>JAVSCE010021507.1:0-220608 GCA_032199065.1 Smutsia gigantea
AATACAGATTTCCAGTAGTTAAGACTGTGGTCCTGAGCCAGACTGCTTGGGGGCTTATCCCAGCTCCTCCACCACTAGCTCTGTGATCTTTGGAAATTCACTTAATCTCTTTACCTCACTTCCTCACTAATAATAGTACTTCCTAAGATAGTATCAACAGCCAAATGGTGTAGGTACACAGTTATTGGTCCATCTACAGATGATACTTAGAAAAGCTAAGTAACTTGTCCAAGATATCACAGCTGGTGCTATGGACTCAATGTGTGTGTACCCCCAAAATGCATATGTTGAAGTCCTACCCCCCAATGTGATGGTATTAGAAGTGGGTTCTTTGGGAAGTAATTAGGTTTAGCTGAAGTCATGAGGGTGATGTCCTAATGATGAGATTAGTGCCTTTATAAGAAGAGGAAGAGAGACCAGAACTCCTCTCTGTACCAGGGGAGGATAGAGCGAGAAGGAGGCTGTCTGCCCATCAGGAAGGAGACCCTCACTAAATACCAGATCTGCTGGCATCTTGATCTTGGCCTTTCCAGCCTCCAGATTGTGAGAAATAAACATCTTTGTATAAGTGACCCATTCTATGGTTGTTACAATAACCCAAATGGACAAAGACAGCTGTTAAGCGGGCAGAGCAGGGATTAGAAACATTATGTTTGATTCCCAAGCAAGTATACCTAACATGCAAACCATCTCAGCATTGCAATAAACATCCGCACTAGGCACAGTGGTAGTCCAAAGGAAGGAGCCACTTCCTGTGAGTAGGTCAGAGGAAGAGGATCTTGAGCTAGCTCTTGAAAAATAATTAATGCGGAAGAAGGCATTCCAGGCAGCGGGAACAGCACATGTGAACTCAGAGACACGGAGAGCGACTGCACTGGGGACCGTATGGCCCTGGAGTAGGGTGTGTGGGGGGAAGCCGGCAGTAAGAGGGAGGCTGTGGAGCCGTGTCTTCCTGGGGTTGTGCTGCATCAGAGATGTATTAGAAGCATTGGATATGCAGATCCAGGCCTCCCCCAAGCATAATGAATCAAAATCACTGAGGTTAGGGCCTGGTGATCTGCATTTTGAATAAAATAAACCGTAAGAATGTACGAAGACTAAAGTTTGGTGAACTGTAGCCAAGAAGGTAGGTAAAAGATAGATCATAGAGGCATCTTGGACTTGGGCAGAGCCATGGAGCCACTGCAGGGCAGCTCTGGGTTTTCAGAAAGACCATGCTGGACACAGTGTAGAAGGGAGGGAAAGGGATGCAAGGCGGGTGGGGTCTGGCAGTGGTGAGAGTGTGTTCCAACAGGGAGACGATGGTCCTAGGCGAAAAACTGCGGAACTAAGAGGGTGGCAGTGGAAGAGAGAAAGGCAGAAATACAAGCCATATAAAGCATGTTGAATCATCAGAGCCCAGTGAGAGAGAGACTGTGTGTGGGGGCGGGAGTGGGGGCAGTAGGGGTCGGACACTGGGTTGGCGCCAAGGGACTGTTTGGAATCCAGCTAGTCTTCGATGACTACTTGCAAAAGAGACCTGCCAGGGTGGAGTGGTCATGCACCCATCCTCCCCAGGTTCTGAGGAGGAAAGCAGAGTCATAAATATAGTATGACTAGGCGATGACATCTGGAGGTAACAGGGAGAAAGCCATCTGCATAGCTACAGTCCCCCCTCCTCTATGACACTTGTTAGGTTACAATAATAATATAAAAGGAGACTTGCCATTTTGATTTGGGACATAAGTTGTGATGCAAATTGTCAAGAGCAACTATGCTAATGCAAAGCACTGATCCACGAGCATACTTTGATGACAAAGAAGCCATAAACTGACTGTGGAAAAATGAAGTAATAATCACTGAGAGAGCATACCAAGGCCACACAATCCTGAAAGGGAGATAAATGAAAATCATGCACTCTGTACGACACGGAGAGAATGACTGAAACTTTCTGGATAAGCACCACAGTGTTTCTCTTTCTGATGATGTCATTTCATTAGAACAAGGACTTAAACAACCAGCTGCTCACTATTCATTTTTCCATGACTAACTGGCTTTCCCTGTTGTGTTTGGTCTTTGGCTGTCTGCTGCTCAGTAGAACCACATCTGCTTGTTTGACCTCAAACCCTCAACGGTTTGAACATGAAGGGCTGTGTTTTAATTCCTCTAAATTGGTGGGAGGCCATGGTACCACTCATTTCTGAGCCTACTTTGATAAGTTGGTAAGATCATTGTATGCTTTTGAACCTGAGTATTGATTTTGCCTCTGTTGGTAACAGTATCCTGCAGGTCATTGTAAAGCTTGATTTTATTAGCTGCTCTTAAATTTCTTTTAGGTTAAAATGTATAACTCCTACTGCCACTTATTTCCTAAGTGTTTCCTCCAAATTCTTCCTCCCAAGGGTTTTTCTCTTCTTCCCTTTCTTTTGTTACCTTAAAAGGAATTAAGCATCATATAAGCTTCTTTTATGAAATTTCTTACTGTAGACAATACATTTGTAAGACACAAATTAGTATTGAATGTTGTTACACTAATTCTGTACTAAATTTTCTAAAAACATAAAACTAGTAGAAAGTGTCATTTATATTGTTTCACAAACTAGGAAGTAGGTGTTGCATTGTGGGTAAGAACGTGTTTGAGACCCAGCTGGGCTGGGTTCTGACCCTTTTTGTCCATTTCTAGTTCTGTAACCTTGAGCAAATTATTTGACCTTTTTGTGGTTTGATTTTTACATCTGTAAAATAGGGGTATTAATAATACTCAATGTCACAGGGTTGTTAGAGGATCAAAGAGCAATGTGTATACCTGACCCATAGTTAATGGTAGTTATTTTCCCTTATCATCGTCCTCATCATTTGCTCCATATTCACAACAGCCAAACAAGCCTTATTTTTTCTGAGGCCTACTGCAGTCTTCTACATCTGATTGGCTTTTAACAAATTAAAGAATCTGAATTTTTTAATTTGAATGATCATGAGCTAAAACAGAGAGTGATTTTTAAATCCTTTTCTTGATTTCTTGAGCCTTTGCTGCTAGTGATAGTTACGAAGTTCCTGGAATTTTCCATTTAGTTATATCCCACTTGGAGCCTCCCATGTGCAATAAGAAAAGTTGGATAATAGAAGAAGATGCTGGGCAGGGCAATTTATTTGACCTGCATTCCTTTACTCTGCTGTTCAAGACACTTTATTCATATTCATGTGTGCAGTCTTGAGTAACCATCAAAAATTCCATCTCCTCAGGCATTCTTTCTTCCTGAGGGCAGAGATGCAAGCACCATCGAGGGCACTTAGACACAGGTGTGCCGCCTGGGCCACTCTTGTGGAAAAGGACAGCCAAGGGCTGCTGCATAACACGGTGGAAGGGGAGCAGGCCCTGGGGGCCACTGAGTCAAATTTGATTCCTAACCTCAGGCAAACCACTTAATGTCTCTGAGCCTCAGCTGTCTCATCTCTGAGATGCTGAAATGGAGGATTTCAAAGAGCATGGCACTGAACCTGGCACAAAAGAAAGCATTTATTCAGTTAGACTTCCTTGCTGCCTCCTTTGTGCTGGGCCCTTGAGTCAGGTGCCAGGGAGCCGGCCTGCCTGCCCCCCTGACGAGCACGGCAAGCTCGGCGACGAGCGAGTGGAGGGTGGTGGTGAGACCTGATGGATGAGTTAGAGGTGGCCCCCAGGCTGGTGGAAGATGGGAAGGAGGGCACGTGGGAGAGTGCTGGGCACACGGAGAAGTTCGGAAAGACCAGCCAGGGTTGGGGCCATGGTCGGGGACTGAGTAAAATTTTTGGACTTTATCCTAAGGATGATGAGCAAACTATTGCATTTTAAATGGAGAAGGGATGTGATAGATTTGGATTCTAGAAAGATAAGTCAATGTAGAGATTGGATTTGTGCTGGGCCATGAGGTGTGGGGTCAGGTTCAGCTGAGAGGTGGCTGAAGTCTTCCAGGCGAGAGATGATGGAGGCCGGGTCTTAGGAAGAGAAGGCTTCCAGGAAAAAGAAAGTGGTGCTGCCGCTCATGCACTTATTCTGCACCTATTGCTCGAGCGCTCTCACATGCCATGCACTGTGCTAGCTGCCAACGGTACAGTAGTGAACAGGGTACCTCATTCAGCATATGACACAAACGAATATAAATGAAACATATACAATACCCTGATTTTATGACCAACGTGATGCTACTTTGGAAGGAAAGATCAAGTATAGGTGAGCAGGTGTTTCTGAGGCCAGCCTCCCCAGTGCTCGGGGTCAGTGCATGTCTCTGACCATGATAATGGCCCCTAGAGCTAGTTTGCTGATCTCCTCCGGGAACCCCTCTGGCAGCTGCCCCGTCCCCCATTAACAAACACAGGGAAAAGACCGATTCAAAGCTGCTCAAGCCAGGGTCACAAACTCAAATGCCTACAGGGGCAGAATATCATTACTAGCTTTATGTTGCACAGATGGTATGTGGTGCTAGAAGGTGAACTTTGCAACGAGACCACTGGTCCGAGGAACGGTGACCTCCGTAGTAATTGCTGCTATGCAACTGTATGGTGGTGAGTCTCCACGTGTGTGGTCTGCCACTGGTGGGCCATGAGCGTCCCAGTGACAGAAGGAGAACTGAACCATGCCAAGTCTTTCTTTCGTTGCTACAGGCCAATGAGCTACCATGGCACAGTCTTTTCATTTTCATGCGGGGCAGGGGTGTATGAGCAAACTCATGTACCTTATATCACATATGCAAATTACATGCCTTCAATAAGGGAAGCCTCCCTGAAAGTGGAGAGAGAGACTGGACTTAATCAGGGGGACCTACGTAGCACTGTGCATGGCCCACTGTTTGTGGCTGTGCTGAAATTCAGGTCATAGGATTTTTCTGTGAAAATGTCCATTTTTAAAAATTGATAACTAAGTCTTTTTGTTAATGCTGTTTGTAATTGTCTGTGGGCATTTTATCTTTTCCAAGACTGCCCTGCAAAAACCTCGACTGGTAGCAAACACTTTTCTTCCCTTTTCACTCCCCACTGAGTTCTTGAATCCCCTCATTATGTCCAACAGGAGTGACTCAAAAGTGGCCAAAATGTCCTTGCATTTATAGAAAAGGTATATACAAAGTAAGTGTATGTAAACAAGAGTTTTATATAGGGAAGAATTTTCAGTTGGGGGTGGTAGCAGTTACTATAAGGAAGATCCAGTTGTAAATGTTTCTCTAAGGAGAGAAATTTCTAAATTTCAAATTACAAACACATGCTATGGAATACAAACATTTATTTATAAATCAAGGTACATGCAGATGCACTAAATATATATTTATACACAGTATATATGAGTACCTAATATATATATATATATATATATATATATATTTATTTAAGGTATCATTGATATACAATCTTATGAAGTTTTCACATGAGCAACATAGTGGTTTCAACATTCACCCTTATCAAATTCCCCCTCAACCCCATTGCAAACACTGTCCATCAGCATAGTAAGATGCTATAGAGTCATTACTTGTCTTCTCCGTGCTATACTGCCTTCCCCATGACCTACCTATTGTGAATTGGATTATAGTACCCCTTAATTCCCTTCTCCCTCCCTCCCCACTCACCATCCCCAAACCCTTCCCTTTGGTAACTGCTAGTCCCTTCTTGGAGTCTGTGAGTATGCTGCTGTTTTGTTCCTTCAGATTTTCTTTGTTGTTATACTACACAAATGAGTGAAATCATTTGGTACTTGTCATTCTGCACCTGGTTTATTTCACTGAGCATATTCCACTTTAGCTGCATCCATGTTGTTGCAAATGGTAGGATCTGTTTTCTCTTTATGGCTGAATAATATTCCATTGTGTATATGTACCACATCTTCTTTATCCATTCATCTACTGATGGACACTTAGGTTGCTTCCATTTCTTGGCTATTGTAAATAGTGCTGTGATAAACATTGAGGTGCATATGTGTTTTTGAATCTGGGATCTTGTTTTCTTTGGGTAAATTCCCAGGAGTGTAATTCCTGGGTCAAATGGCACATCTATTTTTAGGAATCTCCATATTGCTTTCCACAATGGTTGAACTAATTTACATACCTACCAGCAGAGTCGGAGGGTTCGCCTTTCTCCGCATTCTTGCCAGCATTTGTTGTTTCTTCTCTTTTGGACATAGGCCATCCTTACTGGTGTGAGGTGATATCTCAGTGTGGTTTTAATTTGCATGTCCCTGTTAATTAGCAATATGGAGCATCTTTTCATGTGCCTGTTGGCCATCTGAATTTCTTCTTTGGAGAAGTGTCCGTTCAGATCCTCTGCCCATTTTTTAATTGCGTTATTTGTTTTTTGGTTGTTGAGGCATGTAAGCTCTTTATATATTTTGGATATTAACCCCTTATCAGATAAGTCATTTACAAATGTATTCTCCCATATTGTAGGATGCCTTTTTGTTCTGCTGATGGTGTCCTTTGCTGTACAGAAGCTTTTTAGTTTGATGTACTCCCATTTGTTCATTTTTGCTTTTGTTTCCCTTGCCCAAGGAATGTATTCAGGAAAAAGTTGCTCATATCTATATTCAAGAGATTTTTGCCCATGTTTTCTTCTATGAGTTCTATGGTTTCATGACTTATATTCAGGTCTTTGATCCATTTTGAGTTTACTTTTGTGTATGGAGTTAGGCAATAATCTAGTTTCATTCTCTTACATGTAGCTGTCCAGTTTTGCCAACACCAGCTTTTGAAGAGGCTGTCATTTCCCCACTGTATGTCCATGGCTCCTGTATCATATATTAATTCGTCATATTTATGTGGGTTATATCAGGGCTCTCTATTCTGTTCCATTGATCTATGGGTCTGTTCTTGTGCCAGTACCAAATTGTCTTGATTACTGTGGCTTTGTAGTAGAGCTTGAAGTCTGGGATCATAATTCCCCCTGTTTTATTCCTCCTTCTCAGGATTGCTTGGCTATTTGGGGTCTTTTGTGGTTCCATATGAATTTTAGAACTATTTGCTCTAGTTCATTGAAGAATACTGTTGGTATTTTGATAGGGATTGCACTGAATCTGTAGATTGCTTTAGGCAGGATGGCCATTTTGACAATATTAATTCTTCCTATCCATGAGCCGGGATGTATTTCCATTTATTGATGTCTTCTCTAATTTCTCTCATGAGTGTCTTGTAGTTTTCAGGGTATAGGTCTTTCACCTCCTTGGTTAGGTTTATTCCTAGGTATTTTATTATTTCTGATGCAGTTGTTTTCCTAATTTCTCTTCCTGCTAGTTCATCGTTGGCATATAGGAAAGCAACCGATTTCTGTGAATTAATTTTGTATCCTGCAACGTTGCTGAATTCAGCTAGCCTAGTAGTTTTGGGGTGGATTCTTTAGGGTTTTTTTATGTACAATATCATGTCATCTGCAAACAGTGACAATTTAACTTCTTCCTTACCAACCTGGATGCCTTTTATTTTTTTATGTTGTCTGATTGCTGTGGCTAGGACCTTTAGTACTATGTTGAATAAAAGTGAGGAGAGTGGACATCCTTGTCTTGTTCCCCATCTTAGAGGAAAAGCTTTCAGCTTCTTGCTGTTAAGTATAATGTTGGCTGTGGGTTTGTCTATATGGCCTTTATTATGTAGAGGTACTTGCCCTCTATACCCATTTAGTTGAGTGTTTTTATCATGAGTGGATGTTGAATTTTGTCAAATGTTTTTTCAGCATCTGTTGAGATGATCATATGATTTTTGTCCTTTTTGTTGATGTGGTGGATGATGTTGATGGATTTTCAAATATTGTACCATCCTTGCATCCCTGGAATAAATCCCACTTGATAATGATGGTGATCTTTTAGATGTATTTTTGAATTCAGTTTGCTAATATTTTGTTGAGGATTTTTGCATGTATGTTCGTCAGGGATATTAGTCTTTAATTTTCTTTTTTTGTGGTGTCTTTGTCTGGTTTTGGTATTAGGGTGATGCTAGCCTCATAGAACGAGTTTGGAAGTATTCCCACCTCTTCTACTTTTTGGAAAACTTTAAGGAGAATGGGTATCAGGTCATCTCTAAATGTTTGATAAATTTCAGCAGTGAATCCATCTTGTTAAAGGGTTTTGTTCTTAGTTTTTGATTACCAGTTCAATTTCATTGCTGGTAATTAGTCTGTTCAGTTTTTCTGTTTCTTCCTGGATCAGTCTAGGAAGGTTTTATTTTTCTAGAAAGCAGTCCATTTCTTCTGTATTACCCAATTTGTTAGCATAAAAGTTTTCATAGTATTCTCTAATAATTCTTTGTATTTCTGTGGTGTCCACAGTGTTGTTTCCTTTCTCATTTCTGATTCTGTTTATGTGTGTACACTCTCTTTTTTTCTTGATAAGTTTGGCTAGGGGTTTATCTATTTTGTTTATTTTCTCAGAGAAACAGCTCCTTGCTTCATTGATTCTTTCTATTGTTTTATTCTTCTCAATTTTATTTATTTCTGCCCTGATCTTTATTACTTTTCTCCTTCTACTGACTTTGGGCCTCATTTTTTCTTCTTTTTCCAGTTTCAATAATTGTGAATTTAGACTATTTCATTTGGGATTGTTCTTCCTTCTTTAAATAGGCCTGGATTGCTATATATTTTCCTTTTTGAACTGCCTTTGCTGTGTCCCACAGGTTTTGGGATGTTGAGTTGTTTTCATTTGTCTCCATATATTGCTTGATCTCTGTTTTAATTTTGTCATTGATGCGTTGATTATTTAGGACCATGTTTTCAAGCCTCCATATGTTTGTGGGCTTTTTTGTTTTCTGTGCATAATTTATTTCTAGTTTCATACCTTTGAGGTTTGAGAAGCTGGTTGGCACAATTTCAATCTTTTTGAATTACTGAGGCTCTTTTTGTGTCCTATTATGTGATCTATTCTGGAAAACATTCCATGTACACTTGAAAAGAATGTGTATCCTGCTGCTTTTGGGTGGAGTGTTCTGTAGATGTCTCTTAGGTCCATCTATTCTAATGCATTATTCAGT
This sequence comes from Smutsia gigantea, assembly GCA_032199065.1. NCBI lineage: Eukaryota > Metazoa > Chordata > Mammalia > Pholidota > Manidae > Smutsia > Smutsia gigantea. The sequence goes on from JAVSCE010021507.1 coordinate 8,949, forward strand.
GCCTCTGTCTTCTTACTTATTTTCTTTCTGGTTGATCTGTCTTTTGGAGTGAGTGGTGTGTTGAAGTTTCCTAAAATGAATGCATTACATTCTATTTGCTCCTTTAATTCTGTTAGTATTTGTTTCACTTATTTAGGTGCTCCTATATTGGGTGCATAGATATTTATAATGGTTATATCCTCTTGTTGGACTGACCCCTTTATGTAATGTCCTTCTTTGTCTCTTATTACTTTCTTTGTTTTGAAATCTATTTTTTCTAAGTAATGCTACTCCTGCCTTTTTCTCCCTATTATTTGCATGAAATATCTTTTTCCATCCCTCCACTTTTAGTCTGTGTATGTCTTTGGGTTTAAAGTGAGCCTCTTATAGGAAGCATATAGATGGTTCTTCTTTTTTTATCCATATTGTAACTGTGTCTTTTGATTGGTGCATTCAGTCCATATACATTTAGGGTGATTATTGATAGATATGTATTTATTGCCATTGCAAGCTTTAGATTCATGGTTACCAAAGATTCAAGGGCAGCTTCCTTACTATCTATCAGTCCAACTTAACTTGTTTATTATGCTATTTCAAACACCATCTAAAGGTTCTTTTTTTATTTTTTTTCTTCCTTCTTCTCCTTCCTCCTCCACTCTTTATATATTAGGTGTCACATTCTGTACTCCTTGTGTATCCCTTGACTGACTTTGTGGGTAGTTGATTTAATTTTGCATTTGCTTGGTAATTAATTGGTCTATTTCCTTTACTGCAGTTTTATTTTCTCTGGTGGCAGGTATTTAGCCTTAGGAGCACTTCCATCTATAGCAGTTCCTTTAAAATACACTGTAAAGATGGTTTTGGGGAGGTAAATCCCCTCAACTTTTGCTTATCTGGAAATTATTTAATCCCTGCTTGCAATTTAAATGATAATCTTGCTGGGTAGGGTATTCTTGGTTGGAGGCCCTTCTTTTTCATTGCATTAAATATATTATGCCACTCCCTTCTGGCCTGTAAGGTTTCTGCTAAAAAGTTTGCTGATAGCCTAATGGGCTTTACTTTATAAGTAATCTTTTTTCTCTCTCTGGCTGCTTTTAATACTCTCTCCTTGTCCTTGATCTTTGCCATTTTATTATTATATGTCTTGGTGTTGTCTTCCTAGGGTTCCTTGTGTTGGGAGATCTGTGCACTAACATGACCTGAGAGACTATTTCCCTCCCCAAATTGGGGACATTTTCAGCAATTATTTCCTCCTAATATATATTTCTTAGGAATTGTCAGATACTTACTTTTTCCAGCATCAAATGATGAAGACTATTTAGAGTAAAACAGAAAGAAATGTGGTATATTCTGCATGGATATTTGGTTTTTCTCCTAAAAAAAGTAATCTATTTGATCAATACTTCTACTATATTTGTATGCACCTTACAGTTTTATAAATTTCTTTTTCACACACTATCCTTATGATCACTTTCTCATTTTTGTTCACAGCCTTAAAAACTTCTCTAAGAGATGAAAAAAACAAGTTTTAATGATATGATGAAAATAAAGGACTTGGCACAGTGCCTGACACTTGATAATCGGCAACATGTTAGCAATTGCTCTTGTGGCCATTAATCGTGTCACTGATGGTGTCATAAGTCTGATGGATGGTTGAAGAAACTGAATCTTAAGTAAACAAAGCACACTATGGTTATAAAAATAATAAGCTTTAGAGTCTAAAACTTATAAAAACACAGTTCTACTGATCTAAACTCCATAGCCTTTCATTTATAACAATAAAAATCAAAAGAACAAACAAAAAGAACCTTTTATAATTAGAGCACCTATTTATGTGCTGGGTACTTTGCACATATTAGCTCATTTGACATTTTTTGCAAGTAGTGTGTGAGGTTTCATTTCACAGGTGAAGAAATTGGAACTGGGGAGGGGTTAAATCAATTACCAAGGTCACACTGCAAGTGGCAAAGCCAAGAAGTGTTCCTAGGTCTTAAGCCAAGGCCCAGGACCTTCCTCCACAGTATACGCTCTCTTACTACATTGTGTCAAATTGATGCTTGCGAGTAACAAGTCTTTTATTTTTAATTAATAGTAAACATTTGAAAGGTTTGCGTCACTAAGAAAATAGTCTTCATTTCATAAATTGTCAGTGAAAGTAGGAGAAAGCAGTCATCTTAAATAGATAAGGTTTTCTATAGAATAAACAAAAAGATTTTGTTCTTGGTTTAAAAACTTCTCTATTTCATTCCACGTCTGGGAGGTGACCTTTCTGATATTACAACATGGGTAGAATTCATTCCGTAGGCTGTAAGTGGGATTTGGGGATGATAATGGGAATGACTGATGAATCCAGATCCCATTAGTAATGGCTTGCCATGTTAAAAACAGTGCAGTTCTGGTATCACAGATGAATGGGGAAAACTTAAACGATGGATATAGGAAAGGATCAGTTCGGATTAGGTTTAGCTGTGAGTGACAAAAAACAAAAACAAAACACAAAAATGCCAAAGTGTCTGAAACAAGGTAGGATTGCGTTTCTCATGCATGTAACAGAAGTGTGGAGGTCAGGCATATAAGGCAGTTTCAAGATGACTGAATATTTTCTTCTGTTTTGCTGCTTCGTCGTTCCTGATACATGGCTGGCTTTCTGCCTTACTGTCCAGGGTGGCTGCTTAAACCTACTATCACATTCCAGCTGGTAGACAGGAGGAAGGACACATCTCCCTTCTCTAAAGACACTCTGCGGAAGTCACACATGACACTTTGCCTGGATTCAGTTGGCCAGAACACAGTCAAATGGTTGACTGCACCTACCTGGTTGCAAAGGAGGCTGGAAAATGTCTTATCCTGGGATGGTGCAGGTGGGGGGGCGAGTTCTGTCATTGAGGAACAGGGAGAGAAGAGGCCAGTAAACTCTGCCACAGAAAGAGTGGAAATGAGATTACTGTGCATGAGAAAGAGATTGCCTCTGGTGCATCCTTTGCCTAGGACAGGAATCCTGGAACAGAAGTGCAGTCTGAGCACCTGCCTTTGAGTGAATGATAGAAATCTTTAGGAGCCCATGTCTTTTAAAAAAAAGCAAAGATGACAGTAGTTTTTCTTAGTAGCTCCTTTGCACACTGCTTCATTGCAAGTAAGATGTTATCTGAGCAATTACATCATTAATTAAACACTAGCTCCAAACCTGCAATCACTCAGAACCTTGCAACTTCCTTTGAAGGTCTGAGCTCCCTGACATAGATACAGACTCTGCATGAGAGCCATGAATTTCGAAGTTCTTGCAACTTTCTGTCATCAGCACACATACACGCAGGGAATCTTGTCATGGGTGGGAAGTAAATATATGCATTGGAAAAAATATTTAGGAGCTGGCTGCTTTTCTGCTTTTTCCTGTCATAATGTTTCCTCTCAAGGAATATTGAAATAATAATCCTAGCAACTATTTTTGAAATGTCAAACCCATTATATATGTTGTTATGCTTAAACTTCAGAGCAACCCTGAAAGTAAGATTAATTCATTCTCATTTTACAGTCGTAGAAGCTCAGAGACAGTCACATAACTAGTAAGAGGAGTTGCAGAGACTTGAACCTAGGTTTGATGGACTCCAAAATCCATACCCTTTCTCACCATAGCGTCTCATCTTTAACAAATGCAAGAAGGTACAAGGACTCCTTCGACGTTTTTTTTTTTTTGTATTAATAGCCTAAAGAAAGTAGAGAGGTGGGGTCAAACTTTCCTGGTCCCTGGAGTTGTATGAGGGCTCCCTCCACTGTCTCATCACTTTTTTTCCTGAGCCAGTGGAGTGTAGGTGAAACCTGATTACAGTGAAATAGGAAATGCCACTGTTTTAGGGCCATGAGGATGTAGACTGCGCAGAGCCAGCAGGTGTGGGAAGTTAGTAGCAAAGAGCTGGAGCTGGAGCCCTATGCTCTTCCCAGTTTGCTGCTTTTCACCACTCTGCTTTTTTCCCCAGTCACCTTCATCTCATAGCTGTCCCTTCGTACCTGGTGGTTAGCAGGTGACTGTATCTCTAGGGCTTTGGGTTTCTGCACCCTTATCCCAGGGGAAGGAGGGAGAGGAAGAGAGAGCGAGGGAGAGGGAATGGCAGGGATGGGTGGTGGGGGGGCGGTGTCACATACAAGGGCTCTCTCGGTAAAGCAGGGAACTACTACTTTTCCCCTCATCCTCAACAAATTTCTCCTCAATCTCTGGTAGCCCAGTCATGAACCAGTATGTGGGACCAGTGGTGGGGATGGGATAATACAATTCATTTTAGACTGAGCCCCAAATCCCAGTGCCAATTAACCGCCCCCCAAGCACTTGAGCTTTGCTGGAGCAGCTGAGGATGCCCCCTAAAAGTTAGGGTCGTTACTAGAGGACCGGGAGCGGGACTTGGGAAAGCATTCACGGTGCCTATTAGACTCTCCCGTTGTGAGAATGAGTCCCCACCCACTCTTAGCAGCACCCCAGGACCCCAGGACCTGGGCTCTTAGCTTGACAGGCAACTTTTGGAAGGCTGCTGGCCCCTAGTGTTCGGAGCAGAGCATTGGGTGGAGAATCCAGGGATTCGGTCAGTCTTTGACTGAGAACCACAATAGCTGTGCCGCAAGTGAGTGTGTGAGCAAAATAAAATTCCTAGAAGTCCTTTAATTAATACACAGCCCCCGGCCCCTCGCATTCAAGCCCTTCAGTGCTTAGTGGCTATTTGTATGAGTAAACGAAGAACCCAGATGTTACTCAGCTGTGCTGTCCCCTTCCCTGGCCACTTCCACTCACAAATACCAATGGGTCAGCCTCATTGTGTCCCTACACACTTGAAACTAATCGATCAATTGTGTTTGGAATATGTGCATATAAATATGAAAATATTCCAACAACCCAAAATACACATTTTGGTATGCGAAATGTCCATTACAAGGTAGGAGAGCAGAGAAGGCAGGCATCAGGCAGGACTTTTTAGCATAGCCCAATCAGCAGGCATTGCGACTATGAACTACTTGAATTGGGGGCAAAGCTTCATTAGACGGGCACAGCTCCCTTTGTCTGCACATTTGGGGTAACAGGAGATTTCCTGTGTCCCAGGCTTTGGGGTAGGTCTGAAAAGCAAAGACAGGAACATGGTAATTATAGGATGGATCTCAAGAAAATAGAAAATAATGAAGTTTCTGTTTTCTTTTGTTGTGCTTTCGATTGATTTCTAATTCAAGAAAATGTGGAGGCTCTCAGGATAAGGAAAATCTTGCACTCCCCTGTGAGTAGAGACGAGCTGTTACTCACTGTGGAGGGCACCGAAGGGCAGACAGGCTTTCTCGGTCTGAGGTCTGGGAAGTCGTGGCAGCCACCGGCTGTTTGGTGTCGGCAGGCCGAGCCGCTGCTCCCTGCAGAGCAGGGCCCCGCTCCCATGCAGGGCCTCTCCTCCTGGCAGCCTGGCAGATCTCCTCCAGGGGAGGAGGCTCCGCCACGTTTCTCTTTCCCTTTTCACAAGAAGAAAAAGGGCAGGGCAGGATCCTAGTGGCCGGGTGGGTCATAGGATGGGAAGAAAATGAAATCACTGATACAAAGTGCCTTGCAAAACCAAACTGTACCATTGTTTTTCACATGTGGCACATTTTTCAAACGCTCCATCCAGGTAAATTTGGTTGGTGGTTTTTTCTAAATGCTCTTGCTGATACTGTAAAAGAATAATGAACTATTAGGAAGGTACAAAATAAAAGGTATTTTTGGGGTTCAAAAATAAAAGTATTTTTAGAATTTTGTTCTCCTCAGGTTCACGTTTATCTTCACTGTGTTTTCTCTGGTTTTGCTCCCCCTCCCCCCACACTCTGTCTCTGTGCATGTGTGGAATAGATGAACCTAATTAGGGATTCTCTTGAGAAAAAGCCTCAGCCTGAGAAATGTAGGGAAACTATGGCTGGAGAGCTCTGAGACAGCTGGTTAATTCTGTCAAGGGAAAAACAGGACTTAATCTTCTTGGCTGGGTGTGTGAGGCACCACTGTGCCCCTCTGCGGTGGGACTTGTGAAGGAGAGCAGCTAATGCACAGGCACACGCCTTACACCTGCTGTCTCACTGAGTCCTCCCAATTACGCCTTGAAGGAGGTGTTTTTATCCTCCTTATACAGATGAGGACTGAGTACGGAATTTGCCCAAAGCACAGTTACTAAAGGGTGTGGCTAAGTTTTGAATCCTCAAAAACCCTGTTCTTTCTTATATAAAATGGCTCAGTACTCATGCTTTTGTCTTTGCAATAAAAATATGAACAGCAATGAACACTTATTCAGCTTAGTGTTTCTCAACAGAGGAATAGACAGTTTCTCTGGAACCCTTATGTTTTCACTAAGAATTTGATAGTTTTATTTTCATTTTTTCAAGAAACCATTACTAATAAGCATATTCTGGATCACCTGGATTATCCCATCGTAGCCAAGGACTATGCTATTGTGTAAACTCTCTTTGTGTCACACTGACACCCCGGAGATGGCTAGCTGCTGAGCCATATCCTCTCTTACTTTTTAACAGACCCCCGGTGTGACTGCTGGTGACGATAATCCCACATTTCCCAGACGCCCTTGAAGTCAACCATGTGATACTGTTCCAGCCAATCATACATAAGAGAGTTAGTGGGCGAGGCTTCCCAGAGAGGTCCTCAAAGGTGGCTACGGTGGCTGACTTTGTCAGCTAATGCCTTTTGCACTTTCTGTTCTTTCTCCTTCTCCAGCCTGGAAGGAGGTCAAGTTATGACCCCACGGGCAAGAACACTTTCTAAGGATGGCTGAAGATGGAAAGAGTCTGGGTCTTTAATGACCACAAAAAAATACACAAAATGGACATGGCTATCTACAGACAATTTATTTTATAGGAACAATAAGCTCCCTAATTTTTAAAGTAGCTTTAGTGTGATATAATTTACATACCACAAAATTCACCTGTTTAAGTATACAGAGTTTTAGTTTTAAGTATGCAATTGAATGATTTTTTAGTAAATTTTCAGTTTTGTAAACATCACAATCCAAATTTAGAAAATTTCCATCACTCTCAAAAGACCCTGCATTTGCACTGACAGCTAATTCCCAGTTCCACTCCCAACCCTAGGCAACTACTGATCTGCTTTCTGTCCCTATAAATTTCCTTTTTTGGACATTTCATACAAATAGGATCACACAGCATGTGGTCTTTTGCATCTGGCTTCGTTCACTTAGCTTTTTGTTTTTGAGGTTCAGCTATGTATCAGTAGTTTGTTCCTTCTTACTGCTGAGTAATATTTCACTGTACGGCTGTCCCATGTTTTCCTTATCCATTCAGCAGTTGATGGACATGTGGGTTGTTTCCACTCTTTTGATATTATAATAATGCTGTTATGAATATATGCATGTCTTTGTGAGACATGTGTTTTCATTTCTGTTGAGTACATAATTAAGAGTAGAATTATAAGGTCATATGGCAAATTTAATTTTTTTTTAAAGAAACCGCCAAACTGTTTTTTTAAAGTGGCTGCGCCATCTTACATTCCCACCAGAAATGCATGAGGGTTCCAGATTTTCCGTGTCAACACCAACAATATTTTGTCTTTTTTAATTGTACCCATTCTAGTGTGCATGCAGCGGTATCTCATTTTAATTTGCATTTCCCTAATGACTAATGCTTATAGGCCCCCTTTTATATCGGTTTGTCTTCTTATTGATTGTAAGAGAGCTTTATATATTCTGGATACAAATCCTTTATCAGAAATAACATTTACACATGTTTTCTCTCAGACTGTGGTTTAGCTTTTCATTTTATTATTACTGGTAATTTTTGAAGCACAAACATTTGTAATTTTGATGAAGTCTGGGTTTTTTTTCAATTTTTTTTTAATGGATTGTGCTTTTGATGTTGTATTTAAGAACACTTGGTCTAACCCAAGGCCACAAAAAAATCCTCTATAAAGTCTTCTGGAAGTTCTATACTTTTAGCCCTTACATTAGTCCTTAATCAACTTTGAGTTCATTTTTGGGTATAAGTATACACATTCATCTTTTCTATGAAGATACTCAGTTTCCCAGCACCATTGTTGAAAATACTGTCCTCTCCCCCATTGACTTACCTTGGCTCCTTTGTCAAAAAATCAATGGACTATGAATAGAAGGTTTTATACCTGGACTCTCACTTCTGTTTACGTTGATCTGCATGTCCATCCTTATGCCAGCACCACACCATCTTGATTGACATACCTCTATAGTAAGTTCTGAAATTGGGAAGTGAAAGTTCTCCAACTTTGCTCTTCTTCTAGATTGTTTTGCTTTCCTGGGTCTTTTGCATTTCCATATAAATTTTAGGATCAGCTTGTCAATTTCTGCCAAAAGCCTATTGGAATTTTGGTAGGAATTGTGTTGAATATATAGATCAATTTAAGGACTGCTGCCATCTTGATAACCTTAAGCCTTCCAACCCATGAATATAGAATGTCTCTCCATCTACTTAAGTCTTCTTTCTTTCTCAGTATTTTGTGGTTTTCGGTGTAAAGGTCTCATACTCTTTTATTCCTTACTTTAAGAAGTCAGTGTTTTATGGACTTTCTTCTGCTAAGTTGAAATCCTGATCCATGTTCTGATTGTCAAATAAAATAGAAAATTAAAAGAATAGAAGTGGACTGCACAGATGTAAATGATATTGTTATGTGAGGGCCAAATGTCTTGGTGCATTGTATAAATGATTGGGTTTACAGAGGGGAAAATGGGGACAAGTGTTGAGAAAACTGAATTATTTCATGGTATACGGGATATAGGTATATCCAGCCCAAATGAACCTTTGCCATACAGTTAGTACCCTATGTACAAAAGCCATCGTCTGCCACAGTAACTCACTATTTGCTAGTTGCAATTGGGTATATATAATTTGTTTATAATTGTACATTTGTTTGCATTTCATAAGTGTTATGAGCATAAAGAATTTATATCTAGTTCTACATTTATTGACCCAGTTCTTTTTCCCTTTATGGGTATCTAGTATTCAACTGGTTTTAGCTTATTAGTTTACAAAGCATTTTCAGTTCATCACCTTACTGTTCTCACAGCAACCCTGGAGCTTGGGTAAGATAAGGATTTTTATTATTCCCACATTTTAAACGATGACTAAGATTCACAAAAAATTAAATGATGTGTATAATTTTATACATCTGTAAGTTGCAGTTCTGGGATTTACAATTAGGAGTTCAGGCTCCAAATACCTTACCCTTTCTGCTACACATATTATTGATTATTGATCACTTAAGCCCTGCTAAGGATACAAAGGAAATATAAAACTTTTGGGGAGCTTTGCAGTCTAGGTAGGGAGAAAAAAGCCCATGAAACAGGCTAAAAGTAAAGTGAGTATTATAAAGGGCAACCGCCGAGACACCAAGTTCTTTTAGCTTCTGCAGAAGGCAGACAGCTGTGTGGACCCGAGTAACTGATAGGAAAGCATGGCCTGCACGACGTGGAGGACATTGCCAGACACGGTCCCCATGGCTCTGCCCCAGCCCTCCCCCAGCAGTGCCGCCCTCCTTCCCCCGCTGCTGGGAGCGCTTGCAGCTCATTGGAGATCCTCTGTGGGGATTGCTCATGGCTGAAGAGAGTTGCCTTGCCCACGATCATGCCTCCGTCTTACAGGCAGCCCATAGCCAATGTCTGGCTGATGCAGGGACATAAAGGCTTGCTCCTTTCTCTCGGCTCTGGTCAACTCCGAGGGGCCAGCCCAGCCCCAGAGCTCCCTTACAGGATCAGCCAGGCCTTTGCTGCAGCTGCCTCAGAACTCAGCTTCTCCCTCTGCCCTGTAGTTCTTCCATCATTCCCTCACAGGCGGTGACCCCCAGAGCGCTCCTTAGGAAGTTCCTGCTGGTGATCTCCACCTCGGCGTCTGCTTCCTGGGAAACCAGCCTGCACTAAAGGGCCTCCCAAGGTTTCCAGGCCACAGAAACAGTCAGAACAAAGGCTTAGAGGCCAGAATTCCTCTCAAGGGTGTAGCAGAGAATAAGCAGAATAGAGTACTATAAGAGGATAGCAAAAAGGGCCCATGGTGTCGGACTTTGAAAGACAGGATGTTATCAGCCTTGACAGAGAACACCCCATAAAGCCTTAGCTGGCCCACATGCTAGAGATGCTGCCCAGTGAGAATGCCGGGGCTGACCCTGACATGCCCTTGTAAAGTGGATGTGCGGCCTAGCCATCAGCCCTGGCCTTTGACACTACTGCCCCACTCATCTGCGATCCTGTGACGCTGAAAAGGGAACCTCTGAATTTAAGATCCTGCTTGCCAACTTTCTACCTGTGTGTTCTTAGAGCTTCTATTCCTTATTTGGAAAATGGGTGCATTTTGAGGAATGAAAAATTCCTAATTTCAGGAGCAGCTCATTAGCGTCATGTGGCAGGAGGTTGAGTGAACAGCATAAGTGAGGGATACTAGGCTAAACTAGGCCAAACTGCATGATTTCTCAGTCTTTATATGCTGCTGTGCCCCGTGATCTCAGGAAGGGGGATATGATCCGAGTCATCTTACCTTAACTCACTAGGAAGACCTCTTTCCCCAGTCCCAACACCTTCCAAGGAGCATATAGTTGGTTTGTGCCCTGCTGAAGACATATCAAGGAACACTGGCACATCACATAATAGGCAGTTAATAAATGTTAAATTGGATTCTACTGATTACCATGGTCTGACTTGCCTTGACCTTAAATGGAGTTATGAATCTCTCAGAAATGTGTTTAAGATTTCCCAGTGATTCTGGTACTCAGAGCCATGTGGTCTTGCGTGTTTAAATCTGGTAAGGTGTGATTCGCTTCAACGATACCTCCAGATCACAACATGATCTTTTAAAGAATGATACTCTCTCAAGCGTCCAGCTTGGGGAGAAACATGGGTTTACAGTGCATGCACTCTCACCTGGACCAGAGGGGGCCACTATATTCTGCTGAAACACACAGTGGCTGCCATGTGGGTGCAGAGCCATGCGTTGAGGAGAACGCTGAAGCGCTGCCAAGATGCTCTGAGGGATTAGTGATGGTGTCCGTTGACACAGCATTGCCGTTGTTTTAGATCAGTTTAACTTACACAGTCTTTTACTTTTTGAAGATAGTGAGAGAATAAGTCATATAAACCATCCCAAATGCTCCATGTTCAAAACTAAGTCATCATCATCATCTCCTTTGACTGAGTCTATGCCAGTACCCTTCATCTCAGATAATGTCAGAGGCCCCCACTCTCATGCTCTGCTTTCTCCCTGGTCTTCATTTCCTATAACCAATCAGTCAGCAAGTCTTGCCAATTTCACCTTCTCAGTGTGTCTTAAATCATTCCCCTCCCCATCATGGCTATCACCCCAATTCTACAAATACCGCTAATGCTTACCCTTACCACTACAGCTTCTCCTATCTGGTCTCCCTGCCTCCAGTCCCGTACCCTTTAAATCCCTCCCCCAATTTACCTACCTGTCTACCTGTTCAGATGTGTCTTCTTCTTAGTCCCTTTAATGAATTGCTCAGGGTAAAGCCTAAACTCCTACATTTGGCATTAGCAACGTCCCGTATCTGGGACCTACTCATCTCTGCTCTCATTTTCTGGTATTCTCCTATGTTCTAGCAAAACCAACCTGCTGAACTGCCTAACTCATGCTGTTTCTTTGCTTTTGCTGTACTCTCTACCTGAAATGTCTTCACCCTGCCCCCTCTGTCCTTTACCTGCCATATTAACCCCAGCTCATCACTGAAACTCAGCTCTGCCATCACCTCCTCCAGAAAATGTTCCCTGCCCACTCCATCCCCCAGATTTGGTTAAGTGCCCTAACCTGTTATATATGCTATGTTAGGTATAAATTAAATAAATCTGCATTGTTAAATTGTCTGTCTATGTGTCTGTCTGTAACTTGTGAGTAGGAATGTGTCCTACTTCATCTCTGTATGAACATGCCTGTTTATCTTCAGCACCCAATAAATATATGCGGACCAAGTGAAGGAATTAAATATCTATGATGAGTATGAATAAGCTAATAGCAGCCCATGGACCCCAAAAGCATAGTCCATGCTCAGGTAAAGAATTTTCTTGCAGGTTAAGAATGATTGCCATGCCACCTGAAAAGATGCTCCACATCACTAATCATCAGGGAAATGCAAATTAAAACCATAATGAGATATCACCTCACACCAGTTAGGATGGCCAACATCGAAAAGACTAGGAACAACGAATGCTGGTGAAGATGTGGAGAAAGGGGAACCCTCCTACACTGCTGGTGGGAATGTAAACTAGTTCAACCATTGTGGAAAGCAGTATGGAGATACCTCAAAAAACTAAAAATAGAAATACCATTTGACCCAGGAATTCCACTCCTAGGAATTTACCCAAAGGAAACAAGTTCTCAGATTCAAAAAGATATATGCACCCCTATGTTTATCACAGCACTATTTACAATAGCCAAGATATGGAAGCAACCTAAGTGTCCATCAGTAGATGAATGGATAAAGAAGATGTGGTACATATACACAATGGAATACTATTCAGCCATAAGAAGAAAACAGATCCTACCATTTGCAACAACATGGATGGAGCTAGAGGGTATTATGCTCAGTGAAATAAGCCAGGCAGAGAAAGACAAGTACCACATGATTTCACTCATTTGTGGAGTGTAACAACGAAGCAAAACTGAAGGAACAAAATGGCAACAGACTCACAGACTCCAAGAAGGGACTAGCCGTTACCAAAGGGGAGGGATGGGGGAGGGTGGGTGGGGAGGGAGGGAGAAGGGGATTGAGGGGTATTATGATTGGCACACATGGTGTGGGGGGGGTCATGGGGAAGACAGTGTAGCACAGAGAAGGCAAGTAGTGACTATAGCATCCTACTACACTGATGGACAGAGACTGTAATGGGGTATTGGGGGGGACTTGATAATATGGATGAATGTAGTAACCACAATGTTTTTCATGTGAAACCTTCATAAGGGTGTATATCAGTGATACCTTAATAAAGGAAAAAAGAGTGATTGCCACGCATGGCTGGTGAGATCTGGGAAGGAAGGGCGAGCAGTGGGGTCTTGTCAATGAGAGCAGATCCCAATGACATTTAGTGTCACATAATGCAACGTGGACACTGCACTGCGTCTGGTTTCCAGGGAAAGAAAATCACTTTAAGAAGTGCTTAGCTGGATTTGAAGTCATTTTCCCACCTTTGTGTTGCCATTCTGTGAACTCATATCTGTAAACTCTGTGGCTGGCTTTTAAAAAATGCCTATGATTCAGCTTGTTTTCCTCATGGATTACTTTAGAAAGAATACCTCCTCGCTACTGATTAGATCAGATCTAAGTTAACCCAAGCGACCTGATGGTGAATTACCAAGTGAATTAATCCATCTTTTCAAAGAAAGCTTTTTTTATGACAACAGAGGAGGAATTGAGTGTAACCTGTAACCTGCTGGTTAGATTCTTCCTTGCACTTTTGTCCCTGTGTATTTTCACCATGTGCAGGACCCCTGCCAGTCAGAGCCTCCAAGCCTTGGGCTTGAATGGCCCTGGGAATAGTCTTCCAGATTCTATAGTACTCTTAGTGTTTTGATTTTCCTTTTTATACAGATAGTCCCACAATGTGCTACTCTGAGAACCTGAGTTTAACATAAATGTGCAGTCCCCTCTCGCTCATGTGATTGTGAGACCTTCGGCAGTGGTAGTCAACTGAAGCTTAGACATACTCCATGATGTCCGACAACCCACTCAGTAGTCATCAGATTGTGTTTGCAAAGTCCATGTATATGACACTCAAGTAGGAGTAAGCTGCTGTTGTGTGGAAATTTCACTCATCTTCAAATGATGCTAAGTGAAGGCAGCACATTTTATGCCACGGCAGTACCTTCAATGCTCTTACACATGGCTGCAGTCAGAGTGCTGTGTCTAATGCTAGGTTATAGGAATAAAAAGAAGTTGAAAAAGCTGTGAACAATAGCTTGGTATACTTTAAAGTGGGAACGATAGTACTCTGAGATTCGAAACTAAAGTAGAAAAGAGTGTGCAGAGAACAGCAAGTCTGATCACTTAAAATCTCCTGTCTCACTCCTCCCCTCTGATTCCCTAATCATCTCCGGTTTACGTCCTCCTCCCCAGGAAGGGGCAGCATGGAGCTGAGGGCAGAGCATGATGTGGGAGCCTGCAGGGGCTGTGGTGTGGCTGTAGGACAGGCTGGGAGAGGGGACTCACAGCTGTGCCTGCAGCTTCACTGTCACGACCTCCCACAGCGCTCAGAACCACACCACAGGGAGGCAGGGAGGCTCAGGGAAGCCACGTGTCCTGCCCAAGGTCACTGAATGGGAATCAGGTGTGGCCCTAGTCTGTGGAAACATCATAAGTCCTTTCCTTTTTGGCAACATAGGACTTTTTTTATGTTAACAAAATTTTATGGTCCAGTTTCTTAATTTGAAAATGAAAAAAGTTTAACTGTGTGTTCCTTACCCTCTGTCTTAGTTATCTGTTGCTTTATAACAGTTTACTAGAAAACTTAACAACTTAAAACAACAAACATTTATTATCCCACAGATTCTGATGGTCAGGAATCTGGGATCTGCTTAGCTGAGTGGTTCTGGCCCAGGGTCTCTCATGAGGTTCTAGTAAGAATGTCCACTGGGGCTGTGGTCATGCGAAGACTTGAGTGGGGCTGGAGGGCCCTCTCCCAAGATGGCACACTCACATGGACGGAGGTGGGAAGCCTCAGTTCCTCAGCACATAGCCTTTCCCATATGTTGAATGTTTTTACAACATGACAGCCAAGTTACCCCAGGTCAAGTGACTGGAGAGAGAGAACAAGAGCAAGAGAAAGGGAGAGAAAGCAGAAAATGTGTCTCTTTTAACCTACTCTTCAAGGTAGCTGGTGTGTCACTTCTGCTTTTCTATTCTAGGAAGCCACTAAATCCAGCCCTCACTCAAGGGGAAGAGAATTAGTTTCCATCCCTTCAAGGGAACAGTATCAAAGAATCTGGATATATTTTATAACCACCCACTTACTGTAACCCATATTCATACATCTTCTGAAGAAAACAAAACAATTCAGAAAAAATGCCCACCACCACTCAAACTAAGTTGTTTTGTTCTTTGTCTGTTTACTGTCACTTGCGTGTTCTGGCCACCCAGTGGCTCCAGTTAAGAAAATAATTTCCCTTTCCCTGAACTGCTTCCTAAGGAAATGGTTAGTTGCACAGCAGAGAAATCTTTTCTTTTCTAAGGAATTTATAGGGAATGGAAAATGTAGAGATAATACATATTGTCCTCTTTGGACCCGACGATCTACCTAGCATCTGCCCCCCCACTCTCTGTCCTGCAGGAGGCCGAGCTGGGGCCTGGGGCAGTGCCTCAGAGGCTTCCTCACCAGCTGTCCTCTCCCTGCCTCCCCAGGCCTGGGCCTCATAATGGGAGTTAGCCCCCCACCTGATACCCCAGACCTCCGAACAGATGGCCCGGGTAATCGGGTCCTGGGCACCATCTCTCCCTGGGCCCGTTGACATTGGTTGGGAGTGGTCAGTTATTTCCAGGTTTGAATGAATGAAGGCTGTGTTAGTCTCCAGGGTCATGCCCCTGGCAACCTGGAGAACTTTGCTGTTGGCCGTTCCCAGCGCTCTGACCAGACTCCAAGTGGACATTCTGTTAAGACTTCTGTGGCTCCAGGAGGGCGACCCTAAGGTTAATTCTATAGTTTAAAGTGATTTTCTCAGAGAAAAAAAGTTGAACCAGTTCTAGAATGAAGGTGTTTTCACCTTTACCCCACTGCACCTTCCTTCATCTGAATAAATATTAGGAACTTCTGCCACTTAAAGATAAATCAGACACCAAGACTAAACACTTGAACTTATGATTTCTTCTTCTGAGAAGAAATGATTGAAATTTCTAAAAATTGTAATTACAGACAAGCTATTCTTAAAGAAAAAAATATATGTGTGTATATATTATTTTCAAATGAGTTTATTAGTATAGAATAGTTAAAACCTTTAGCTTTCATCCTGTCTGAAATCAGGTGAATTTTACCCCAAAGGGATTGAAGTAGTTACTGGAGCCAAGTAACTGAAACCTGAGGAGAAATAAGAAAGGAAAGAAAATGCATGCCTCTGTTACATCATCCTTCGTGAAATCTTCACTGAGGTGAGTGCCGTAGTCAGTTTTCTAGATGCTGTGAACAAAACAAAGTCCCTGCTGTTCTGGAGCTGATATGATACTGGGGATTAAACGAGAACATACGTAATATTTTAAATATGGTTAGGTGCTATGGAGGAAAATAAATCAGGGAGCTTGGGCATCACGGCAGGATCGCGACTTTAGACAGAGTGGCCAGGAAGACCTCACTACTAAGGTGACACTTGAGGGGAGACCCAGAGAAAGTAGGGGAACAGGTCACAGGCCATCCGGGGCGAGAGTCCCCAGCAGAAGCAGCAGAAAGCGCGAAGGCTCCGGGGTGAAAGAGTGCCGAGCTTCATCGAGGATGAGTGCGGAAGACTTTGGCAAGGACTGAGTGAAGGGAGGGAAGAACAGGCTCCGTCCCCGTGGCTGCCGGAGCACAGACGCCAGAGGCCTCTGTGGGCTTTGGCTTCTGCTGTGAGCAACATGGAGACGCTGAGGTGGTTTTGAGCAGACCTGAGAAATGATAGAATCAGATTCTCTTTTGGAAGTACTCTGTCTATATTGTTGAGAATCTACCAAAGTTGGGGAGGTTGAAAGGACAGAGGCAGAAAGTCTGGGTAGAAGGCCTTTTTAATAATCCAGGTGAGACGTGATGGTGCTCCCAGCAGTGGTAGCCGTGGAGGTGATGAAAGTGGGCAGATTCTTGATGCTTTTGAAGGTTCAGCCAAAGAAGATTTGCTGATGGGTTGTAGGATGGGAGAGGCAGGCAAAAGTCAAGGATGACCCCCAGATATTTGACCTGATCAATTGAAAGCATGGTGTTGTCATTTACTGAAATGGAGAAGACTATGGGTGGAAGAGTTTGCAGGAGTCAGGGGTTGGGAGGGATAGGAGCTCGTTTTAGGAGTGATGAATTTAAGATACCTGTTTAACATGCAAGTGGAAATGGTAACTTGGCAGTCAGATAAAGGAGTCTATTAAACAATAAATATACAGGGGTCTTCAGGGATCAGTCCAGCATAGAAGTATAAGTTTTGAAGTCACCAGCCAAGAGAGAGTGAGTTCAGAGAGAGAAGAAACCTAAGGCCTGGGCCTTGGATATTCCAGTACAATCCCACCCAACGGAACTTCCTGATGATAGAAATGTCCACTGTCTGTTCCATCCAACATAGTAGCCACTAGACACATGTGACCACTGAGCATTTAAAACATGATGAGTGCTACAAGGGGACTGAATTTTAATTTAATTGAAATTTAAATAGCCACATATAGCTAGTAGCTACCACATTATCACAGTTCCGGTAGGTAAAAGTGGGAGCAATCAGGAGGGACTGACAGAGGACAGGCCTTCAATGCAGGAAAAGGACCAGGAGAGAGTGTTGGCTTGGAAGGCGGCTGTGTTGAATATTGCTCATAGACCTAGTATGAGGAAGACTGGGATTTAGGAAGGTGTGGTCATTTCAGCAGCATGGGGGAGATAAAAGCCTGAGTGGAGGGTGTTCGAAAGAGAATAAAGGGCAAAGAGAAACTGTCGACACTAAGTCTGGACAGCTCTTTCAGGGAGCCCTGTGGTTTTCTAGGAGAGTGTGGGAGTGAATGGGCTGGGAAAGTACAGAGGAGACTAGGCGGCACCAAGGGCACGTTTGGGGTTAGTGGTCATGAATTCACAGTGAGATCCACTGGTATGACTGTATTGTTTTCTCCAGCCACATATGTCAGCCTGGGAATAGGCACAGAGTAGCAGAGAGCTGGATTTATCCACATTTGGGATTTAGCCAAGTGAATGAAGTGAGAGATTTGGTGGTTATAATGTCGGAATCTAAGGCGTATATAGAGAGAAGGGAGGACGTAATGGGGATGAGGGATGGTAGAAAGGTGGCCAACATGAGGAGTGGCCGGCCTAGTGCAGCTGAAGAGTTGCTGGAATTAGAGAAACTCTGCTGAAATGATATGCTGAGGTCGTTGGAGAATAGGAGGCTTGAAGATGAAATTTTTGAGGTCATGAAGTTGTTAATGATGGCAGGGTCAAGGTAAGACCACGGGAGTGAGTGTAACTAAGATACAGTGGAGGAAGGAGGAAGTCAAGAAATCTACAGGCCAAGATCTTAGAGGGACCGTGCAGCAGACATGGAAATTCCCAGGAATTCTAACAGAACTGACATCGGAGAGGTGACTCTTCAAGGCATGCAGCAGAGTAGCCTGGGAGGAATGGGCGACTGCAACTAGGTGGGTAACTAGGGTGGTGACGCCAGATGGTGGGAGGGTCAGAGCATGGTGTTAGGGAGGAGCAGCAATTGCCTGGAAGCAAGAGGGTAGCAAGAAGATACCTTCCCGTCCAACAGACCCTCTGGCAAAAGGGAAGTGGGAGAGAAAAGAGCCACCCCTTGAAAGAGCGGTGAGGGAGACAGTGTCCTCAGGTTCGTTAGAGCAAGATGGCGAAGGGAATGTTCAGAGAAGAGTGCCCCCTGGTGGGGCTGTGGGGACCGCGGGAGGAGAGAGAGAGCCGGGGCCTGGGCAGTCGGGGGCGGGGGTGGAGGATGGGCACCCAGAGCCCTGTCGGAGGCTCGTGGCCGGGTGAGGAATGGCCTGGGAGTCGGGGGAGTACAGCCGGGAGGGGAAGGACCTCGCAGGAAGGCTGGATGGTCTCCGAGACAGATGTGCCCAGGAGGCTGCTAGAGTTGGAGGCAGGGAAAGAGTTCTTGCCCAGAGCATACCGGTCTCTGGGGTCGTTGGGCCCATAGCCGTGGGGGGATGTGGTCTTACTCAGAGGACCTGAGTCAGGAAAGAAATCCCATCCAAAACTGCAGAATACCCCCAGGTATCCGGTACTGTTTGCATCCTTTAACCTCCTCTTTCTAAACTTATAGCAGTTAAGCTTAAACTCATCATTGACCTCAGCTTCTGCTTCTCCAGCGTGGAGTTAATCCTACACTGGGGCAAGAAAGAAGAGCGCCAGTGTCAGGGGCGGCTTGGGGCCCTGGAGCTGGCATATGGTGGGTGTTTGATAAAGGTCATCTCCCTCCTCTCCTTAGCAGCCTCTTCAGTTTCCTCTCATACTGAGGAAAGTCATGTCTTTCCATGGATATTCAAATGCCAAAAGTCAAAGATATTTTTTTCTTCCCAAACTGAGACCTCACGCAATTCTCAAACACAATGACTGTGTCTGGTCCTTTCTCCTTCCTCATCTGTACCAGGACAGGGGTCACGGGCAGGAAGCCTCTGCAGTGGTACAGGGTCCCGGGCTTCCAAGGACTGGCTGTTAACATGCTGGCTGTTAACATCCTGAAAGTCTTAGCACTTTTTGAACAAAGGTGCCTGTTTTCATTTTGCACAGAACCATACAAAGCTTGTAGCTGGTCCTATGCTTTTCCAACCTCTTAAAAAAAATGAATAATGAGTAAAACATGACGATGGTGGAGTCAGGCCATTTGATTTATTATCCCATCCACATGTCAACATTTTCATGATGAAAAGTATTTTGAAAATAATGAAAAACTGCTTAAGCGTATCATTTGTAAATAAGAAAATAATTGAGCACATCTAAAATCTTATAAAGTCCCAATTTTTAATCACATTTTTTCAACATGAAGAACTAGCACCATTTTTAGAAGGATTCTTCATTTATTGTCATTACCCCCCATGTATTAATAAGTTGAAAATCTGTCACTTATTCTTAACTCCAAGTGAAGCATGACTGAATTATCTTCATTCATGCCAAACAGAGCACTAAACCCTTCCCTGAGGGTCTCTCTTACCTAAATAGCTGATAAGGAGCTCTCTCCTTGTCTTTACAGGTGGTGTCCGTTTGCTATAGTGTGGACAGCCCAGAACAGTAGCCATGGGGTAAGACAAGAGACAACCCTGGCCAGGCCGGGCAAGGGTGCACATCAGCCTGAATCATCACAGGTCTGGGGGAGGAGGCATAGCTGCCTCAGCCCCCCTCGCCGTCTGGGAAAAGCAGAGCCCCTGTACAGATTTGTCCACCAAACCCGGACTGTGGTGGCTGGTGCTAATGACAGGTCCACACAGGCTGTCTCGATTCAGCAGTGCCAGACCTCTAGTCTCCACATTCTTGACCCGGACTCATTTCTCACTGAGACAGGGCACCCAAGTACCTGGAGTACTGAAACTTTAGTAGTTCTGTTACTGTGGAATCAGTCGGTGACGATGCCGTGATATAGAACAGAAAATATTTTCAACAGAGAGAGAGCATTTGGATTAGAAAGACTCAAATCACATCCAGTGTTCCTTCGTCAAACATTAGAATGCTTTCTGGAAAGCCACAGCCTAAATGGTAGCTTATTCCTTGTTTTTAGTTGTCATTTTTGTTTGTTTTCCTCTAAGAAAGGAAATGTGTTAAATTTTTCTTTTTCTTTTTTGCTTTTTTTCTCCAGCCTAAACCTCCGCAGAAGGCAGGCAGATCCAGGAGTATGGGTCTTGCACCATTTGCACCGACCCTGTTCATCTTCCTCCTGGACATTTTGTATTCTATTCTTTTGATTAGAATACTAGTTGGAACACTGTATCATTCCTCCAATATAAGAATTCAAACTTTTTATACTTAATCACTCTCCTTTTTGGGGGTGCACAAGTTGACAGTATGAAATTACTTGCTGTTTTGCCAGGCTGTCCCCTGGAACCAAAACTCCGCAGCACAAGGTAGCAAACTGAGAAGGGGAAAAGAAACACTAGGCTGGTTTTTTCCTTCTTACTAATTTTGAATTAAATTGAGGGCGGTACTCTAGTACATACAATTTAGTAAGCGTCAACCTCCCACAGGGAGCTGTGAATGATCACTCTGTCCTCAGGTCCAGCCGGCACGGTCACTCAGTCCTGTCCCCGAGGCACATCTGCAAGGCGAGAGGGGCCCCTGCAGACCTTCACCAGGCCCAGCTCCCAAGCTGGCAGTCAGCCACCCAGCTGACCAGGCGGGCCTTCACCCACCATCGCGAGAGGAGGAAGTGGCCACTGACCAGCTTTGCCACATGAACTGAACTAACACCAGCTGGTTGTAGGCATGTGCCTGCCCTGGGTCCCAAGGCCCTGGTGTGAGAACACTGAGCATTTTGTTTATTCGTTCAAATATTTGTTGAATACCTACTATATGCCTGGCCTTGTGCCAAGTGCACAGTGGTAGGCATGATGGCTTATGTCCCCTGGTTTCTCATGGAACCTATAGATGGTGGAGCAAATCAACATTACAAACCCCACAAATTAAGTAATGGTTACAAATGTGGAGAGGTTAGAAAGAACACATAGTGCTAAGTAAATTTGAGGCAAGTCCTATACAGACTGGGGGCTAAGGAAAGGCCTCCAGCTTTAAGTGAGAGAAGTTGCTCAGGAGAAGAGGGAGGGACGTTTAGGTCGAGGAGCAGCTCAGGCTAAGGCCCTGACGTGGGGGTAAATTCGGGTTTTCTAGGAAACTGAATGGCAGTCAGTGTTCCCAGAGCTGAGTGAGTGAGATCTCGAGAGGGGCAAAGGAAGCATGGAGCTGCTGATTAGGGAATGTAGCAGCATTAGGGGTTTAGGATTTCATCCTAAATATTGTGGGAAACACCGAGGAGTTTTAAGCCAATATGTGACGTAATCTGATTTATGCTTTTAGAAGTATTTTTCTTTCACAAAGGGTAAGGCTGCACGAACTTAATTTTTTATAACAGTTTGGGAACTAAGTCAAAAGCATAAAACTGTTGAGGCAGTCAAATCGGGAGCAGCTGTGTGAGTGAATGAGGCTAAACTTCTCTTAAAATTATGTTTTATGAATGTATGCCATTGAAAATCAGTGTCAGAGGTCTGATTGCCTCGGTTTGCAGTGACACCTCTGCTAACGAAATCTTCTGTCCTTTGGAAAACGAATCTGGTTTTAAAAAACCTCAAAACAGAATACTAGTTGCTTAGACCATCAGTCTAAGTAAATCCACAGCAAAGCAAATGTGTGCCTTATCAGCGGCTACCACTCCTCACAGTTCGGCTGGAAATCGGAGGCAATGAAAGGGAGCATTGGTGTTTGGACATAACGGATAGTGTTTATTTTCATAGGTGTGTGTGTGTGTGTGTGTGCGTGCGTGCACTTCAACTGAATGTCAAAAATGAAAACAAGCCAAATTCACGGCCCCTTGGCCTCGTCTCAGGTGACGGGGTAGGGGAGGTGCCCGGGTGAGGCAGAAAGGCCCTGGACACAAGACACTGGACTTGAAAGGACTGCGGATTTCTCTCTCAGCTTTCTTCATCGGGATGAAAAGCCCAAGCCCTTACAATAAGTGCCCATTTTGTTGGCCCATCTCATGTGTGTGAAAAAGGCTCTTGTTGCTATTCACAAAGGAAAACTGGTGTAAGGTAGAGTTTCTGAAGTCAGGATTAATGTGCAGATGAACTTTCCTGCTTATGAATAATCCACGACTGATTCTAACCCTCCTCTCTGAGAATGAGTTCGCTGTTGTCCGCTGTTCAGACAGCATAATATCCTCAGCAATACCTTTATATTCTGAAAGAATTTATTTCTAAAACATGAGAACTGTTCTTCATTCAATGGCTTTAAGATAGGGCGAGTTAATAAATGATTAAATGATATTCTGGCATTTTAATTACACTTCAGAAATCTGTTTAGACCAATGTTTGTTCTCTTACCCTTTAACAACAAACATCATTTGAACACCTCTTCGGAGGGGCAAGAACGAGAAAGATGGTAAAAACCATTCCAGATTGTTGGTTAACTAGCCCTAGAAAAGCTGGCTAGAGAATATACCTGAGGAAGCTCTGAAATACTAAGTCCCATTATAACTAATAGCATTCAACATTATTCTTGTATTGAAGGAAAAAGAGATTTAAGAGTTGTAATAAGTTCCTTGAAGATTATGTTAATAGAGTTTAATCATAAATTGTTATGCCTCTGTCCTGTGTTCAGTGATGAACTAGGAAAATGCATCAGTTGATGAGCAGATGGTTTTCAGAGATATACTACATAAATTATGTTTCCTTTCTTTTCATCATTATTTTGCTTTATTTTGTGAAATATTTTCAAAATAGTAGCTAACTTTCATAACAAATTAAACGTTCTTAATAAACTAATGATATACTGTGTTTAGTTTTTAATACTTTTTTTCCCACAGTCAATGTAGAAAGAACAGAAAAACATCAGTGCCTTTACCTTCATTACATTTACAGAAAGAAGACCTTGAACTGAAATCTTAGAGTTTTGCTGACTCTTCCAATGTTAATATATACTAATAATTATATTGTTGTTGCTGATTTGGAAACCTCATAAAATAATTAAACTCAGTTTCAAAAAACAGCCATCTGACAGCCTGAAAGTGGCAGTGGAAGTAAGGAGTATACAGACATGAGATTTTTGAGTCAACCCATTTTATAAATTAGGGATAGAGGCCTCTAGATATGAAGCTGCTGCCCAAGAGAACTCACCTAGTAAGAGGCACAGTCAAGCGCAGAGCCCAGGACTCCCGGCAAGGCTTTATCAATTCCAGGACCATCAAAGATGGCTTGGATTGTAGCTTTAGATGTATTAGCACTAGTGTAACTTTTATGCTCTTTTAATAATGTAACTGATGACTTATGTATTCATATTTAGAATTGGTATTAAAAATATTGAGATGTCAATAAAACAGCAGACATACTTACAAAATTATTTTTGTTTTCTAATTCTAGTCATAGTTTGAACTGGTTGAAAACCACATTTGTCCACTAGAGGTCACCTTTCTTCAAGATGAGGGTCAGTCCCCTTCCCTAACTTTGTTAACTTGGCTTTAAATCAGTCACCCCCATCTAGGGGAAATGAACAGCCTCTTCTGTCATCCCAGAGTCCGTGTATTACTTTAGCTGAATGCACTCATATTGGTAGGTAAAGCTATCTGGGCTACTGAAAAACTCGGAGGTATGAAGGGGAAGTGTGGTGTCTACTACCTCCCCTAGACACACACACACACACACACACACACACACACACACACACACACACACACACACACTTTGTGCTAGTTCTGGCTTGTACCCTCTTACACAACCACCCTTTTTTAATTTGGAAAGTCTTGTGTTAGCCTTGTTAGGATTTTACTACCTTTCACTTTCTCTGCCACTGCTCTGACTCCAAAGGCTGGGGAATGGAAACTAAAAGAGATGGTCCTTAAACATTGACATAATTTGGGATGAAACCATGTGGATGTCACCCAAATTTATCTATGAATCAGTTACTATTTTCTCCAGTGTATGAGTTTCAGTCAATGTTGGCCAGAAAATTCTATGGAGAGAGGATTAGGACTGTGTCCAATAAACAAGCCCTTTGGCAGATTCTATTGAAATACAAACCATCTCATTATTCGAGAGGGAGAGGGAGCTGCCTGCTATGGCGCTGCCTAGTGCGTCGGATTTCAAACTGTGTCTGCAGAATCCAGAGCTGCAGGAGGGGTTTTAGAGGCTTATTTACACCTGTTCTGTGAGCTGGTAAACACCTCATCCTCAGACCCCAAAAAAACCAAATTGGAAGTTAAAGACTTCTGAGATGAGACAGTTATTCCGAATATAGATACAAATGAGATTGTCGGTGAGACTTTGGGCTTTTGGAGAAAGATTGTCCTGTAAAGTTGTGGCAAGAAGAGAATAACATTTCAGCCCAAATTGTAGCGATTTCATGTCCTCGCACCTGTGCCAAGTATTTGTC
Organism: Smutsia gigantea; assembly: GCA_032199065.1. Lineage (NCBI taxonomy): Eukaryota > Metazoa > Chordata > Mammalia > Pholidota > Manidae > Smutsia > Smutsia gigantea. Next base: position 33,695 of record JAVSCE010021507.1, read on the forward strand.
CTCCCACCCCACCACCTTTTTCTTATATCAGTGTCTTAATTTATCCTTCCAGGTTCAGTAGTCTTTTGCAGTCCTTAAAATTGAACTTGCAAATGCGTTCTGTGAACGTGTCATTGACCATGAAGGTGGTAGCTCCGTACTGCTCTGGCTGAAAATTCATGGCTGTGCACGTCCAAGCAGGAAAAATGATCTGAGGTGCCCAAGGGGCCCAGCACAGTTCAGTGCCAGGGTAGGTCAAGCACACCTGGCGCTTCTCTCACCAAGTCTAGGAGCTGGACTGTGCGATGAGAAGCAAATGCCCAGTATTTCAAGTGAGCAGGTCTGGTTCCAGATAGATGACCTCTTGTAAGCTTGGGTGCTCTGTCTTTTTTTATCTTGTTTATTATAAGAAATATGAGCAATTGCTATATAGTGTTAGTAAATCAATCTTGAAATAAATTTTTTATTGCTTTGCTTCCAAGCTTCTGGATATGTTTAATGAAGAACATCCAGAGGTTACAGGATAAGCTATAAAAAGGACTGTTAACATTTCCAATCACTTATTCTATGTCAAACAGGATTCTCTTATGTGACACAAACAGAATAAATAATGTAAAAATATTGTTGAAATAAGACTGTAACTGATATCTATAAATTCTATATTCAAATGTTTGGGGATAACATAATAGGTAAAGATTAAAAATTTGAAGTAACAATTTTATGTTGATTAAAGACACTTTTGCATATTTTCAGTCTAAAAGGAGATTCTTTAAAAAAAATGACAACCATTGGTTCACACTAATAATTTGCTCTAGAAACATTTTTTAATATCTGAAATAATAGGCAGAAGTATACCCAGGGTCAGAACAGTCAGACCTTCTGAGTAAATTGGTTTACAGACTTTATAAGAGGCTTAGGTAAAGTTCTTATTTATAGTTAAAAGGATAAAAAATCATAACCAATTTTTATCTTTCTTTCACCCTCATTTCTGGGCCTCAGAATATGTGGGAAGAAGTTGTGGGAATATCCTAACACCAAGCGACCTCTCTGTCACGTGGTACGTGAACATCAGGCAGTAATGCCTTCTAAGTCCATTACCAGGCGCTGTGTCCCAGAGCCACAGGCCAGATGAAGATCCTCAAATCATAGTTCACTGAATCCGTTTAAAATGCATCTTAAGAAGCAAGGGAACGAGAGGGGATGAGCTGACATACTTAGGATACGGTATAGGGCTGTACCACCTGAACCTCAGGCCATGCAGTGTTTGTGTCCAGCCTTTCTGCCACATTCTGTACTGATGACGTGGTTCTGAACCAGAGTTGAGGTGTGAGACTGGAGGCCCAAGTAGACAGAAAGTGCCCACCAGTGACAAGCAGCTGCCTTAACAGAGACAGGGGGGCAGGTCCCTGTGGCTTCCTCTGAAGCTTGCCCCATCACCTGATGAGCAGCTATAGATTGTATTTGCATTTCTTGGGCAGAGGACACATCCAGCCAGAATTGGTGTCACCAAAGGGCAGTCAATGTGCAATCTAATGAATATCGAGTGCCTCAGGTTTTTTAGCGTGTCATGAATACTAGGTGCTTCTTCAGTCTTTCCACCCCTTTCTGTGCCTGCATGGACATGCTTGATCCAGGTCTGACACATTCTGGTTAGTTACTTAGTGATACTTATCACATCCCATGGATTCTTCCTTTATTTGCTTACTCATTGTCATCTCACATATGTCTGATAAGCTACCAATATGCGTTATCGATACTTTCACATCTTTCAAGTTTCATCTATCCTATTTATCTTTCTTGTTTTTCTATGGCATTAATGGGCTGTTCTATGGCATTAATATAGCAACACCCCCTACAAAAGCTTTCCCACATGACTGGTCCAGCTTCTCCAATCCCACTCTGGCCAGCCTCCCTGCCCTCAGGGCCCTGACCACCTGCTGCCCCTTTAAGGACCCTATCAAGGGCACCCACCCACCTGTGCCCCCTTCCCATCTCCACCGCGACCTCCTTTTCTCTTAACACTGCTTTGTAACTGTACTCACCATATCTTCAGGTGCAGGGCTGAATGAAGAGCCGTCATGCGCCCCTGACCTGCCTCCCCAGGCCCTGGCCCTTGCCGTTACTTTCCGTCCACCCTCGTTGGTGTCTCTCTTCCTCGCTCCTTGTCCGCTGCGCCCGTATATGTCGGATCTGCCTTATGTCAACAATCAGCCACAGCCACGGCCTCTCCGATCCTACCACGCATCCACACTGCCTCCCAAATGCTCTTGCCCATCGACCAACTTCCTTACGAACTGCTCTCTACTCTGTCCCTCCGCATAAACACTTCTATGACCTGGTTTCCCCCCCTAACACACTACTACTGAAGTCACTCTCTCAGGGGTAACCGAGGACTTACAAACAGTCAAAACGAACGACTTTTGGTTGTTTGCCTTCCAGCCTATTTTCTGCTTCCCTGCAGAAAAGTATTTGAAGCATGGAGCTGGCAGCCCGCCCCACTCCCTGATCCCTCGTTATATTGATTTTCATTGTCCTCTCATGCTGACCACACTCCCTTTGCTTTCTCTTGCCCTCTAAATGTGGGCTTTCACCCGAGGTGATTGTTTTAGTTTTCCATTGCTGTGTAAGAAATACCACAAACTTAGTGACTTACATCAATACGAATTTATTCCTAAGGTTCTGCGGGTCAGAAGTCATGATGAGTCTCACTGGACTCAAATTAAGATGTCAGTAGGGCTACGCTCCTTCTGGGCCCTAGGGGAATCCCTTTCCTCGCTTTTCCATATTCTAGGGGCCTCCCGCATTCCTTGGCTTGTAATCCCTTCCCCTGTCTTCAAGGCCAACAGCATTGGGCCGGGCCTTTCTCGCTCCACCATCTCTCTGACTCCTTCTCTTCCGGCACCTCCTTTTATCTTATAAGGACTTTTGTGATCACATTCGATCTACCTGTATATCCTGACTTCTACCAGGCTAATCCCCCCATCTCAAGGTCCTCTAAGCAGCCTTAATTCCCCTTTCCTAAGTGAGGATCGGGGTGTAGATATTGGACGAAGTCTGTCTGCTTACCACAATGATGTCTTCGTTTCTCATGAGTTCTTTCTTTACACTATCTCCATTAATCTAACCCATTTCTACACTTCAACTAAGTTCTTCCTACAAAAGACCCCCAAATTCTATCCATTGGCTTGTCTTCTTTCTTGAGCCCATTGGTCTCCTGCACCTTCAACTCTGAACTTCATGGTAAAAGGTAAAAGACCTCATGACTGCAGCCCAATCCCCAGAATCAGTTCTTCCTTCTGGCATCCTTGTTTCTTTTCACAGCACCAATCTCACTCCAGCGATGGTCTCTGAACCTCATGGCTGTGGTCTCCAAGGACTCCTTCTCTTCTTCACTCCCCATGTCAGATCACTGGCTAGGGCGCCATCAGTTCATAGTCACAGTGTCTCATGCAGTGCATACTTCTTTCTTTTCCTTTCCATCTCCACTATCACCTCCATCCTTCAGCCCCTGGACTATTGTTATTTGCCTTTAATTAGAAGCAGGGAGAAACCATTTCTGTTCCTTTCCTTAGTACCTAAGAGCTGTTTTACACATTATTCTCATTTCTTCCTGACATCAACACAGTAAATGAAGGAATTAACATCCTCAGTTTGTACATGAGGAAACTGAGGCTTACCAGGTGGTGGATTGTGAATTCCTTGGTTCTTGTCTTCCTCAAGGAAAGCATTCAGTCAAGAGACCCCACAGAGAGAAAGATGCAAAAGGTATTTTATTTAGCAAAGTGAAAAAGGAAAGTATGCTCCCGAGACAGAGGACTAGGCTGCCCCTGGGATGGGTAGAGCCCGCTGGGTTTAACATTGTCTTTTTCCTCCCTCCCATTTTTTCATTCTCACGCCACCCTCTGGATCTGTCTTGGTTCCTCTTCTTGAGCCTCTTTGCTCAAGTTTCTGTTCATCATTTTCCCATGAGCACCTAAGCAGAAACCCACAGTGGGGCCAAAACTGCAACATAAATGGTATTAGTGACATTATAATGGTCTCAGCGTCATTAGTGGACAAGGTTTTCCTTAAGCACACATGCTCCAAAACTGGGAAAGTCCCAGTGACCCAAATCTTTTGCTTCTCAGTTCTGAGCTGCAGAAAGGCTTCGTCTGAGGGAGACAGGGCAGTCTCTGCGCAGAGACTGGGTGGTCTGCCGTCCTCCTTTCTCCCCTCCTGCTCATGTGTATCTAACTGCCTACTTTAACAAGGCCAAGAGAAAATGAGATGACTTTCTGAAGATCATAATAATTCATTCATTTAAAAACATTTATTGAGAGCCTATTATATGACGGGTACTATTTCAGATGCCGAGTAATATAGCACTGAGTACAACGACCAACACCCAAGTTCTAAGGAAATTTACATTAATCTAGAAATAGAAAAGATAGACGTTCAAGAAGTGAACAACCAAAGTGAACAAGGCCCCCGGCATACACGCTATGGATTCTCTTCAGCTTCAGAATTCCCAGTGAGCAAACAAAACCTCTTTGAAGGCACTTACTCATCATTATACACAGCCATTTGTACACTGCTGTATTTCTCTTACCAAACTCCTTGAGGGCAGAAACAGTTCTTTTTGAATTTGGCTCGACTATGAGGTTGTAAGAATTGAGGGAGATGTTGGGGAAACTGTAAACTGTAAAGCCATTTTCTAAGGTTCGTTGCCACAAGTGTGTTTGCCTTTGGTTGGGTCATTCAAAGACCCTGATGTGAGCAGGATTAATTCTCCTCACAATTCCTTTTCTTCCATTGCTCTGTAAAGAAGCACAATTTAAAGCTATATAAAATGTCTGCCTGCTTTCCCCAAATTCTAAGGAAAAGGTTAAAAGTTGTTTCTTAAAATGATGACTTCCTCACTCATCTTCCTCAACCCCAATAATTTCATGTTTTTTCCCAGCATTTCATTACAAACATTTTCAAGCTGAAAAGCTTTTAGGTGAATAGCCATTTATGCACCATCCAGATTCTACAGTTAATTGTTCATTAAACTTGCTTTGTCACAGCTTCCCATCAAACCATCCCTCTGTCCATCCATCAGTTCATCTCATGCATTTTGGTGCATTTCAAGATTACGGACATCAGTAAGCCTCCCTCTAAATATTTCAGCCCGCATATCATTAACTAGAGTTTTGAAATTCGTTAACCAGATCTTTTGTTCTTTCGAGGCAAATTCTTCATGCAATGAAATGTACAAATCTTAAATATATTATTCAGTGAGTTTTGACAAATATATATACCTGTGTAAGCCAAACCATTAATCAAGTCATATTGCTTGTGCTGTAAAGTTCTCCATGCCCCTTCTAGGTCATTCCTTAACCCCAATAATTCACTTTTGAAACAGTATGCTCAGATGACCTGCACATGTGACTTTTTATCACTACATAGACTGTCCATAAAGAAAAAAAAGAACCATTCTGTTGCTATTAATTGCCACAACTGAAAAAAATACTTTTCTGTATTTAAAGATAACAATAGCTTGCCTGGTAGCTGAACATTAGCTTAATCAGGGAATACTTTAATTTTTCTTCCTTTAAAACATACCTTGGATTCAGATTTAGGTGAGACCACATTGCAACCTCGTTCTTACTTTAGGATAGATTGTGATTTCAAGGCCAGCCTCCATTGTCTCAGACACTGGGGAATTATTTCTCAACATCTAGTGGGCCCTGATTTAGCATTGTTTTATCTGAGCATACTCAGAAGGTAAGAACCTAAAAAATCTAGAGATTTAGTTTTTCTTCTTCTTCCTTTGGTGACTTTTTGTTGTGGTTGTTGGAGGATTTATATTCCTGGACATGTCATAGCTTTCTCATACCTGGAAAATACCAGTGTATCTCTTGAGGTCCTGGCTAAATCTTAAACCCAACAATTTTAATGGGAAGGGAAGTTGTGAAGACCTGAGAAGAAAAAGAAATTCTATGCTGTATAAACTGTACTTAAACAGTTAGTCAATATTTTTTAGCCCAAAAATAACAAATGTTGCTGAAGTTTGGAAAATTATTCTAGTTTAAATCTTGGAACAGCTGGTTTCTGTTTAAAGTCTTTTGTACTAAAAAATCATAACTTAAATTGTAACACAAAGCCCTTTCCAATGAATGACTATAAAGGGAAGCTTGCCTGATATATTTCTTTTTTTTTTTAATCTTGTTTATACCACTTGAGAGGGTTTTTTGACAGGATTTGGGATACAATTGTCAGAAATCTGTTCTCCCAAGAGCCACCTCTGTGTCACTTCCACTATATATGGAACAGCAACTGTGAAGAGGGGGATCGTGTTTAGGCTTTTTTTTTTTTAACACGTGAGAAATGTCTTTAGGAGCTTATGTGATCTATCCCAAAGCTTTCAGTTTTTCAGAAGAGAATGGAGTCCAGGAAGTGGCTTTTGAGGCCTTGTACTGCTTGAAAGCATGTTTCTGAGTCTTAAGGTCATAGATTGTCAAAGTAGTAACTTGAGTAAAGTTTTAACAGCCTTTGAAGTTAAAGCTGTTCTGTCTTGGGAAGTTGGGGTTTTGTCTTCTATATTAAGTATAAGATTTCCGTTCCATCTTATTTGCTACCTTGCAAAAGAACTATTATTTGGCCTCCTTTTCCTTGTACATACTTAAGATTCCAGAACCTTCATCTAGGTGGTTGTATCACAAGGCACTCTATGCGAAAGTCTGTCCTGTGTGCATTGCTCAATAGGGAGGGATGGAGTTTGCGATGTGTTGCATATTATTTCCTTCCCCTGAAAAGCTTCTACCCTCTTCTCCCCGTCCTATATTTAAGAAGATAAAAGATCTAGCTCAGGCTTCTGTTTCATTCATCAAGCTTTCATTGTGCCACCTGCCAACAAACAGGGCTGAAAAGTCCTGTGTGTGTTACGTGGCCTGACCTTCTCCCATATTCCAGGGAGAAGGGCTGCAAGCTTTGTGGGGTACATCTCCAGAGTACTTTTCATCTGAACCCGGTGCTGAAATTCAGGCCCATGGGATCATCAGTTGGGCTTCCCTGCCACTTCTCATTCCCCTAACTAGGAAGCTGACGCCGTGCACATGACTGCATCACTGGAGTTGAACTCAGGTAGCAAACTCTTCCCCTGTTGGAATCTCAAGGAGCAAAAATTAGGAATATTTATAAAATTTTTTCTCTTTCCAAGCAACAGAGATGTTATAAAACTAAAAATATATCACCAAATATTCCTGACACAAACTCTCACCATTGCTTAAGATAGAGCTTGATACGAAAACTTGTCAAACATGTTGATTTCATTACTCAGGCAAAAAAAAGCACCTGTTTTTCTCTATCAGTAGCATAATGAAGACAGTGCAGTTGTTAGTTTTGAGAAGGCAACAGATGATAAAAATAGCTTAGAAATAACATTCCCATTGTATTTTTTTAAATTTGATGGTTTAAATCCAGTCAAATTTTTGTTGAGTATCATGTGTGTGTTCAGGGCGATTTTATCAAGGAACAACAAAATGAATTGCCTACGGCAACTGAGGATATGGATAAACTTTTATTTTATTGTGTTATTTTCTTAATTTTCACTAAATTACCCTCAAGAATTTACAGGCCTCATTGTTTCTTTTCATATAACCTAAAATCTTAGAATAGCCCTGAAGCATTTCAGAAATTTTTTTTTTTAAATACCCTATTTTTCCCAGAAACATGTATGGTCCAACTTGTATTTCTTTTATTACCATCTGAAAGTCCAAAGTTCTTTCTGTTACTGCCTCTTAGGTAGAATGATCTGTTTCTAGGGTTACAAGTGCTATGTTGGGGGTGCCTATAAATTCAAGTCACAGCATGGAATAAATATATATATTATATGTGTGTGTGTGTGTGTGTGTGTGTGTGTGTGTGTGTGTGTGGTAATTCACACAAAGCCTTGCTTTCAAAAAAACTTGCAGTTTAATTTCATTTTCATGAAATGAATTAATTATACTGACTTTACCACTCTAATAAGCTGTCTCCCTAAAAAAATTATAGGAATTATTACATCATCCTATTTTTGTTTGACTTAAAAAGCAGCTAAGAGCCAAAAGTAAATGGGGAATCAAAATAATTACAAAATATTTCCTAAGACTGAAGACCTTCCTTTTAGTTGTAAAGTTGACAAACACTTCAGAGACTCAACACAGAAAACATCCCTTCAGTGTCCATATTCAGAATGGATGATTTTCCCTTTCGCATGTTAAAAGTTCTGAAATGATCCTTAAGGCCTCTTTTTATAAACACCATGCAGGCAGCGTCTGTGGGCAGGAAGAATGATGCTGGAGGTTGGAAAGGTTCAACTGTTTGCAACATTGATTTGTGTCTGTCTCTACTTCTCTCTCGCTGGCCTTTTTCCCTTTAATGAGGACTAGAATGTTTCCACATCAGTTAACTGCCTTCATAAAGCACCAGAAGGTCACACCAGCCCCAGACCGATCCTTTTCTTTGTGCCTGTCATATAATTGGCTGATTGTGCCGGTGATGAGCGCCCCCTCCCCCAGCCCGGCCCTAGCTCCATGTTTGTAAGCCTCGCTGCTGGTTTCCGAGGAGAGCGGCTCGGCTGGCTGCGCGCTTCCCGGCCCAGACAGAGCCACTGCGCAGGTTGATCAGCCGAACAGCATCCATTTTCATCTGCGGGGAGCCCCTGCCTCCCCAGCGCGTTCTCTCCGCCCGCGGACGCGCCGCGCTTCCCCTCCGCAGCCTCGCTGAGCAGTCCTGCTTTGGGGTCTGTGCCCTAGGATGCACTGAGATGGTACACCAGGAGAACTGCTCGTACCAGGTGAGACTGAAAGCCCGGCTGTGAGGCCGGCATCCTTCGGGGGAGGAGGCCTTCCTCTCTCAGAGCAGCAGGTTGCCTCTCTCCGGATTTTCAAGGGATTTTGCCATCCTGCGCGCCTGGCCTTCGTCGCATACAGTATCTGAATTGTAATTAGGTTTTCTGGGGAGTAATGGGGCAGAAAACACTGCTTCCTTGGCCTTTAAAGCGTATGTGAGATCCACGGAGGTGATCTGTGCTTTTGCACATTCTCTATGTCTGTGCAAATAAGGGGAACTGTTTTGAACTATAGTTGAATTTTAAGGGGTTTCAGAAAAGGAGAATCTGGTTGGAATTTCTCATAGATAACATTGAAAAATACGATTTTTGCTCATTGCAAAAGATGTGAGTTGTTTCACACCCAGTTTTTAGGATTGTCTTTAAGGAAGTTATGTAAATAGGAGGTAATAATTGATGATCTGAGAGATTTTCAAAAATCAGCCAGCATGCACTTGACATTTGAAGTTGAACTTGCCTTTCGTAACTTATTTTTACTAGTATGTTGTTTTAAATGATTAGTAAATAAGAATTAAGGTACTAAGACATATCCAAAAGTCCAAAGAGAAATTTTTTTAGTAATACGTTTTCATCTGTGCACTAATTTGCTACCTGGAGTTTTAAATTAAACACTTAGATTCAAAAGGCCAGTTTGAGGCAATGTTGAAAGTACCCTTGTAAACAGACGAGAATGTTCTCAGAGAAATTGCTCTTTGCAGCAGCAGGCATGGCTAGTCCAAGTCCTGGATGGTTCATATTGGGATATTTCTCAACTGACCGAGTCTAGAAGCTCTAAGAGACCAAATCTTCAGCTTAACAATGCCTCTGCCTTGTGTGAGGCAGGTTACCTGAGACAAGCACGTGTTTCTCATAAGGTCAGGTTTCACAGTAAGCAGTAAATGTATGCAAGACAAGGCTGTGGTTTCTCAGCTAAGTGTGTCTATAACATACATTTATACACTTCTTTTCTCTGCTCAGTATTTGGAATTTTGTAATTGTGGGCTTGTTTATAGTATTTTCATTTTAGTACGTTTAGGTCCACAGGTCCTACACAGGCAGATTCGTGCTTCACAGGAATTCTCAGGAGAAAGGGGTTAAGATACTGAGGGAACAACCAAAACTTCATCTACACATAATAGAGTCGGGGAGGGGAGAATTCAAACATCTGTGGAGAGCCCAGCCCACTTGTGGCATGGTGCCAGGTGATTAAATTACTATAATAAAATGATTTTTCCTCTCTCTTTTCAGAGAAGGTATGTAATTTAATTTTTGAAAGGCAATACTATAAGATTATTACCTATATCTTCTCATTAGGTTGAACATGAAATCACTGGTTCTAGAGGTCAAAACTGGTCAAATATCATCAATTTCATTGGGAGAGGAGGGATTCTTTTTAGCCTACCACTTACAAAGGTATACAAATTGACTTTATTTTATATAAATTACATCACATAACACTGTCATTGCATGTTTAATAGTTCTGAAGTATTTATTGCTTATTTTCACAATAAAATTAAGTGTGTGGGGCAGATAATAATAGTCAATAGATTCTGCATCCCCATAGGGTTTTGTAGTACAGCTACCTTCATATGTAGTCACCCAATTCAGAAGGCAATATGCTTCATGTGCTGTCTCTTTATTCATAAATCAGCAAAAACGAAAACATTAACCTTGAATGTTTCAATCCAACTTAGAAGCCTTAGTTTTAGAACCCGCCCGCCACCACATGTGATTGGATTCAGAAGGGCAATTTCTCTAAGTCCTTGTCTTGATTTACCAAGTTATCATGGTCACTGGTGATATCGACAGTTTGATGTTTTTCAGAAACTTCCCCTTTTTCAGAGAAGGGCTTACTTATTTTTAAGGATGAAAATGCAATGGGTAAAGCAAATTCCTTAGGTTAGCATTTTTACTTAGTAGATAGCATTTATTTATAGAACTGAAGCCTTTCCTTCCATAAATGTTTAGCAAAGGTTTCTTAATGGAGAGCCAGAAATGGATCTTCAGGGGCCACTCCTACCCCCAGATTAGATCCACAGTTTGGTGCATATGTCTCTCTCTCTCTCTCTCTCTCTCTCTCTCTCTCTCTCTCTCTCTCTCTCTCTCTCTCTCTATATATATATATATATATATATATATATATATTATTACTGTTGTTACCATCATCATCATTAGAGCAGTAATGGCCGCCTGACCAGTCCTGCTCTGGCCTTTTAGCCCTTCTGTCGTCTTTTTCAACACTGTATCCAGAATGACCTGCTAAAGCCTAAGTCGGAGTATGTCACCAATCTCACAGTCCTTCTCAGGGTAAAAGCCTGTGTCCTCCCAGGGCCCCCGGAACCCGCCAGCAGCTCGTGCCTCGTTCCTCCCCGTCTCCCCCTTCCGCTTCCTCCCTCCCACCATGCTGGCCTGGGCCCGCTCTCACTGTCCCCTTTTGTCCTTTCTGCCTGGTTTGTGCTTCCCTGAGATAGCCCCGTGTAGGGTTGCCAGATTTATCAAGTAATCTGCAGTGTTGGGGACATGCTTATACTAACAGATCGTTCCTTGTTTACCTGAAATTCAAATTCAGCCGAAAGGACAAGCTGTATTGTTCCTGTCAGTAACCCCTACGGCTTACTCTCTTCCTTTTTCAGGTCTGTACTCAAAGGTCACATTCTCAGGAAGGCCTTCTCTGGACTTACTATGTCAAATTCCAGCTCCCTGATTCTATCCCAGGATTTCTATTATAATGCTCTCATTTATTTTTATACTTGGCACTCATCACTGTCTATCAAAATACATACTTTACTTATTTGTCTGTTTTCTGCCTCCCTCCCTCCACGTAGCTCCCTGAGGGCAGAGATTTTTATATTTGTATCTCTCTGCTTTCTCAATGCTTAGAACAGGCCCTTAAGTAATATGGATGGGTATACCTACTACATGTAAAATTGAGGAGAAAGGCTCCAAAAACACATGACAGCACAGTGATTTCTTACCCTTTTAGCCACTGGGATGACTTTCAGTCTTACTCCAGCCACCACCTCCTCCACCACCAATAATCTGCAGTTTTCATCATCTGTGATTCAGATTATCCCTTTGTTTCTTGTTAATTTTCTCATCTGGGGAATGGGATTTTTTCCAAGTTACCATCCCGCCATGAGAGTGGGCAGTTCCCTGATAGAAGCCACCTTTCTGCATAAACAAGCCAGTTTCTGTGAATTAAGAGCCACCTCCTTTTGACGCACTCCAGGGGCTTGGTGAATATTGTAAAGCAGTGCAGGGAAACCATGCAGCACTTCATTTTCCAATTATTTGTTGCAAATATATGGAAGTAGAATTGATTCTCCTATATTGCTTTTCTAACGAGGTGATTATTTTGAAAACGAGTTTCACTGTGACCAAAGGCTTAGAATCCTCTGAGGTGTTTGGAGGCGTTGTGATTTGAACAGGTTAATCCAAGGCTGATCAGAGGGAAATTGTCAGGCAGAATTTTTTGTGGTCATTTTGTTTTTAAGGGTTCTCACAGCGTCATCATCTTGGGGTACGTCTCCCCAGCGAGGAGGTCACCGAGCCATGTGTTGTCATTTTCGGTTGTAGCTGTCTTAAAAGAGAGAGCTATCGACCTCCATTTTCCAGTCTTGGGCAGAAGCCAGTCTCTTCAGGAAAGAACGTAGGCCACAGCTTCAGACCTGGCAGCCTTCAGGAGGCCAGATTCTTCTAAACAGTCTCTGATAGAAAGCTTTCAAATATTGTTAACTCGAAAGCACACATTTAGGTCAAAGGGTCCATTTTGCTTAAAAACTCCCAAATATTTTCTCCTCTTTCCCTGCAGTTGGTTGTGGGGATTAGTGTATATATAAAAACAGTGGCATGCTTTCATCCCTTTCTTTCCATTGCTTAAATTCCCTTCTGACTACCTCAGATACAGATCACACCCTCATGTTCTCAGCCCCTGTGAGAATGGAGAAGTGAAGGAAACTAGGAGAACCGTGTGTGAGCGGCTCTCATCTTCTTCCCTCGGGAGTGTAATACAGAAACTCACTCTTCCTCAACACACTTGTGGTCTTAATGAAGACCGTAGGAATCTCTAACACTCCCCCGTTTTCCTTGGGATAAATTCCAGGCTGCTTGGCATGGCATTCAAGGCCTAATCATTATCTAAACCCCGGGCGGACGCACACCGCCCTGCAAACGCTGTACTCCCACCGCCACACCACCGTAAGCTGTTTGGCTTGGCTGTTATGCCCCACACTAGGAGGTCTCCCATCCGCACGCCACCTGCTTCTACCAGTAAGTGCAGCTTTCAGGGCTCAGATACCACCTCCTTGGGAAGCCTTCCCCTCTTGTCCTTCAATCCAAACTTCTCCTTCTCAGTGTACTTTGTTTTTAATTCTGTTCAAACCCATTTACAGCTAGTGACTTGTCTGTCTACCCTATTAGACAGCAGGCTTCTTGAAAACAAGAGTCTTAATTTCCTGCCCTTGACAGGGAGCATGTGTTCAGTAAATGTTGTACTGAATTCTGTTTTCTGCATCTGGTGCTGTTCTAAGTCCCAAGGATCAGGATTTCCCATCATGACTCCAGAGAGAAGCTCAGGTCATGAAATGCAACAGGGAGTTGGTGAAGCTGACCCCAGCACCGTTCGTATCTGGCTTATGAGCCTCTTGGCCAGTTGCCAGCATTTCAAACACCCCCATGTGCCAAAATGGGGGGCCTAGGGCAGGAAACAGACTACATGAGACAGACATCCCAGCCTTCCCAGAGGCACTGCATCAAGCGCTTGCCTCCATACCTATTTCTCCTTCAACCAGAGATTTTCCAAGGGCGGGCCCTATGGCCTATCCCCAAGCATTCTTCCAAAATACCTATGGTCTCTTGAGGCAAGAACTCATTCCCAGGCTGCCTTTCTTCATATATTGAATTTTGCAAAGTTTTAATCTTATCATACAGTGATAATTTTACTGCCTCCTGAAACACCAAGTCGGGCAAAATATTTCAGCCCAATCCAAGTGTCATGCACAGCACATAAAGATGCTCTAGATCAGTTTCCAATGATAAAACTAGGGAGTGTATCAATTTAAGTAGTACCTCAAGATATTTTTTAAATTCTTGCTGGAGAAAGTAGTAAACATGCCTGGATTCTAGTGGGTTATTTAATGGTTAACAAAAGAAAGGAAATAAATTCTGTTCCTATTGACACCAGGCCAAGTGAAGGCTCCTTTCCCATCCCCTTCTTCCTGTAAATGAGAAAACAAGATATCAAATTTGAGTTAATTTAAGATTCTGCCCAAATTAAGCCTGGTTTCATCTACAGCAGGGAAAAATATATTGACCTAGTGGAAAAGGGAAATTCAGAGCGTTTTTGTGCACTATTTGATACAGGCTTTTAAATATAAGTTCAGTGAAACAATTTCTGTCATAGTGTATAGGTTTTTTTTTTTCTGATTGAGAAAATTTTTTCCTATGGTTAATAGTGTTGAAGAATTCTTCCAATTGTTTTGCTTGGCTAATATATGGTTGTCTTTTTCTGAGGATGTGGTACAAATCTTAAAAAAGTAAGAAAACAATTCTGGAGACAAAATCATTTGTGCTTATTTTTAGCCAAGATATCTGAAAATCTGTTTCATATGTTTTACCACAAAAGCAACTCAGTAATAGGTGCCCAAATGAAGAAAAAAATAATTTTAACAGAGCGTCATTATAGGCCTGATCTAAAATAGAGATTTGGTACAAGCACATCATTCCTATTTAAAGTAGCACTTGGGGCCTCAAACATCATGATTCAGACATCACGTGATTTTAAGAAATACATATGCAGCACAGATTTTAAGCCGAACATGTAGTATTTTCTCTTGGCAAGGGGGTGAGGAAGGGGGATGGGATGGAGCACCTCTATGGTACAGTAGCACATCCATGATTTTTGGAGTAGAGACCTCACATTCACGCACACACACACACACAATCTTGGGTAACTAATCACAATTTCACATATAGATCTCAACATTAATAGAGACATATCCCAGTAGAGCCATATCCTATTATTTATTTATATCCTCTATACCAAGGGAAAATTTGAAACCTTGTTGTACTTAGGATTCCCCTATGCACTATAGAGAAACATCACGACTACCACATAAGTACTCTGAGGGTAAGTACTTTGACAAAACTGCTTGAATTCAGAGGAAAACATCAGAAAGGCCTCGTGACATTCATCATAGGAGAGCCATTAATGAGGAAAGAATGCTAAGAACACAGAGAAACATAATAAGGGCATGAATACTGACCCCCCTGAAAGCTGGGGCATGGCCATCAAAGAGACCACGGTTGACTTTCCTGTACTCAGGTTTTCAGTTACACAAAAAGATCTAGGTCTGTGATCATCAGGTTGTCTTGTCCACTCCCAGCACTTCACCTCCTCCACCCCACTCTCCCAATGCCATTATTTCAGTTTTTTGAAGCTACTCTAAAAAGTCCACTTAAAAATCTCCTGCACATTTTCATGGCCTATCTAGCCATCAGAATACCTTAATTGAAAAGCAAAGCAAATTTAGAGGAACAGAATAAAGTAAAATAGTTCACCTGGAAAGAGATTGTAAATGAGGTATTAGTGTAGATAGCATGTGACATTTGAATGTTAAGGCTGAAGGGCTGGCAGTGGGATGCTGAAGGGTTAATCAGGATGAATGAGGCTTTCCATCTATGAATAGGAAAATCTTTTGACAATACCTAAGTGATTTCCCAGTAATGTGGTCAGTGTTTTCAGAGTCAGTAATTTCCACCAGTGGCCAGTACTGATTATTTAAAAGCATTAGCTCACGTGACCAACACATCCCGCCATTCAGATCATGGCTTGACAGGAAACGAAGCTCTCCATTCTAGTCCTTGAATTTCAAGGCAGGGAGTGAGAGGAGGCCCTCTTAACCTCAGGGATGATAAGTGGCTATGCGGGTATTTTCTAAGGGAAAGCATTAGTATTTGGGCTCATGTTCTGTCAGCACAGTTCATTTTAGAGAAGGCTGCAAAAAATTCTGAAGCCAGAGAAAACGCTCTATAGGAAGGACATGAGTGGCTGTTATCTCCTTGTTTGCAGAGCTGCTGCAAAGCCACCAGACACTGTACTCAGCTCAGGTGTGTTCCAAGGTGCTCCTTTGTTGGGTTTTGTCCTTTGCTGTATTCATTTGGACCCCCTCGAGGGAAAATTAATTACAGCGTTGCTCCCCAGCATCTGAAGTCAGGGTCTTTACCACCAGCCAGGAAATATGGTCTGAAATAGAAGGATAATGGCTTATAATGAATTTTTTCAAGATCTAAACTATGCTTCTAAAATATAACATGCATTCAAAAATCCTAGAGCTCTTTTAGAAGTGCAGTTTCTGATTGAGTAGATCTGGGGTGGGACCTGAGAGCTTCCATTTCCAGTAAGCCCACAGATGATACAGATGCTCTGGCCAGAGGGCACACCCTTCCATTGCAAAGTTCTAGAAATCACCAAAGATCAGCCAACCAGATAGGAAAATTTCAGCTCTTTTAAGCTGGTATAAGTCATCCAGATAGCGGTGGTACAGCTCCTTCTGGAAGGGGTCTGGGTTGGAGCCTGCCTGTGTGCTAAGCATTTCTTCAGGGATAGTGCAGAGTAAATTCACCGCCACTGGGCACCACCCTGCCAGCTCCCGCACTCGTGTTTCAGGAGATGCTCTATCGCTTGTCCCTGCATAGTACTTCCTCAAGAACCGCTAATGACAAGAAAAGGCATGGGCTGGAAGGAATGGTCTTTACTACTCTCTTAGTACTAGTCCTTGTTCCTCATGCTTAGCTAGGAAAGTTCCGTCTTGGATTTTGAGATGCCCTTCTCCAAGAGAGAATATGTTATCAATATATGTGCATATATGTGTATAAAAAATATATATATACACATACACTGATAGTTAATAGATTTCAGTCATTTTAACTGCATATTTAAGCTCACGCTGTTAAAATCAAAAAGATTTTAGTAACTAGGCTTATAGTTTTATGTATTTCACTGAGTCTTATAATCTCCAAATTTTTATAATGTCACCCATGTTTGCTCTTGATTATAAATAGTTAACTGGATTAGGGTGCTAATGTAGGTTAGAGACTGAAATTCCTGAAATTTGTGGTAACCCCCTCCTTCAACCCCAGCAGACCCATTTTTAACTTTCAAACATAATGTGGTTTCCTCAGAAGATGTAGGTTGGAAAGCACTGAACTGTACTATCAGTGTTTCCTCCGGTGGACAGCATTTACAGGAAACATTTTAAGCAACAAGTACATTTCTCCCCTGCTCATATATTTATTCAATAGCCCTTCATCGTCCACTTACGTGTGTGAGGCAGTGTCTAGATGTTTGGGGAAAACAAGATGAAACAGCACAAATCCCTGCCCCCTTAGAAAAGACGTGAAGCCACAACAGCTGTTGGAAGGAAGCCACGGGGGCCCTAAGAGCACCGTGGAGAGCTAGAAAGGAGAATTTGCTGTACGGCGTATTAGGTCATGAGCATCAGTGAAGGAGTTTTTATTTCATCTCATGGGGTCTAATTGGCAGAGGACAGTGGTGATACATGCTGGGTGTTCCAGACATGCAATTTGTAAAACGTTTCAGTACGTGATATTGTTATGTGAGGACTACCAGAATTCTTTCTGTATTAAACCCTGATTTTTAAAAGCTATGCTTGATTATTGTGTGCAGTTGTTTCTGAGGCAGCTCATGGGAGGTGGTCTAGCATGCCCATTTAGGATGTGGGCCACAGAAGCAGAGGGCCCCAGTTCAAAGCTGCCACTCCTTGGGCAAGTTATCTAACTTCACTGGGCTCTCATTCAGCTATAAAATGCAATTATAATAATATCTACTCCAGAGGTAGTTAATAACCACTGTGCAGATTAAAGACATAGGTAAGAAGCATGTGTAAAGTGCCTGGCACAGAGTGACCCCTCAGTAATGGGTAGCTCTCATTATGATGTTAATATATGTCATGTAATAAGATGCATGCTTCCTTCATTTTAGCCAACCTCCTTTGGAAAGATTTACTGTACACACAGTCCTTCCAAGTAAAGCATACTTGGTTTTCTCCATTAGCTTTGGAGAACCCTTTGATATTGGGAACCCCCCCACTGAGGCAGCCCTGGGTGCCCAGCATTGCCTCACAGGCCCAGAAGGTGTTCTGGGTTTCTTGCGTGCAGATAGTGGGACGCTTGTCTGGAGTGAAGTGCCTGGGGTCTGGAGGAAACAAAGACAAGAGAACCGTCTACCAGGGAGACGCCTTGCCCAAAGGCAGGTGTGGCTCATGAGGGACAGCCTGCCATTCACTGTCTGGCAAATGCCCAGGTCATCCTCCTGGGAACTGAGCGGGGCAGTGAAGGGACGAAGGGGAGGCTGGGGGTCCGGCCAGGGACTGCAGAGGAGCGTGTGCGCCTCATAGAAGCAGGGCTGTGGGTGACTGTGTCGAGACACGTTTATGCCACAAGGCTTCCACACGTCGAACTTTTTAAAAAATGTGTGGAAAGAAACAAGCAGACAACTGAATGTGGACATGTCAGCAGAGGTTGAGGTGCCAAAAGACTTTCCTGAATGGTCTTTTCACCTTAGAATGCTGTTCTTACCAGCACTGGGGCTGGTCAGGAATTCCTACTGGAAAATGCATTGACCAGCCCCTCTGCTGCTTTCTGTCAGAACAGGTCTAAGCACAAGATGCTTTGCTACATGGAGCCTAGGCCTCTGAATTCTTCTTTGGTCCATTTCTTCTGCAAACAGTAACTTTTTTTTAATTAACAAGTAGTGAGTTATTTTTAGTTTATGGCAGTGGTAGTTCAAAAATGATGAGTATGTGTCTGTGTGCACTTCTGTTTGTCTGATTCTTGCAGGAAAACACCCTCCAGCTGTGGGCCTTCCCTTCTCTGTGTGGAAAGCCAATAAGCAAAACCAAAAGCCATGGGAAAAGGGTAGAGAAAGCAGCAGAAACAAACATTCTGTTTTGTGAAAAAGCCCACCAGTGGCTGAATTTTAAAGAAAAGTTGACGGCTCTTTTTCTCTTGCCTATATTAGTAGAACAAAGCACTGATCCTGGGGCAGAGGGGTGCTTCTCTGTGTTAGAAATAAACTCCCTCCTGTGCTGGGGCTGCTACCAGAAGATGAGACTTTTACATCTGATTTTAAGAAATGATTGGTTATGGGGAAAAAAAAAAAAGCAAACATTGGTCTTACAGGTTAGCCTTTAAATTATACTGTTTTTATTTTGTCATGGGAACCGGCTTTTAACACACTACTGAAGTCTGCAAGGCTGAATTTTTGCATCTATTTTTATCCTCCACAGTACTCTGGTTCGAATAAGGTTGCTGGTTTCCTCGCAGGGCTCTATCCACACTCAGCCCTGAGCCGGGGAGTCAGGGGGTTGAATCAGCTTCTCCTTGACAGAGGTAGGAAAGGTGCAGTGGAGAGGAACCCAGGCCAGGTCATCGAGGGGAAGGTGACAGCAGGTGGTGGGAAGGCCGAACACTCAGCAAGCCGAGTGTCAGGGCAGAGTGAGCCTTGGAGAAGAGCAGCTGCCCCACTGGCAGAGCAGAGGCCACACCAGGGAGGCCAGGCGGGGCGGTGACTCTGGGACAGAGCAGGGACAAGGACATGCACAGCCGGGCACAGCCTCTTAGCTGGCTCTCCAAGTCAGCATGAGCAGTAAGCAGGGTACTGGGCACTTGGCACGTCAGCCTATCAGAATTCATGGGAGGTTATTTCTTAAATGAAACTAAAGAGTTGAAGGATGAATTTGGACAGTGATGGAATGGATGACATCATCAGTCAAGAATCCCCATTGGATATGGAGGGGAATTATAAAAAGGTAAGGGGGCGGGGAGAGCTCTTTTGTTTGTAAACAATTGAACCATTTTTCTAACTGGGAGAAAGATCACCCTTGAGGAATGGCCGAATTCCACACTCAGAGGCCATTGCCACGATATATTCAGGCAAGCTAAACACACAGAAAAGAATGCATTAAGCTGAGAAAGCTCTTCCTTCTGCTTTTCCCAGCTCATATCAATATATTATAGCAATAACTGGCATACACATGTTGTTATTCTGAAGTTGAAAAACGTATTGTGCATTTAGTTGCTAGTCTTTTTATGTAAAGGAATAATTTTTTTTAAATCATTGACATATGTTGACAGTTCACCTACAATAAATAATAACTAGAATGTTTAACCTGTCTTTCTGAGTCTGACCTTTTTTAACAATGCAAAATAGAAAACTTTACTAAGTGAGTATGGGGTTTTAGATACAGTATCTGCTAATTCGT
The DNA here is from genome assembly GCA_032199065.1 of Smutsia gigantea. NCBI lineage: Eukaryota > Metazoa > Chordata > Mammalia > Pholidota > Manidae > Smutsia > Smutsia gigantea. Next base: position 53,786 of record JAVSCE010021507.1, read on the forward strand.
TGCTTGCCTTTTCTTTTGAAAGTTGGTAAACATATTTTTGGAATGTTTTATCTGGTAATAACAGGCCCAAGTAAAAATAGCAGTAGTTACATGGGTGAGGGCATGAAATTAAGCTACAGGTACATGCTTGTCTGTCCACAGAAGGCTAAACACACACTGGCCTTTCTCCTTACTATTTTCCACAAGTCAAGTATAGGTCACAACACTACACCTATGAAGAATAAGAGCCCTTCTCGTGGACCTGGAAAGTGAGACCTCTTTTCCCTGAGAGGTAAATCTAGTACAGCCTCCTAGAACAGTAAAACTTGCTGCTAAGGTTTTTATTTGATCAAATGTCATTAACTTTTTCCCCCAGAGTGAGATACAGAAAAAGCTTCTATCATCTTAGATCTTTAAGTATAGTAATGTAAAAGATGGCATTTTCTGTCTTAGGTACATAATTGTGTATGAGTGTGTGGAATATTTTAAGTATATTCTTTACTTCTTAGAGCAGTCCACATTAGTTCATGCCCTCTCTCAAGAAGCTGAAACTTAAAAAATGTAGAAGAGGCTTGAGCAGCCTGCCGTGCTGCCCTGTGGGTCTGTCTTCCCTTGTGGTCCCCAGGAAGGGAGTGGGTGCCCCAGGTGACAAGTGTGCAAAGCCCTGAGACCCTGACACCTCTCAGCTGTCCCTCTGCCAGACGCGGGTGTGCGGCAGAGGCCAGGACACTCTGTGATCAGTCACTTAGCCCTGAAGAGTAACTGCACACTTCTCATTCCATCTCTACTTTCAGTGCCGAAGGACTGGCCACCATTTCCTTTTGTCAAAATGTTTCTCAGAAAAGTGTAGGTCACTTTGCACTTAGGAAAAATGAAAGACATACCATTGCTCTTGCAATAACAACAACAACAGAAATGATGACCAGTGTAGATTTAGCCTACTTAGGAACTGAGAGAGCCCAGATGCCCGGAGTGAGCCAGTGGTGATAAGCCTGCCCAGATGCCGCACGGACTGAGCGACAGACACGTGAGGCCCAAGCGGCTTTAAAACATCGACGACAAAAGAGAGTTCCATTGTGCAATCTGCCATCTAATGAGGCAGTAGAGCGCCATGGTGTGATTTCAGGAGAAAGAGTATCTGATAGGTTTGTTCCAGAAACTACTAAGTGGAACCCCCAGATGTGTAGGACGCTCAGAGATCAGTACAGAGTGTCTGGATCCTAAACGTGAGAGTCCTTCTCTTGTCACTTCAGCTGTTTAGCTGCCTTTCTCAGGCGAAGTGATTTCAAATCTATGCATATCATGGTTACTACAAAAACTTCATTATTCTAAAAAACACTGTTGATCATTTCGCTGAAAATTTCTAGTAAAACAGGGCATCATATGTTTTCTTTAAGATGTAAAGAATAGGGAAACTGTTACTAGTATAAAAATAGCTTTTCCTAATTAAAACCTTCCTTTTCCAAGTTTTTTCCTCTAATGTTTTTGCTGTTCAGTTGACTAAGAAGAAAATTTAATTAGATGCTGTAAAGCAGTGGTCCCCAGGCTCTTTTGATCTTGTATCCATCAGTAAAATGTTTTTGAACCTATGCCTCTAATATACATATATTTTATTCATATGGTATGGTAAATATATATTATGTGTGTATAAAACATATGCACAAGTAGATATTTTTTAAACAAAATGTTTGTAAGTAAAAATGAAAGTTTTAATAATTTCTTCATTTACTTCCTAATGCTTTGAGGCAAGTTGTCAAAAATAATTGGGAAATTGGTATACTCCTGCCTAGGGACACTAGAATTTCCTATACCAGTCGCACTAATAAATGCCACATGTGTGTAGGGATTATTTTACAGGGCTGTTTTAAAGTCAGGCAGACAGTCTTCAGGGGGAAAGGTCACTTTCCAGTGACTAAAATTAGATTCCACCGGGGCAAAGGAAGGAAAAGAGTATATGCATCTGTTCCTTTCCTTGGGGAAGGTCCTGATGGTAAGAAGATGATTCCTTAAGGATCTCTGGTTTGTTCAGTATTAGTAATAAAACTGTACTGAACAGGAAACAGATGTTCGTTTTTAGGAAGGAAAGCCTGCACCTGGACAGAATCCCAGATGTGTGTGTTCAGTCCATTATTGCTCTGAGCAACCTCTGGCCTTCTGGTCGAGACCCACACAGGACTAGGGCTGCACGCAGCATGCCGGCCCACGTCCTGATCCCTTCTGCCATCACTCTCCAAGAGCCCTTCTGTGTCCCTGGCATTGCATGCGGGGCCAGGACCACAGAAGGGGGACTAAATTTTCCCTCTCAGAGCTTACAGTCCAAATGGGGAGGCACACAAGCAAATAAGCTGATGTGGAATTGCTGTGGCCTGGAAGAAGATTCAGATAGCCAGAGCTGACCTAGAAAACATGCAGCCTGTGCCATCTCGGGGCTGGGGCAGGACCCAACTTACACCCATGGAGAGAGAAAGGAAATCAAGAAAATTTAGCAGAAGACGACAGAAGACTGGCTCCCACTTGTGCCAGAGCGGACATGGGGCCGCTGGGCTTGCCTTCTGTCCCCAGGCTTCTCCGGGCAGAGGAAGGAGCCGTGGACAGGGCTGCGCGTGGTCGGAGGACGGCAAAGCCGGCTCGCCTCGCTTTGTTTCTCCGAGGCGCTGTCTCCAGTGCTGGGCATCCGATTACAGTGAAAGATTGGGGAGGAGCCCGTGAGAAAATTAAGAGGCTGGAAGGAACAATATTTAAAGTGAAGCCACAGCTGCGCCTCATGTTTTTTTAAAAGGTGAACGGCAATGACTGCCTGAGATAAACTGCAATAAACAGGAACACAGAATGCCAGCTGCCATTCCAGACAAGAGCTCTGCCCTCCCCACACAATTACTGAGGAAAAGCCGCCGTCGACCTCCGTTCACCCTCACGTCTTCCTGCCTGTGAGGGCTGAATAGCTGGGGAGCTCTGGGAAGCTGCTGAGCCCTGGAGCTTCGCCCCACCTCAGCCACCTGGGGACCGTCTCCTCCGCGCGGTGGGCCTGGGTCTGCTCTTCTTTTGAGGGAAGAATTGGCTGGGTGGGTCTTAGATGTTATGACTGTGAGGCCGAGGCTCCTGGGTCAGGGCTCTTCCTGGCACATAACCTGTCGGCCCTCTGGTGGCCCCCACGGGCAGGGAATGGGTTGTTTCGGGTACCCAGATTTTCCAGATGCACGGAATGTGAATTATATCTCAATTAAAAAAAAATAAACCCTGTCTGGTTTGAGACATGTAATTCATACACCCTGATATACATGAGATATGATTCATATACCATAAAATTCACCATTTCAAGTATAACCTTTAATGGTTTTTAGTATATTCATAAGGTGGTGTAAACCACTGCTATCTAATTCCACAACATTTTCATTACCCCCAAAAAGAAACCCTGTACTGATTAGCAAATACTTCCAATTCCCCTCTCCCCCTCACAAGCATGAATCTACTTTCTTTCATGGATTTGCTTGTTCTGGACATTTCTGGCTCTCTCGTCCCTTTCTCTACCCTTTTCACCAGCCTGCCTTTAACAGTAGTAACAGCTACCAATTTATAAGTTTCTCTCTGGGCCAAGCACTTTCTATGTAGTGTTTCATTTGATCCATAGAATAACCTAAAAGATACGTATCATTATCCGTTTTCTAAAAAAAAGAACCTGAAACTTAAAAGAGTTTCCTTAACCTGCACTAATAAGTGTCAGAGGACAGAAGGTAACTTGGGTCTTCAGGCCCCCAGATCTCATGCACTCCTTGCCTCCTTTCTAGCCACGCACCTGTGTCTGGCCCTCCCAGACCCTGAGCCCACGCTGACATGGGAAATTGAGGACACCAACTTCCGGGCGTTTGATCAGGGTCTGGCTGTTTCATAACCACACAGCAGGTGTTTGGGACTGCTGTGTTCTGGTAGTGAATCAGAATGACTGTGATGGTTTGCTGACTTCTAAAATGTCACCCGGTAGAAAGAGAGTTCCCAAACAGCAGTGTCCTGTGTTAATAAGTAGTCTCTGGACAATCATTTGGGGGCCAGAAAGAGCCCAAGGTGCTCCCAGCAGCTCATGCTTTGGGCATGCTGCTCACAAAGGAGGAAAAGCTTAGTCTTCAGCTGTAGCCCTTTCAAATGTAACGTTGAGACACTTCAAAAGTAGTCATCTTTGTGGATTGTACCTTGGGCTCCTTTACTCTCACCAAAGTTCCCATTCAGACAGCAAGTAGCTACTGAACTTCGACCCAGGTGTTTGTTAAATAGTTTTGCTCTGGTCCTTGACAACCAAGAGTATTCCAGCGCTGGGAACTCTGCAGGGCAGCCCTTCTGCCCGCCTGCCTCTGTCTCTATCACTTCCCTTCCTTGTAGCACGAGGAGGAGGAAGACAGCCAATAGGCAAAACCATCCTCAGGTTAACTGATTGTAAACAGGTGCCAGAAGGCCCTGGACCCTAGAGTCCTTCCCCTTGGGTGCCCATCCTGGACTTTACGAATCCGAGGCCAGCTCTCCTGTGAATACCGATGCCGAGCGAGCCGAACCCAGGCCTCGGCCTTGCCCAGCAGCCCAGCCTGACGTCTAGTCCAGAGTTCTTCTTTGGGCAGATTGGTACAAGGATGCAAAGGTTTCAACAGCCTTTCAGGAAACCTTTCTGAATCATTTAGTGTAAGAGTCTGAAATGGAATATGTCAGAAATACAAACTGGAAAGAAAATGTCCAGACTTATTATTCCACTCAGTGATACAAGGGAAAGATATCAGACTGTTTACTTTATATTGCCACTAATAATTGAAAAGCTCTTTCCAGGAGACAAGATAAAATTCAAGAACTTGAAAAAATCTGCACTAGCGAGTAGTTAGTCATGCAACTTGACATTCAAAAGCATAGAATTGGTTTTCTTATAGAATAGTCTTTTCACATTTTCATAGAGTGACAAACCCATTGTGTTTCAGTGGGGAAAAAATTAGAAAGTACCATCAACATATTTGGTTTTTCTTTTTGGTTTTTTTTATTTTAAAGAAAGTTATTAAAATTTGCCTAACGAACATTTCAGTAAGTTCTGTACTTCTGGGTCCTCATGTTTAAAAGCCTCAGACTCCTCCGCACTGGAATGCTGCCTGTAAATGTTAGAGTAAGGCTGTCTCTCTCTTATAGGCTAAGGAGAGAAATAAGAGAGACTACTGTGTTTCTAGAGGAAGAGTATTTTTCCACAGGAAGCTCCAGAATCCCAGTTGCATTCCCTGGTGGGTGCTGCTAATGGCGATGATGCCAGATATCACTAGGCAATAGATTGCACTGAAGCAAGGGGATCGCTAATTGCTTCAAAACAGGCATCCTGGCAAGGATTTGGCGGAGGCCAGACAGCTGTAAATGAAGCCCATCTGGGTCAGAGTCTGGACATTCCGCATGGAACAGATCAGTGCTCCACGGAAGAGTGACAGCCCCCGTTTCCCCCAGCCGCTCCATCTCAAAGCCGTGGTTCTCAGCCGTGGTCTGAACCAGCAGCGGCAGCTGCTGAGAACCTGTCAGAAATGCCCTTTCTCGGCCCCTCCCCACACCTTCTGAATCAGAAAAGTAGTCTGTGCATTTACAAGTCCTCCAGGTTTGAGAGCTACTGGTGTAAAGAAAAAAGTGACCGAGAGAGAGCCACTTGGTGCCCGTGCCCGCCTACGCGACTGCACCTGGCACGCTCGTGTCCCAGCAGCCCCCGGCACCCCAAGTGCCCGCATGCGCCGTGCCAGACTAGGGTTGCTGGTCAGCTTCGGGACCGACGCGGCCCCCGCCCTGAGGAAGTTTCTCCTCGGTGGCACATTGCTTTCCTTTTTCCCTTTGGTGGAAGGGGTTTACCTCACTCCCCTAACAGGCGTTCCCTGAGGCCCATAACACCCTGGCAGAAGATAAAGTGTGCTCAGCCCCTTGAGGCTTCTTCAGTTTAGGGAGGGAGGGCCTTCGGTGAGACCTCCAACCTCTTGCAACTCCTGGGCTTGTTAGAAGTGCAGAGGCTCAGGCTCTGCCCCTGACTCAGAATCTGCATCTGAACCAGCACCCCTGGGCTGCTCACATGACCCCTGAGGTGTGAGAAGCTCCGCCCTTTGAGCAGCAAGAAGGAGGATGCGGACTGTGGTGTCTTCCAGGGCCTGGGGTGAACCGGATACTCCGTCAGCGTTAGGAAACAAGCACACCCGGGAACAAAAGGTGAACAGGTGCAAGGGAGAAACAGATGGAGCTGGGGAGGAGGGGAAGGGCACCCAGGAAGGAGACTGCCCTTCCTCCTGCTCCCCTTGCCAAGAACTGACTGCTGTCCAGGCCCAGATCGTTGTCGCTCCCAAGCTTACGCCTGCCTTTATCCCACAGCACTAGTGTGCCATTCACATCAGTTGGATCCCCGATTCTCCGGGCCATGCTATTTTAAGTATCTTCCTCCTCTGGGGAGTATAAGGAACCCCTTCCTCTCGGTCAGACGGGTCCTTTCTGGCTACGTGGGTTTCCCCATCTGCCCGGGAGACAGAAGGAAGCAGCTGTTTGCAGTGCCCTGAGCACCAGCTGGCTTTAGGTTTAGGCATAGGACGTTATTTCCCAGAGTGTGTTCCTGAGAACCCTAGGGACCCTGCAGCTGCCCCACAAAAATACAGTTTGTTGATTAAGTAAATTTCAGAAATGCAGAAGATGCCCAGTCTTCCACTTATAAATTTGTGTGCAGATGAGTGTGTGAAAGACTAGGTGGCCCCTGCTTCAGAGACCAGCGTCAACCAAAGGAAGGCAAAGCTGTAGAACAATTAGTGGCATTTATCTGGGATCTTGGGACTGCAATCTGGGAGGCACAGATTTAGGTAGCAACCCAAATTGTGCTTCTAAATGCTGACAAAGTTTAGGATTTTTAAAGGTAAAGAGCAGGAAGTTAATTAACTTGCTTGAGTTGTTTAACATTTTGTGATTGGAGCCAGAAGAGAAGTTTGTACATTATTGAGTTTCTCAGTGGTTGCTACGGCCAGAAACAGCAAGTGTCCACGTAAGTTCATAACAAATGGTCTCAGGAACGCAGTTTGTGTCTGCCGACATGTGCAGACTGTCCTCGTGGCCTCCCAGCTCCATTTTAGTTGTTTAGCTGTGCTGACTCCATTTTGATTTTAGTTTTGTCACATTTCACACCAGACACACCATGACACTGCCCGCAAAGATAACTGGGCCAGAGGGGCCTTGGGAATGGTGTTGGTGTGTAAGGGGTGGTACACGCTGCATCCTCGAGAACACACGGAACGGACTTGGCAGATGTACTAGATTTGGAGAAGGATGGTATCTACTCAATGTCTATCTATAAATGTTAGAGTAAACCTGTCTGTCTCAGAACATTTTGCCTTTTGTTTCTTTTACCAAACACCCCTCTTTGTTCCTAGCAAGTTTGGGGAATTGCAGAGAACAGTGGCACAACAGGAAAGGCTGGGCATTGGTGTTTAGGGCCCAGAAGTGCTGCATGGTTTGTGTCCTGAGAGGTCTGGCTCTCATGGCCCCCTCGAAAGCCACTGCGAGCCTTATCTGCCTAGGCACAGAGGCTGGCAGTAGGGAATTCAGTGATAGGCAAGGACAAAAACTGCCTGTGGCTGGACAATGGTGAGTTCCTCAGCGTACTTTTACTCTCATCTAGGGCTTGAATAGCTGTTCTGTCTCAGGGCGATGAGCCGCTGTTCCTCAGCTGTCTCTTTGCTTTTGCTACGGGTATCAATTTTGGATGTTTTGTTTTTGTTTTATGAAGGTGTTTCCCAAGGCCGCTTTAGGAGTGGATGTGGCCCGCATGTCATAAGCACAGCCAAACAGTGTAGTTTGGAGTCAATCCCTTCCTTTTCCTGCACACTTCACTGTCCCTCCCCCTGGGGCATCTTTGAGCTTTGAGGGATTGGAGGACAGAAGTAATTGCCCTCAGGTATAATTCCTTAGAGAACAAAAGGATTTGAAGCTGTTCATGCGCGCGCACACACACACACACTCTTTACACATGTAGGCAACTGCAGGGAAAATAGTGTCAGCTGTTGAATTTTAAAAGAGGAAAACTGACTATAGTCTGTTGAATCACAGTCACTTGAGATGTTGGGAATCCCATTTGTGAAGGGAAGACTGAGCAGTGGTGTCAAGGAGGGCGGCTCTGATGGGAAGGTGCTTGTGGTCATGGCTGGGCCTGGGTATGTGTGTTTGCCATCCTGTTTTCTCCTTTTCTGAGAAAGCATCACATCCATCTCAGAAAAGAAGACCGTGACTCACTAGGTCTCAGGTCTTCTCCCCAACACGGTGTCACCGTCACTCACCTGGACACCTCACCCATCAGTACGGTCGTGTGATGTGGCGGGACAAAAAGATGCTGCGCCAGAAAGATGGACTTGAATCCTGGCTCTCCTGTCTAACAGTAGCAGCACCCTCCTTCGCTCTCAGTGCCTCATCTTCAAAGCAGGAACTGTTGGAGGATTAACCACAGTAAATACCATTTATCAGACATTTACATTACCACAGGCCAGGTACCGCTGCCAAACAAGTTACATACAATTTCCCACTTAATCCTCCTTATCTCTGGACTGGGAAAGGCTTTCCAAGCACAAAGCTATCAACACACTTCAGAAGAAGCAAGCTATTGACCTGACTGTGTAACACGTAGATCTAGAACTCAAAGGACTAATAATGTGCTTCATATAACATTTTCAAAACTCTCAGAACTGCATAGAAACATAAGCAAGGGTAAAAGTAAATGATTCAGAGGAAAGCAAGTACAGTGACTAAAAAGCCGCTTAAATATTTAATCTCACTGGTAATCCAAGCAATTAAAAAGAATACCACTCCTTGCCTATCAAATTAAAAGCAACTGCATTTTTTTTTAAGTGAAAATACTCAGTGTGAGCCAGAACGTAGCGAAAGCTGCACTGTTTACTTTGCTGGTGGGCATGTAAATTGGAGCAGCTTTCCTCCAGAGCAGTGTGACAAAGTGTGTCGAGAGCCTCGGCAAATGTTCACACTCAGCCGATCTGGTGATTCCACTTCCAGGAACTACCCTGAGGAAATGATTAGACGTGTGGGCAGGGGTTTATGTAAAAATGCTAACTTCTATGTTGTTGTTGTTTTTGGATACGACCCAACTAACAATAGAAGGTAACTCCATAGGATAGAATGATCTGCAACCATTAAAAATTGTGTTTTTAAAGAATATTAAGTGATATGAGGAAAATTCTTAAAGTATAATAAGCAATATGATCTCAGTTTTATAAAAGGGAAAAATACACATATAAGATAAAAAAACTAGAAATAAATATACCAAAATGTTAGCAATGATCTGATGGGATTATGGATGGTGTTTATATCCTTTATAACTTTTCTGGATTTGTTCATTGGGATCCAGTGGATGGGGAGGAAGAATGGGGGAAGACTACATATTATGAAACAGGCCTCTTTAAGCTGTTAATGAAGTATAAAAGATTGTAATTAATGTAAATAGAAATATTTTTAAGGCCTTTGCCAATATCTACAGCTCTAGTGTGCCAGGTAAATCAGGAAAAACAGACATGGAATCAAGGGTATGTTCACACATTCACACCTGGGATCGGTGTTTGTTTTCTTTAAATAAAACCTCTTCCAGACCCCAGGCTAGTGTTGGAAACAAGCATGTTGTTGAACATTAGTCATTAACACTTATGTTGTTATCTGCTTGTTTTATTTTTGGCTATTCAATTCCACTCAGCAGTGTTCTGACTATAGACGATACTGGGTGACAATCATGTTTGTCTGTCATAAGGACTGAGAAGTAGGTTCACTGACTACACTAAATCTGCATGGCAGAGCTTAGGATTTTGAAATGTATTTGTTTTATATAATGATGTCAAGGGATGAGGTTCTGTTTTGGCAAAACTATCACAAGGACCAGCCCTGCATATCTGGAAGGGTGGGTTGTTTTAATTAAGGCTCCCAGTTGCACAGTTGCAAGTGGTTAGTGAAATTAAAAGCATTCTTGCCTGCCTTTAAAACCATATGGTTGCTTTCTCAGGCCGTGCGGTGCTAGACCAGTAAACGGTATGAAATCAGCGTCACATGTGTAACTGTACAGAAGCAGGTTTTCACTTTGTGGCTTGCGGTGCGGCCCCTTGCAGGATGCAGTTCTGTTGGTACGTGCCAGCATGGGGGGATGGCTCTGTAGATAGATGTAGATAAAATTGCTAAATGTGAAAGTTGAAAGAATGCTTATGGTGTCCAAGGATTTTTTTTAAATGTTAGAGAAAAGGATACTAGAGATGAGCTGTCCTTAACCTACAAATTCTCAAACCTATTGAAACTAAATATCCGGTGCTAAAGCTTGGGGATGTGTACTTTTATTTTTACACTTGCTCTTAGCCAAAAGACCAAGAAACGATGGGAATCTAAAAACTCCACAGGAAATTTTTATGCAGCCCGTTGAGGGTGACCATCGGGAATGTCTGTCCCAGCAGCACTGTGCTGTGATGTATTCCATAGTCCATTCTTCATGCTCTGACACAGTACCCACCGGCCATCTGGGGCTCTTGAAATGCACTTACTATGACTGAGGAACTGAATTTTTACTTGTAATAATTTGTAATGTAAATGTAAATAGCCCCGTGTGACTAGTCACTACCATGTCAGGTGGAGCCACCTTATCCTATGGTACAGTGCCCTTCACTTGGGCAAAATGAAGCCATTTCTCAGCCCACCATCCCAGCACACTGTGTGTGTTGTCACTCTGACACAGTGACGCTTGGAGAGCTGTCACATGGAACTCCTGTGTGCTGCTGGTAGCAGAGGCGGCTTCAGAAGCTCCTCCTGGGAGAACCAAGGGTCCATCACGCCTGGCGTGGCCGCAGCCATCACACGAGCTAGGTCTTGTAATACTATATGCTCAGCAGAGTCTTCCGCCCCCAGTTCAGAACGCCCGATGGTGCTTCTCCCAGCCTTCGTCATCCCACAAAACAGGAAACAAAAATCTCATTGTCACCCCACGATGTCTAACTCATGAAGTTTGACTTTTGTAGTTGTTTTATTTTTAACTAAGGAAATTATTTCTAAATTCTCTCCTGTTGTTTAAAGAGTTTAAGAGTTCAGCATGGTGAGTTTTTATGGGAAGCCAAGTGTTGTAAACATACCCAAATTATCACAGTAGTGTAGTTTACCAATTTCTTTCCCTATGCACACCGACCTGACTTCCCTTCTAAATGTGAAACAGATGGGCCCAACTGGCACTCTGCTGACACTATGGAGGGTTTCTCCCACCCTAAACCTGGTAAGATTAGGATAACTCTAGAATGGAACAAGACTGTGAGCTAAGTGGAGGCAGGGGCTGTGTCTGTCTGTCCTCAGCTGTTTGCAGCATTGTAGTGGGATAACTGCCTTCTTGCAGAGGCTCAGTACATGTTGGTTGAATGAATTAATGATCTTGCCAGTAGAGAAGGTGGGCTGAAGGGTCAATATAAAGAATAAAGAAGATAAGATCCAGGGAAAGGCCACATTTGGGGTAAAAGCAACTTGATTTAGGACAAAGTGCCTGCCAACCATGATTTTACTCTGTCATATCTGGCAGGTAAGAAGAAGAAAGATTACAGCACCAAATAATTTAGTTCTGTCCTGGTAAAGATCATTTGGTACCACGATGGTGATTTCCTAGACTAGAGATCATAAAGGGCTCTGAAGAATTGTAATTGCTCACGGAGGTGGAACAGGAGAGACTGGTTTAATTTCAGCTCTTAATAATTCAAATGTTCCTATGCTGCAGCCTATTTGTTTTTCATCTAATATTACAGTTCTAAGAAACTTAGCACTTTGACTGCCTACGATTATGATGTATCTGCCCACTGATAGGCATGTTTTATTTTCCTGAAATTTTAGGCACAGAAAAATGAGAGAGAATCTATCCGACAGAAGTTGGCACTTGGAAGCTTCTTTGATGATGGCCCAGGAATTTATACCAGCTGCAGCAAGAGTGGGAAGCCAAGCCTTTCCTCTCGGTGAGTGTTCTTTCAAGCTGATTTTTTGATATGTGCTTAATGGATTTTGTCATCTGATTATGTTTAATAAAAGATATCCTTGAAATCCTTGAGTATTTTTTCCCCATAATACTACCACCTTTATCTGGATTCTAGACAGACCTCTCCCCACTTGTCTGCTGAGTTTGTTCTTTGGGTTTCAGTTTGTAGTTTTTGGGTTTTGGGCCCATTTGCCCAGCCACTTGAGGTCATATTTCTATATTTCCTTTTTTTTTCTAGTCCCAATTCTGATTTTCTGCTGTGATGGGGAATCCAGCCACACTCTTAAGCGAGCCAGCATTGCTTAGAGAAGTGTGGCAGGCTCCCAGATTCCCATTAAGCAGCCCCAAGGCATCCTGCAAACCCCGACACATTTGATTGCAATGAATATGGGTGACTGAGAAATGCAGTTCCCACTTTGATCATTCAGTGTTTATGATAGTGCTTAAGCCGTCCTCCAGGTGTTTTCTTTATCTTCATTTATTTCAGGGTATCATTGCTCATTTATCATAATTTATATCAGGCTATCATTGGTAATTTGATTCCAATTAAAACATATTAAAATTATAATTTTACCTAGAAAAACAGGGCTGTAGACCAGGACTTGTCAGACTTTAAAGTGCATATCAGTTACCTGGGGATTTTGTTAAAATGCTGATTCTGATTCAGTAGGTAGAGGTGGGGCTCAAGATTCTGCATTTCTAACATGCTCCCAGCTGATGTCCACGCTGCCAGCCCATCGAGCACACAGTATAGCCAGTCTGCAAAATTGACTCTCGTGAACACTGGTATTCCAAGTGATTAAAGTACATAAAACAGTGTTTTAATGAAGATGGTAGTAACTGAACACCTCTTAGTGTCCTCTTGGCCACTCCCCAAATGTCTTTCTTGTCAGAATATCTGTGTCTTCCTTTGGGCTCTCCTGAGTAAGTATTCCCTGTATAAATACTAGGTGTATACACCATGTACACCAGGTGTGGGAGACGCATACTAGCATTCATGCATTCAGGCAACCAGCAGATTTCCAGTCTCCTTTCAGTAAGGCCCAGAATTGGACACTTTAATATCTATTTAAATTATTCTATTTGACTTTCAGTATCTTCTTTGCACTTCAGTCTTACCCTTAGTGATTCTAAATCAGCAAAAATGAGAAAGCACACATACGCTCACATGTAATGCCTATTTTGGGGAGTCACCGCCGGTGCGTTAGTAGGGAGACAGCAGCTGTGGTCTGGCCATGCAGCGTCAGCGCGTCTTCGCCGAAGCTCAGCGCCGGCCCAGTCTCATGGGTTTCCCTCGCTCCTCTCCATGTCATTCCAGAGCGGAAGGCCAGCCTTTCCCTGTCCCCTCTCAGTGCGATGTGGCAGGAAGAGCTCTGGCCTAGAGGTCTGGAGACCTGAGGAATTAGTTCCTGCTCTGCTTCTGACTCTGAGACTTCAGCAGGTCACTTAGTTTGATCATGCTTCAGTTTCCTAGCTTTTGTAAAATAAGGGGATTGGACCATATATCCTTACAGATGTCTGCTGCTGCTCTCAAATATTCCTCAATGTGCCAAAAAGTTTTCTTCTAGAAACCCCATCTCTCTGCTCAACGGTGTCATATCCTGCTGGTCCAAATGGGACGTTTTTGTTTTTAAAATAAACATTTTAATATATGTATGTATGGTTTTGAAAGTAAAATAGAATTAAGAGCTACCACAGAGTGTAAAACCACAACACAAAATAAAAGTAACACTCCCCGGCCATCCCTCTCTATCCTTGTCCCACTCTCCGGATACAGTACCTTCTAACTCCTGGGCTGTTTCTTCTGGTATTCACTTACATATCTCTCAGTAAAATGCTTACCTTCTTAGCTTTTACTTTTAAATCGCCATCTCTTCACTACCAACTACAGACAATTGGGATCTAACTCTCCTTTACAGCCTTCCCACAGACATATCTATATATACCTCCCCACATTCTCCCATTATAATATTTCACAATCTGGGGTCAAATAACTGTTCAGTGTTTACATTATTAAGATGATATAGTATTCACACTGAACCGTGTGGTAAACTATGATTACTTGAGAAATTTTATTGTTTGTCCTGAAATTAAAATTGCCCCATTTTTCCCCCTGCCAGTACATGATTTTGACTATGTTGTATTCCACAGTGTGAATGTATCACAGTTTATTCAGCTGCTCTTCTGATGACAGGCACTGGGTTGTTCCCAAGGTTTGCTCTTGTAGGCAACACTGCTTATAAACATTCTCACGTATGTCTTCTGCTGTCTGTGTGCAAGAGTTTCCCTTCTGTGTATATTACTAAGAAAATGCATGAATGTTCACAGTTAGAAGGTGATGCCAAACTGTTCTCCAGAATGGTTGCAAGTTACATTCCTACCAATGATGTTGAGAGATCGTGCGAATCTGTAGTCTTTCCAACACTTGATATTGCCAGTTTCTCTTATACTTTTGTTACTCGAATAGGTATTGAATGGGTATTTCATTGTGCTTATTAGCCATTTTTGTTTCCCCTTCTGTGAAATGTCTATTTGGGTCTTAGGTCCAAATTTCTATTAGATTCTTTCTGCTTTTTAAAATTAATTTATCAAAGTTCTTTATCAAAATATTAAATCCTTAACAAGTTTATGTATTGCAAATATCTTCTTCCAGGTTGTAACTTGTCCTTTCACTTCCTTGTCTTGAAGTTCTTAATTTTAATATGGTTAATTTTTATCAAACTTTTCTTTTATAGTCAGTGATTTCTGTATCTCGTACACAAAAAAATTCTACTTCAAGATCCAAAAGACACTAACCTAGATTTCCTACCAAAAGTTGCAAGCACTGATATTTTTTTGAAGTCTGATCAACCAGGAGTTGGTTCCTTGATATGATTCAGAGAACTCTTAATTTCATCTTTCTCCATTTACATGACATTTTTTCCATCATATTTATTAAACAATCCCTCTTTTACTCAGTGATCTGACAGACCACCTCTGCATACCATACATTAATGAGAATATGTTTTGTTTCCTGGATTAGTGCTTCTGTCCCTGCATCAATACCATACCGTCTGATCACTATAGCCATAAAATAAATCCTGATATCCAGACAAGCAAGTCCCTCTCCTTTTTCTTCAGAGGTATGCTAAGTGTTCTTGCCTTTTTAATCTTCCATTTAAATTTTAAGTCATCTAATCAAGTTTAGCAAAATACTTTCCTGGAATTTTGACTGGAATTGCACTGAATCTCTTGATGAATTTAGAGGAAAATTACACTTTCACAACATTAAATCTTTCTATCCATGAACATGGCCTTTCTCTACTTTGTATAGATCTTCTTGAATATTTCTTTAAAACGTTTTATCATTTTCCATTTAGAGATATTTTATATCTTTTGTTATACTCATTTCTAGCTAGTTGACATTCTGATATTATCTTAAATTCTCTCTGGTAATGCTTTCTCATTGTCTGCTCCTGGTAAAATGCAGCTTACTTTGTATACTAGCCTTATAGCCGCCCACTTTGCTACATTGTTTCTATTATTCATCTACTCTCCTGTTGTTTCTAATAAGGTTGTCTGTAGATTCTTTGCAATTTTTAAACAATACCATCTACCACAAATAGCTTTATTTGTTCCTTTCCAATCCTCATGCCTCCAGTTTGTTTTACTGTACTGGGTAGTCATCCTACTATATTGAAGTTTAAAAATGGTAGTACAGCTGACCCTGAGCAGTGGGAGGATAGGGCACTGACCCCCCCCCCCCCCCAGTGCAGTGGAAAATCTGCAGGTAAGTCTTGGTTCCCCAAACACTTAACTACTAATAGCCTATTGCGGACTGGGAGCCTTAGGAGTGACATAAACAGCCAATTCACACATATTTATCCCCCCACCCTGCTTTATCTCTGTGGCCCTTGTTACTACCCAACAATGTAGTTTATATTTTTTAATCTGTTCTTTGTCTTTCTATAGCCCTGAAGAAATAAGCTCCAAGAGAGCAGGTGTTGGTCTGTTTTGTCCACCACCATAACTGTTGCCTAAATAACACCTAATATATAGTCAGTAATCACTAAATATTTGTTGAACTAATGAATGATGAACTTCCCTCTAGAACAGTCAGATAAAAATACAACTATTCCATTAGGGCAATTAAAAGTATCCCAAGTTCCTTTCTCTTGGGCTGTAAGTTGCCACAGAGAAGAACCCTCCAACCTCCTCTTGAGTTTTAAGCCTGGATGCCGGTGTTGTGAGACTCCAGCAGGGGAATAGTTTGAAGGTTCAGCATGTAGGGCTTTCTTTCATTGCCTTGTTCAGAGGGGCACTTCATCGACACCGAGTGTGCAGTGCAGGGCTCCTCTTATTCACCCTCTCAAGATAATAAATAAATGTCCTTCTGCCAGACCTCAGGTGGGCAGGACAAATAGAGGGCCTAGATGGCCCTTTCGGGTGTTCAGTGTTCCCTGTGTGCAGCTCTACCCCACTCCCCTGCCTTCAGATACACCTGAAGTCCCGCGTCTGGGATTGTGCGGGACAAATGCACCGCTTCCTCCACCAGCCACTCCTGCCGGTACCTGGCAGACTGAAGCAGTTAAGTCAGGGAAATTTCACCCACCTGCGTTTTATCTTCCAAGATTTTTTCAAACTCTCTTGTGTACTGTTGTCTCCCTTTCCATTTTCTTCTTTCATGTAGATTTATACCATCTTTCTTCCTTTAATATTATTTTATTAGGATTTCAGAAGAAAGAGTACCTTAAATACCTATGTTCAATATGCTGTGTTAAACTAGAAGTCTTAGGAAGGTTTTCATCATTTTCAATAGCAGAAAAATCTTTTCAAATAAAAGCCTGTGCAGGACCCTGTAGCAAAACAAAGCAGTCCTCCTCCGGTTCAGCAGGAGGACTGAGGGAGCGAGACAGCGGAGCCCCCGCCAGAAAGCGCCTCTCCCGTCCTTTCCCTTCCATGCCAGTCTACATGCCCAGCTTCCGTGGCCCTTACTTTGCCTCTCCCACATGCTCCCAAAGCCCACCTGAAACTTTCCTGGCAGAGCAAAATTTGAGAATCATTGAGTCATCTATTCCCTTTGGAGACACTGCTATCTTAAACAAATGTGTATGCCGCCGTAGCTCACTTGTTGATGCACCATAAGGAAGATTATTTATATCCTGTTCTTTCTGATGTTTTCATCTCCACATTCTGGGATGAGATCATCTTCTGTGAGAACATGATGACTTTTTGGATACCCTAAGGATGATGATTAATAATGAGACTTAATGTTTCCAAGAAATATCACTTTATCCCTGTAAACTTAAAGTGTGCAAAGACTGTCCTTACCCCTCATTGGTAATGATGTAGGCAAAAAAACCTTGGGAAATGTGCAGTTGCAGTTGTATAGCCCATTTTCCCCAACCCAATTAGAATTAATTTTTTCTTAATGAATTAAAATCCCTGAAATTCTTAATTGAGCTAGAAGTATCTTACCTTTTACTTACAAAAGTACTTGAGGGATGTTGGAACCTCGAGGTACCAATATGGTGTTGAATTAGTTAAATAATTAGAACCCCGGTGATCTTACATGGATGGATTATGCTGAAGAGCTCAGCATGAAATTTTAAATGGAACTGAGGACTTTAATTGGTGAAGCAATGGACTCTGAAGCGCTAAGCCTTCTTTTGAGGTGGGGCCTTCCCAAGGAAGTGGGACCTTTGGCAAAATAATGGAGTTCCATTTATGTACTTGAAAGGATATGCACTTCCCAGTAAAAATTGACTTCATACCTAGTATGTGGGAAATGATGAAGTGGTATGCAGGTCTCCCGGGAAACCGTGTTTAAGCCGCTTCTGTGAGTGTAAGCCCCTCTCAGTTGTCCTGTGGGTTCCAGACCCACTGAGTTTCTCTAACTGGTACTGTCTCCTAAAGCACTTTTTAAAAAAGTGACAGGCTGTTAAATGTAAGCTAGGCTTCCCATAATCCCATAAAGATATTTCATGCCTAATACTGCAGCAAAAGAATTTTTGATATTGCTTCATGACTCAACTAATTAAACTTGACTTATACTGAAATGTGGCAAATATAGGGAGTGCCATTTTTTTCCTTCAAAATTTGCTAATCCACACATAATCAGCTTTTTCAAATTGAGACTGTTGGTCATTATTTTTCTCTTTAAAAATGTTTCTGAGAAAAGCTTTTAAAAACTTAAAAGGAAATGAGAAAAATGAATTACCTATATTTGAAACAAGGTTTCTAAGAAATACTAGACTTACTCATGCTCTTGAAAAAAAAATACTCCTTTTCTCTTTAGTACTTTCCTATAAAATACTTTTTCATTGTCCAAGTTAATCTTGAATCAGCATTATGTTTCATATTCTGAGTTTATATCACTTAGTGTTATGGAAGAGATGGAAACCTGCTTAGCTGCTATGAAAACACACAACAGAGTGGTCACTAGCAATGGACGTCTAAGAAATCTTTTCATTTTTCAGAAATTACAGCCTGATCAAACATGGTGCAGAAAACATTCTCTGCCTTCTCCATTCTCCTTTGCTCAGTAACCCTGACTCTCACCTCTTCCTGCCTCACCCGAAGATAGATTCTATTTCCGTAACATATAAATGTAAATGCAATCTAGTGTAATCTTTTTCATAAAGTATACAATGGGATGGGGTAACCTCAAATAGGCTTCTATCCTTCTTTCCAAACATCGTGAATATTATGAAAAACAGAAATTCCCTAGAGAGCTTTTGAGCAGCTGGTTTGAATAATGATTACTGTTCACTATTTCAGCCATTTCAGCATTCCCAAATCATTGCTCATTTCCTTCTTGTTCATATAGGTTTATTGGTGAATGGAAGAGACAAGACCAGTAATAAATACCCACTACCTCCTTTTGTGTTTGGGCTGCGGGTGGGGGGAGGCATCATAGCCCAGGGAGTTGTACCAACTGGACAGATGAGGGTAATCTAAAGAGGCCTTAAAGAAATTAAATTCATAGGAGCTTTGTATGTATACAATCTGCTGTGGAATCATGGGTCAAACTAGCATCATTTTGCCAGGAAAGCGAATCATCCTTTTGTCTCTAACAGTAATAATCTTTGCATAATTTCCTGGAAGAAGTAAGCAGAGTGGTCATATATACCCAGCATAAGGAAAGAGGTTGTCTTGTTTCAAGGCAATGAAATTTGTTTTCTGTGGCATCTCTCTTGAAGCAATAGGTGAATGCCATAGCAACCTATTTACAACAAGCAATCTATCTTTAAATTTCATATTAATCTTGTATATGTGTGCTAATAATTTGCTTAGGCAACCCTTCATATAAGTAGTCCCAACATGCTTGTCATTACAAAAGGTTGTTTACAAATTCTTTTTTTTTTATCCTATTAGAAAAGTAATCTATAGAAAACCCATCATTTTTATGCCTTCCTCCAAGGATTACCTGTAGTATTCTAAAATATTACATAATTTTAAAAGAGAAGCAAGATTTGAAGTGATTCTTTTGAGGAGTAATAGGATTAAAATGGCAAAACAAATTTAATTATGTAAGCAATTCTTCTCTTTCACAAACCTGAAAGAAAAGCAAATTGGTAATTGTGAAATTTTCATTGTCTAATAAATAGTCTCGCTTTACAATAATGGCAGTGACCCCAGTTTAATTAGGTGCAATTAATTTTGTGCGCGCGAGATTTGACATCTTGCTACAGGCATAACCAGCTGTACCCTGTCTTATGAATTTTTTTATTATCACCAATGAGAATTCAATTTTTGGAGCTATTGCAAAAGGGTGGGAGGCAGAGAGAAAAAGGCCACGGGGCTTCATTTTATGTTTAAAAATGACTCCAGTGGACAGCTGAATGTTTAATTAAAAGAGCTTCTAGGAATGATTTTTCATTGGCGCATCATGTTTGACAAGTTACCGTGACTTTATTACTGCAATTTGCACTCCCTTTGGACAGCGCTCATGCGCATGTGTCTGGACCTGTGCAGCTCATATGAAGACAGGGCTCCTCTGAGAGTTTACAAAAGCATCCACCGCTGTTAGAAAACACCTTCCCTGATTACAAGCAAACTCCATCGTCCGGAGGTTTGACCCAGTCCTTTTGCTCAACCTTGTCAAAGTTTCTGTGTCCGTCAAATTATTCTCATTCAAATTAGTACATGCATTAAAGACCCACGGAAGATATTTTGGAAAACCACTGTCAATTAAATGACAACCCATGCCTCCTTAACCCTTCAAATTTTTATTGAAAGAGCCTTTTAGACTTACTTGGATACACACTTTTGTCACATGTGTCTTGCACATACAAAAAAAGAAGAAAAAGTTGAAATATATTGGCTAAGATGGTTTAACCAAATAAGGTTAGTTCCAGTGGAACCCTTTTCACATTCAGAATCCAACTGTCTATTTAACCACTTTCCTACAGAGTCACACTTCTTTGGCCTTCCCCCACCCCGGTTGTCACCCTTTGTGCCATCAGAGGAGGCCGTGTATCACCTTCCAAGCCACAGGCCCCCACTCTGCAAATTTTGATGCCGTCACTTTGCGGTTCTCACCAGAAGGCAGGAGCAGTCAGCTATCCCCTCTCCCTCGGTTGTCCTTAACCAGCCGGTTGGCCGACCGTGTTCTCACTCAGAGGAACAGTCATGTCGCTGGCTGCAGGGTGGCTGAGACCCCGACTTCAAAGATGGCAAAATATGAATAACCACGTTTCATCAAGTCAAACCAGTTCAGTAGATCCACCACATTCTTTTTAATGACCACGCTGAATGCAATGACCACAGATTTCATCATGAAAGAGAATGTCTTTGAGGTAAAGCTTATTATGGAACTGCACCTAAATGGCAGCTCCAACATTTTTAAAAGCATGAACATAAACAGTGGTGAAAGCAGTGATTCAGTGTCCGAGCCAGTAAAAGAATTTGCAATTAAGATTTTCACCAAATCCAGTCGTACCCTTCAAAACATACACAGGCACTGCCTCTCCCCCTGCCGTTTCTTTACCCTGGCCACGTGAGCGTCATCACAGGTCCGGAAGGGGACAAGCAGGTCCTCAGCTCCAGCACTGAAACTCATCAGTAAGTCAGGCAGATACAACTTTAAACTCTTGTCTGGGCTGAGCAGGCTGGTCTTAAAAATGCAAACAGTTAAATGTCTATCACCGACTTTAGAGTCTGTAATCTACTTCAGATCCAAGGAGGAGAATGGGATTTAGACTGGGCCAGGAAGAGTGTCAACAGATGAATAAGAGTCCATCCACAGAAATGTTGGCTTGTAAGAAAATCTTTCTTGCTGTCCTCCAAGAGGATCACCCCTCTAGCACCCTATGAAAAACAAAAGCCTAGCCTGACTCATGGGTGAGTCATGGTCCCTGCATAGACACCATCTGCGTTGGACCCACAGCCATCCTCTTCCAGCTGTCAAACACTTAATCCTACTCACCTTTTCTCCAGCACACAAGTGCTAATCAACTCGCCCATTTTCTCGCCTTTTCCTTTTTTAATTCCTGCTAAATGCCCACACATGGCAACTCAGAGGAGCTCAAAAGAGAAAAATTCAAAGTCAACTGAATTTATTGCACCAAAAAGTCTCTGTTTATGTTTCCTGGCATTTTTTCTATGCACATACATCCATATCTTTGTTTCCAAAGTTGCAATCATATGATACCTACTGTTTTATAGTCTGTTTTTTTCTTTCACTTAACAATATATCAGGAGTACTTGCCCATATTCATAAGTGTTCTTCTATTGTGTATTTTTTACTTGCTGCATAATGGCTTATCATACAGTTCACCATCATGTGCTGACTCAGTCTCTTGTTGTTAGGCATTGATTGGAGTTGGTTCCGGATTTTTGATTTGCTTTCCTTTTTCATCTTCCTTTTTCTTTCCATTCATGATTATACTCTATCCCTAAAGTGACCTGGCCTCTCAATCCAGACTTGCCTATAGTAAAATACCAGCTTTGTGACCTCGTATAATTTAATCTCATTCTGGTCTTCAGTTCATGCTAGAAAACGTCTCTGGTGAAAATGTGTTTTTTCAACACGAACATCCTATAATTCCAAATTTAATCACATGTCAGTAATCATTCGTGTAGGAACTGGACACTGTCAGATTAGAACCAACAGCTGTCTGGGGAATGCAAGTATTTAGAGGTTCCGAGAATCAGGTTAGGATACAGAGGCGGACGCCTCACCAAAGAATTGCTGCTGAATGCTAGTTCCCCTTTTCTGTAAGTTTCTTACTTATATCTGGGCTATTTCACTCATTTTTTTTTCCTAGCTGTCTCCTGAAGGCATTTTATTGTTCAGGACTACTGTATTATGCATAGTTAGTAGTTGAACTACAAACAGAAACCAAGTCTTTTAAAAGTATTGGTGCCTTCCAGCCATCATGTGAACATGCCCAGAGGGAAGGGTCCAGAACTAGCCAGAAAAGGGAGCAGAAAAAGAGGGTATGTGCAGGATATGGAGGAAAAAAGCCCAGAGAGAGCCCTTCACACTGCAGCCACCTCTGGGGCTGCCCTCCTCAGCTTCTGCTGGGACCGTCACGTGCCTGGTGTCCTCCTTTGCCCCGAGCCTCTCTTAGGCACATAGTCTGAAATGCCCTTAACTTCTTTGAGCTCAGAACTGCTGCAGGGCTGGCATCTCCGTCTCTCCCCTGCATTTATTTCCCCCACCCGCAGGTCACCACGACCTCCTTTCCTTCAGCAGTTCCTGCAGTTGCTCCCCGTGGTGAACACTTTTCCTACTAATTAATGATTGAGTAGTAAAAGAGCTTCTTTTCTCATCTCATATCTAAGACAGGAAGTATCTACTAAATGTTTTTGTTGTGTTTATTTTAGTTCTCTTCCAGTGCTCTATATATTCCACATTTCTATTTGTACATTGTGTTTTAATGATCCAAGCACTTGGTACATGCTAAAAGACTTGGTTTCTGTTTGTAGTTCACCTGCTAACTATGCATAATACAGTGGTTCTGAGCCATAAAGTGCCTTCAAGAGCCAGCTAGGAAAAACAAAAATGAGTGAAGTAGCCCAGATAAAAGGCAATAGGGAGTGGTAGGAACTGTAGCCAAGTAGAAGGTGTGTGACCTGCTCAAAGGTGATGGGAGCTTCTCAGCACTAACCTGTTGCTGCCATGGAGTCTGCAAAGATGGTATCGCCTTGTCATCAAACGAATAAACAAACAAATGAACAGTTACCATCCCTTGTCTCTCTAACATAGTTATTAAAATCACCTGTAGTACTTTTGTGTGTGTGATGATATATGTAGGACCGGCAATATTCACACTTGTTATATAAATACCACTTTTTTTAAATCCATTAAATTATCCTGTGCATTACACACTCCTTAACTAAAGAAAATTAACACAATCCTACTAAAGTAAAAAAAGAAATAGCATTGTATTTTCATAATAACAAATACTGGCTAGCAGAAATTTTACCTTTCCCTTTTTTTATAAAATAGTAGTAGGCATATCTGGGACTCTCATGGGAATTGTCAATATAGAACAGTCAGTAAGGAAAAAAAGAGGAGGTAGGGCTTGGGGGACAGGAAAGCTGTTTTATCAGGGAGCAGCAACTCCTCGTTTTAACACCCAGCACATTCTCTAGAGACACCATCGCACATTCAGGGCATCCAGACCTTACCCAAACCTCAACTGTTCCCAGTTTTTCTCTGTGACAAATCCTTAGAAAAATGAAATGTGTTTACAGCTCGCCTTGGGTAACTACAGCCTGTATTTTATATTCCTTCCCTTTGAAATTCTCATGAAATAGAAAAAGGTATGTTATAAAAATATGGGTGATTATTCATTATGTATAAATCCTTTGAATAATGTATCAAGATCCATTAAAATAAATAGAAATAGCATATTTTAACAGCCCCATCACCAACTGGTTGGCGATATTGAGTAACAAATGGTACAACAGGGCCAGTGGCTCTCACAGCCACACTGGTTGTGGACAGATAATGAACAGGCATGTTTGAAATTCGTAAGCACATGGGAAGTTCCCTCCCACTCTGTTCCTTGAGGAAAACCATACAATTGCCCTGAAATTATAAGCAACTGTAGGAGGTACATGACCTTTAAAGTTATACCGCCAGACACAGGCAGGATCTAATCAATCAAACCTGAGGTTACCTGTAGTGGGGAAAAGGCCGCTGGATTCCAAAAATCAGAGGTCTGGCCTGCAGTCTCTTGCTTTGTGACCTTGAACCAGTTATCGTTGCCACAGTGATGCTGCATAATAAAATAAAACACCCACATTATAAAAAAACCATCTATGCAGTGCCATGCAATCATAAGCATTGATTTCTGCTTGGGAGCCTACAGGTCAGCTGACCACTTCTGCTGACCCGAGCTGGGCTTGGATGGGCTGCTTGTGTCTGCGGTCAGCTGTGGGTTGGCGAGGTGCCTTTCCTGCTCTTGGCTGAGCTCTCTCACGTGTTAGGGGCTTCATTTGGAATGACTGCTGGTTGAGCTTGGTGCCATAAAGCACCCATCTGCCAGCAGGCTGGCTAGGCAGTACTTTTCTCAAGGCAGGATTGCCTGATGGGGGAGACTTGGAACTGCTACTCCGTCACTTCCTCTGCATTCTGTTGGTGAGAAAGTCAGGAGGCCAACCCAGGAGTAGGAAAATGGACTCTACCTCTTGATGGGAGAAGCTGCAAAGTCACATTACAGAGGGGCCAATAGAGGGAGGGGACAATTGGTACCATTTTCATAATCAGCCTGTTACTGGTCTGGAGCAAGGCAATTGACTTCTGAGTAACTGTTACCTTGCCTGTAATCCACAAGTGGTTTGTATAGCTCAAGAAGAGAATGCAAATGAATATACTTTTAAATGAAATTCAATGCAACAGTTCAAGTGAAGTTACCTAAGAGGTTTGTAGGGGGTAAAAACCAAAGAATCATAAACATTTATACAAGGATTCTGGTAGTCTAAGCTGGTGCTGGGAGATTCCTAATTCTAAAATCAGAAAACAGCAAATAGTTCTGGGGTTCAGAGCTGGCCTCAGACCAGCCAGTCCCAGTCTCCACACCTCCAGGCCAAGGACAAAGGCCTGGTTCACAACGGCTTCTGCCAAACTAGAAGTTACAGTAAACTTTAGGACCGTCCATCACATTGTTTCTTTCAGGGAATAAACTGGTCTTGTCCTTGTATTTTGAAGAAAGTGTTATCTTGATACCTGATCATATTACTGCTTGGTTAGGTTTTTGAGATATCCTCTTAGTAGCTAAGAATTGTCATCTCTGCCATTCTCTCGATGCCGTGCATATTTTAATAACGTCCCCAGTAATGGTAGTTGGGTGTCAGCATGAGAACTTTCCAAGTAACACTCTTCCTCTCGGTAAAAGCCAGGCAGGCAGAGGCACTGAACAGCCTCTCCACTGCATGTCTTCCTGCTGCTGGTCAGTAAGCGCTGTTACCCAGAAAACCTCTGCCACTCCCACTGAGATGTCCAGGAGGCACACTCCGCCTTTACCTCTTCCTAATTCTGAGCTGCCTACTCCAGCACGCCCTCCCTCCAGGCCCTCGGGCTCCCTGTCAGTAGCTCTGGGCAGCAGGGTGGCTTTGCGTTGCCACACGGTTCATAAGGAGAGGTTTCCAGGATCAGCGAGACACAGACCTTTCAGAACTGGTATCAATAGGCAAGGCAGATGCCTGCGGTGCCCTGCAAACATCAAGCAACCTTGAAAAGGATACCTTAAATTATATCGCGGATTAAAAGATGAGGATCGTGGTTTGTTTTCACGTCAGACTGTGCTTGAGAGATCCAGGCAAATTAGACTCCCGGCAGCTTGGATTTTGCTAAACTGTGTAACCTGGTTGCAAGCGAGGCCGGATGCCCTGAGGTATGAAGGACGGAGGCCAGCGACCCCAGCTTGCAGGACTGAGCCTCAGCACACCATGCCTCCAGGGTGGGAGGGGCCCCAACAGAGGTTATCGTCCTTGACCCTGTGACACAGAGGCCGCTAGCCGCCCCAGAAGGCCCCGCTCACCCAGCAGCCAGGCTGCTTCTCCGGGCCTGGGGTTGAGTTCTCCAGAGCCGCCTTCATCTTAAGACCCGCTTAAAGGCTAAAGGCAAACAAATCCTTCTTGAAACCTGAGTCCGTTTTAAGATGTCTTTACTAAAATCCCCTCTGAACCATTAGCTGTTATGTCATATAATTTCCTTTTCCTGAGAGTAACATTCTTGGTGATTACCGCAGTAAGGAATTAGAAGTCTCACCCTGTAAGAAGCTCTGTTCCATTTCCCACGGTGATAATGTGGTACGAAGACGATTTTCTGAATTTCTACCTGAGGGTTTTTCATTTTACTCCAACTACTAAATCCTTCCCATATTTTTTTCCTTCCTTTGCCTTTCCTGAATTAGAAACACTATATGGGACAGTTGATTTGGGTCTGAGTTGATCCTTAGCACAAAGGTCAGTTTGGGGGCAGAACAACAGACCCAGCTTTCTTCAGAATGAAACACATATCTTTGCAAGTTTTAACCTTATTTTGTAATGGTATCATGGGTCATTTTATATTTTTGTAATCCATGCATACAGTGGCCAAATACTTCAAGATGTTAGCTATTCAGTAAGTAGAAAATGCTACATAATCCTAGATTCAAATTAGACTTAATTTCAAATGTTTTTTTAATTTTAAAATATACCCATTAAAGATGTCTGTCTTTAATTTGAAGTTTTATTTCTCATTATCTTCTAATCCACAGACCTTAAGTTTTATTAATAAAAACGGGTTGATATGGGGATTTTTTTCCAACTATACATAATAAACTTTAGAACTTATTTTATATGGGACCAAAGGGTAACCTGAACATACTAGATTTCTCCAGGAAAAAAATTCCAATGGAGGTAAGTTAAAAGGAGACAAATTTCAGCTCAGTAGAAGTCCAGGGTCCTAGCAGTGAAAGAGGGAGCAAGGATAGAGAGCTGCCTATGCATCGGGCAATTTTTGTGACCAGCGAGGTACTAGAGTAAGTGGCTTGAGAGGTACCTTTACAAAGTCACATCACCTTTAAGTCTGTGTTCTTTTGTCAGGTTTTCAGAAAGTAGTAAGAGGAAGATAATGAATGTGTACAGAGCACTTGCCCCAGTCCCTGCTCTGAACTAACTCTTTACATCCTTCCTACAAAACACAGTTATTCACCCCATTTTACAGATGAGGAAACTGAGGTTCATAGAGGCTAAGTGATGTGCCTAGTGAAAGAAGTCAGGATGCAGAAGTTTTAAGTCCAACTGACTCTAAGCACGCTGAGCTGATTACAGCAGAACCTGTTGCCTTCTGCACCCAGCCAGGGCCTGGCTTTCCCCTGCTGAAGGCAGGGAGGGAACAGAGCATGTGAGGGGACGCCACGTTTCCTTACTGGGAAATAAGCTGGGGCCCTCATTAATTACACAAATTAACAGTAGGTGGCAGTACATACACGTAACAATGGCAGTGCCTGTGTTTAATCAGGTTTTCTTTTTCTGGATTCTATATGGGCTTCCAGAAAGCACTTTATATGAGTCATCTGGGCAATTTGTACAAAGCGTCCATATCCACTGGAATAAAAAAACCAAAGAGATATCAACTACCAGGCACGCCGCTCTGCATTTTTCCCATGACAGTAGTAGCGCCAGAGCATCTCAGTGTCCACTGTCCTAAAGCTCACCCTCCCTTGCTGCTTAGCCTTGTCTTTTCCTAAGCTTACTCACACACTGGGACTACTAGGAATGCTTTTAAAATTACTTCTTTAAAAACTCTTTATTGCCAAATAGTACTGAAATGTGCTCAACTTCAAGAGATCAGAACAGAGTCGAATGCGTTGTCTGGCCCAGTGCACAGTGGATCCACAGCCAGGTGACCCTTTGTGGCCACATTTCGGACAATGCCACTCGTGGAGCCTCAGGATCCGCCACAAGCATAATGAGGAGTCTCCCCTCTGAGGCTCTGTGTGTAGACGGGCTGCAGAACCTTGCTGCGTTCGCGGGCTGTGCTGTTCTGGCTGGGTTTGGGCTTTCCTCAGGTTCCGCTAGGGTGAACCTGTGGTGTGTTTTTTTCTTGATGACATAAATGGGCTTCCTTGATCGGCTTTTGGCGACTGCCTTAAATAAAGTTTTCCTTCAGATGTCCCTATTCTGCCTATTTGAGGGGAAAAAGGAGTCTTCCTCTGAGAGCTGTGGCCCTGGGATGCTGGCTGTAGGGAGTTTCTTCGGGCCATCCCTGTAGGACAGGTCACTAGATGACACCAGGCCGGTTTACTTGACCGAGGACTCCATTCATCTTCATTGACAGGCATGGAATGCAAACTCAGAAACCTGACACATTTCCATCCCGCGCCATCTACGTGTTTGGCACGGTACCGGGTGCTGTGTCATGTGGCCTCTAGTTGTTTTTCACTTAACATGAAAATTGATGTGGGACAAAACAAATACAATATTAGTAAAAGTTATCATTTTATCATTTATTGAATTACCAACTTACCCAGTTATGATCGTGACGCTGTGGTAGGAGTCACCATTTGTAAGCTGAGAGTGATATAGGGGCCCCTCACTCTTCTATGCAAAGAACATAGAAACCTGCTCCCTGTTAGCAAAGCCAGACCGCCCCCTGCGAGCCACCAGACAAGAGGGAGCGGAGTGGGCTGAATGCCCTCTTTGCCTCCGCCCAGCCTGCAGAGCGGGATGAACCTGCAGATCTGCTTCGTCAACGACAGCAGCAGCGACAAGGACAGCGATGCCGACGACAGTAAGACTGAGACCAGCCTGGACACCCCGTTGTCTCCCATGGTGAGTCCAGAAGCTTCCCCCGACGCTCGGGGGTGTGCCTTCCTGGTCCTTTAGCTTCTTTTCTGTTGTTATTCAGAAACAAATACAGCAGAGATTTAAAAAGCAATGTCTCTTAACATTTCTTGACGTGGCATGCTCCTAGAATTTAAGAGTGATTGAAAAATCAAAACTGATACAATAAGGAGACAGAAGCCCCGTTAAAGTTAGCAACGACTTTCGTGCTAAACCGTAAGACAGATCACAAATGCCCTGAAGAGTTATGAAGGAAAATATGCTATCTGCCGATCTTTCCTCATTGGGCTTAGTAATATGCACACAGACTAACACGTATGACACATTTTTAAGGGCAGGGGATGGGAGCCAGGGCAGGGGTGGGAAAGCTTGTGCATAGAGACGTTGCTCACAGAAACCAGCAAGATAATGTGTGTAAAGCATTCCATACTCATTCCTTGCACACATATGAACAAAGGATGGCTCAATGCCCCTGAGTTCTTGTTGCTGGAATTACTTCCTCTCTGTGAGGCCTGCCTACCGCCTTTTTTACCCAAGACCGACCAACAGGAAACTCTGTTGGTCCTTGAGTGCAGTAAGCCTCACAACTTCACTGGCTTCCTGAGGTCCCACCCACTGCAGGGAGCAACACACTGCCGTAGCTCTGGGTTAAATATTTTGCTGTGTCTGATCACTTCCAGAAAGTTTTGAGACCAGGAATCAAAGAAATGCCTCAAGATTGTCATAAATATATTCTCCCTGTTACTAGTCATGCTACTCTTTATGCGAAAATCAGAATCTGTTATTAACCCTGAGGACATAAGTGACCTTTTTTAATGTTTCCTGAGATTTGTGCAGATCAAATCAAGCTGCAGGTCACCTTGGTGGAGGGGACTCAGCCTCTCTGAGAGAGGCCCCAGTGGCAGGGGGAAGCGGGCTCCCATCCACAAAAGGCTCAGGGCTCCTCTTTTTCCCTCCACAGAGCAAACAGAGTTCCTCCTATTCCGACAGAGACACTACTGAAGAGGAATCCGAGTCCCTGGATGACATGGACTTCCTCACAAGGCAAAAGAAATTGCAAGCGGAAGCCAAAATGGCCCTTGCCATGGCCAAACCCATGGCCAAAATGCAAGTAGAAGTGGAAAAACAGAACAGGAAAAAGTCTCCTGTCGCTGACCTTGTAAGCAGCAAACGCTGGAACGCTCGGGTTTGGTTAGCAAACGGTTAGCACTGTCCCAGTCCTTTCCCAGAGTTATGCAAACTCGGGTTTCTACGAGGCACTTTGTAAAAAGTACTGTCATTGAGAAATATGTTCGTTTGTTTCTTTTTCCTTCTCACTGTGTCACTGAAGAATACATAAGCAACAGATTTCACAAAAGCGAACTTTGCTGTTGATTCACAGTAATGTTTCTTAGGGGCGATATGAGCTGTCATGGGAATGTTTTAATTCTTTTAAAGCAATCAGTTTAAGAACCTACTGGTTGTGGCAAACTTGCTATTGCTTTAGCTCTTGTTACCACCTTTCAGGGGAGACAGTATGGCCCAGGGGAGAAGAGCCCTGGGCTGTGGAGTTTAAGTCTAGCTCTGCCCTGCTGTGGGGCTCTGAGCAAGTTACCTAAGAATCAGTTTTCTCTTCTCTGAAATGGAATAGTAACACCTGTGTTAGAGCTCAATTGTGAGAATTCAGTGAACAAAGCATTCAAAGCACATAGAACAGTGCTTGTAGCATAAATTAATAAATAGCTGATCTTTATTTTAGCCATGTCACCGAAATTACTTGAGCTCCTTGGTAATTCATTTGTGACTCACCATTGTCACAGCCTGTGAGAAAAATCAATCCAAAAGCTCTGATCTGAGCAGTGTAGCATTTTGAGGCCAGTAGCATTTTAGACAATGTGGTATGTGTATTGTAGGGCCTCACATTGGGAACTGCTCAGACTGGGAAAGCTTTTAAGCACAGAACCTGAACTGAGGTGGGTGAATGAGGGTGGGTCTCAGGAGAAAACTGGGTCTTGTGTCCTTGCTGCTCTGTTCACACCCCCACTTCCCCCCCTTTGTATCTTCAGCTGCCACACATGCCTCATATAAGTGAGTGCTTGATGAAAAGAAGTTTAAAGCCCACTGACCTGAGAGACATGACTATTGGGCAGCTACAAGTGATAGTCAATGATCTCCATTCCCAGATAGAAAGTAAGTGTAAGAGGTGCTTGACATTGGGATGTTGACATACAATGTAATGGGGCCGTACTATTTCCTTGATTCAATTCCTTTGTACGTCTCACTGGTTTCCTCCTGTGTGCTTGTAAGGAAAGCAAGAGTATCATTAAGGCTCTGTTTTGTTTTTGTTTTTGTTTTCTTTTACTGTAAAATGGCCAGAAACTTTTAAGAATTTTTCAAGGTTCACAGAAGTTAAAGGTTCTTCTTACTCATCTTACATTCCCAGTTCCCACCACAGTGCCTGGCACGGATTTGGCTCACAGATCTATTTCTAGAATACAAATTAGTCACTACAAGTCATTTATTACACAATTATATCCTCAACTTTACTTGTATATACATTCATTTTAGGCCATCAAGCTTATTTTGTGGGACTCCAGTGATGGAAATATATGACCGATATGTAAAAAGAAAGGGTGACAAAGCATGGGCCTTTTTTCAACCCAGAATAAAGACAGACCCCTAACAGAAGTGTGTAGAGAGGGTGGTGAGTGAGTGGCGCTCACTCAGGGTAACTGTTGTACAGAGAAGGACAGGTGCTTGATGGAAGGACACGCTTCCTTGGCCAGATGGTCTAGATGAATGCGCATACCCTCCAGCCTCTGGAAGGCATGATTCTCTAAAGTCCTCGGGTCGCAAAGATTAAAAACCACCTAAGAGACAAGCCAACCAAATGCATTCAAACAAACTAACCACCAAATACATGAATAAGCATTTAGCAGCCAAGCAGGGAAATTTGAATACTGACTGAATGTGTTATTAAGATTTATTTATTTATTCGGGTATGATAAATGCATTGTGGTTACGTTAATTTAAAAAGGAGTCCTGTCTTTAGATATATATACTGAAACACTCACAGATGAAATAATACGGTGTTTGGAATTTGCTTTAAAATAACTTGGAGGGGACCTTGAGGAGTCAAAACTGGCCATGAGTTGATAACTGTTGAAATGGGTTGGGTGCATAGGGTGCAAGAATTCATTAAACTATTGTCTTGCTTTTGTGTCAGTTTGAAAATTTCCATATACTAAAAAGTTAAAAACTTCGTATGGGAAAAAATTTCTATGCATTTTGCAGGCACCCTACTGAATACTAGTATAAAAAGCTACCCTAAGAACACATTGGAACAAAGAGAGTTTGGGTGTATCTGGTGTCAAGTTAATACATTCTGTATTGTTTCAAAATCAAAGAAAGTTTAAACATTTTAATTAAGAAAACATAAGTGTCACAGTTTTTAAAAATTCTACTACATTTCAGTTTTAGTTCAGAACAGATTATTAGGCATGTTAAGGATTTAACAGGCTTTCTGATATTTTACCACTGAGACATCGTCCTTAGACTTTTAAATAGTGAAATTGCCATCTAACCCCTTTCAGGAGTAGATAAAATTTTAGACCTCTTTGTGTGACTTTTTTTTCCCCTCTTTTAATTTTGAAACTAGTCTAAATTAAAGGCCAATAAATGCATCACTTGAAGTCAGGATCTCTAAAAGCATTTCCAAGGAGGACTTCTCTGAACCCCGCCTTCCTTTCGTTCTGCGGCCCAGAGCTTTTGTTACATGAATGCTCTCCCCGACCCAGGTGCCCGTATGTTGGAACCTAGAAGCTTTCATTCATAGCCAATCTGAGGAAAAGTAGTAAGAGAGAACCCTTGACTATTAATCTTTTTTCAGGAGCAGAAGCCAGTTTAACTCAATGCTCTGATTTCAGGAGGATTAGAAATGTCTCCATTTATATTTTATCCCCAGTGTACGTCCTAAGGAACACTTTGCTCAGCATCTGTTGTACAGAAATTTCAGGGGTATTTCTTCAGGTCTCACAATGGCCTTCCAATGGCTTTAGATATTACTTGTTCTTCTTAGAACAGCCTGCACGGAGGGCTGCTCCTTCCCTAGAACATGGAGGCATCCCCCAGCGCCTTGTGTCCAGCTGGGCATCTGACCCCACACTGCCAGGTGGCCAGGTGCAGGGTAGGTGGGGGCCCTCCCACTCTCAGTGTGGCAGGAGCATCTTGAAGAGTGCTGGAAAACCTGATATGCCCCCGACTTCTTTGTTCACACTTCTCCAAACAAAATCCGGCTGCTTCTCCCAAGCTCTCCTAGCAGCTCACAGTTTCTTTTCCCACTTGAATGTGAATGTGATCAGAAATCCTTCATATCCTACTCTTTTCATCCAACACTACTGCAGTTATGCAGACGGGCCAGTTTCTCAAACTGAGGGCTTCTCCTGGGCTTATAAGAAGCTAATAGAAGGATTCTAAATCTTAATAAAAATGACTTTCCTGTTAGGTTTAGTTGCTTACATATACGTATGTATCCATGGTCCATGTTATGATGGTCCATAGATAGTTACATGTTTGGACTGAGATGCGATTTTATCTGTTTTAAAATGCCCTCTGTTCCTTCCCCAGGCTTGAATGAAGAGTTGGTCCAGCTGCTGCTTATCCGAGATGAGCTGCACACAGAGCAAGATGCCATGCTGGTGGACATTGAAGATTTGACCAGGTCAGTGAGGCCTCACCCTTTCCAAAGACGGAAAGAAGGCCAGGCTGGTCTAGAGAACTTCTTCCCGTACTTCCATGAGTACCCCCCCAACCTCTGCTGGCATCAGCTGTTTAGATGGCAGGGAAGTGGCCAAAACACTCCTTCATGCAAAGCTTTTTCAGAACCACCCACTGCTCGTGCTGGACTGCCAGTGCGTTAGAACTGCTTAAACCCCACCCAAACCAGGTCAGCAGTTCTGGTCTAGAGGGACTTGATTCTGAAGGACTGTCCCTCAGAGAGTTGGCCGTGGGCCATTGTAGGCTGGTGTGTTTCCAGCACATGAGCAACCACGTGGTAGGTGCCACAAAGTGGCACTTGCTGTTACGTGACCTGACTCTCAATCGCATCTGCTGTGCCCAGAAGGCAGGGACACTGGCATCTTTCCACAACACGAGTGCCACCAGATTGCTATGACCGTGGAGAAACTCCAGGACTTGAGTTTCTAGCTGGGCTTGGCTCCAAGCGCCTCTCTTTGAAGAGCTAAAAAATGCCTCCTTCCATAGGGGCCAAGGAAACAGGGCTAACGCTGACCAAGGTCTTCTGTCTCTCAGTAGCTTTCCTTGTAGAAAGGTCTATCACCGTAAGTATATAAAATCCATGAAATTCTGGGAGCATTCCTATGATCTCATATCTACCATAGCACCTTTTCTGAGGCAGTTCATATGAAGTCTTTAAACCAGGAGGCAATGATTACTACTAATCCCAGAAATGATACTCAGGGTAGAAGGCTCCCAAGAAAGAAAGAACACTGCTTGTCACAGTGACACAAGGAATTAACCATGTGATCTGGAACCATCCAAGAGAAGCTTGGAAACATATGTAGTGGAAATGCTCTAAGAACCTATCACAGGACCTCTTCTCAATGTGTAATGCTGAGTAAAATGTT
This sequence comes from Smutsia gigantea, assembly GCA_032199065.1. Lineage (NCBI taxonomy): Eukaryota > Metazoa > Chordata > Mammalia > Pholidota > Manidae > Smutsia > Smutsia gigantea. The sequence continues at coordinate 88,160 of JAVSCE010021507.1, forward strand.
TTTCTAAGTGCAATGCTACGAAAATAGTTTTGGTAGCAAAATGAATCCTGCAGAACTACGTTTAGATGTTTTTTTCAGCATCTGTATGCACTTTGGGCGTTACATGGGCTCACCCTTAACAAACAACAAAAACAAAAAAACAGTAAGGCTTCTTAGCATATCTACCTGCCTCTGAAAAATCACACCACTACTCAAATAATATTACTGCCATCTACAGAGGTGTTCAGGCAATGCACAGCAACTGGAAGACACGTCCCTTTCTATTAGCCTAAGAAATTCGCATATACGTATTAAGATTATAGGAAATCAGTAGTGAAATATACAGCCAAGACCAGCATCTTCTGAAAAATACATAAACTCTTTTGTAAATTCTGTGACTTGCTTGTGATAGTGGAGACCTGCCACTGCCCCTCACGGCAGCATCGGCCCTCCTTATCGCAAGGGGGAGAGGCTCCTCCCTTCTCTCAAAGTGTTTAAGTTATTTTGTACATTTGCACTGTATCTTTTTAATGCCTTTCAGAAGGTGTGATCATGGGAAACAGGGTTAGCCGAACCATGGGGTTAAAAGGCAAGGAGTTATTAATTTAAAGGTATTGGAGGAACCTTTTAACTTGGAACGGGTGGGGCAAAAACTTGTATCCATTCCTGGCTGCAGAAATATAACTTTGCTCGTGGAGGATCTGAGGGTTTTTAAATGTCTCCAAAGGTAACAGTGTCAGATGCGAGCAGGCCGAGAGCATGGCTGTAGAGATGTGTGGGACAGTCCATTCACCTCTTCCCTTCAGCTGTCCAACTCCTGCCATTCCAGGTGACAGTTCAGATCAGTGGTTCTCAGTTGGGGCTGCACATTGGAACCACCTAGGGGACTTTATTGAACTGTTGATGCCTGAGTCCTACCCCCAAAGATTCTGATTCAATCATTCTGTGCAGTGGCCTGGACATTAGGATTTTTTAAAGCTCTCCACGTGATTCCAATGTGCAGCCAAATTTGAGAAGCACCTGCTTAAATGACACCTCTTTGGAAAAGTGCCCCCAGGCCACCCCCAGCCCAGACTGGGGTGAGACCCTTTTCTCCGCATGCACCCCTCCATGTGGAGCCTAGCCACACTGCTAACATTCGTCTGCTGCCTCTCCCTTCCTGACTGTAACCACTCCCCGCCCCCCCACCCAAAAGCAGGGACAACACCCATTTCAGTCATTTCTGTGTTCCCAGAGCCAAGGACAGGGCCTGCCGGGTACAGGTCCTCAGTGGTGATCATTGATCAAAAGGAGTCTTTGTGGCCTTGAGGGCAGCAAATCCTAATAAGGACTTTCATATAAATGGTTGATGAGAACCTTTTCGTTTTACAGACTGAAACCTTTTCCCTCCTTTGTTTAAAACTTTAATGAAATCCATGCTCAAAATAATATGTATGTCTCGAAATAACACCCAGCTTTCAATGTTTTCTGAAGCTATTTCCTGTCTGTCCTTTCCTTCCCTCCCAGAAAAAAAAACCCTTGCTGTATGTGTGCACACGCATGTGAATACGAACACACACCCACACACGATACATATTTTTTAAGTGCTGTAAAAACGGTAATTTAATTAGGTACAATGGAATCTCACCTCATTGGGCGTTAAAATACAAGTTGACCCTTGAACAGCGCTGGGGTCGGGAGTGTCAGTCAACTCACCCCGGGCAGCGGGGGCTCCATGTGTGACTTCTTGACTCCCCCAGAACTTAACTACCAGCAGCCTATTGTTGACCAGAAGCCTTACGGATAATGTAACTCAATGAATACATATTTTGTATGTTACGTGTATTATATACTATATTCTTAATAATAAAGCTAAAGGAAAGAAAGTTTTTTCAAATTGTTGCAGTTTTCCAAAAAATTTTCCAATATATTTATTGAAAAAAACCCATGTAACCTGATGAAGGGGTAGTTTAATAACCATAATATTGCACATGTAATTGTAGATTAATGATACCAAAATAAATTATATTAAAAAAAAACCCATGTATAAGTGGACCCACACTGTTCAAACCCATGTTGTTCAAGGGTCAACCGTATTATTTGAGATGAATTTGTTTAAGTGAGGCCCATGAGCTATTTTATGAAAATGATACAAGTTCTTTTATATACATACACAGGGCCATGAGATGGTCTGTTGATGGGCATAATTTTGTTTAGGAATGAATTTTATTTAGGCTGATGATATCTTTTTCCTGAATTCCTTTATTGTCAAATGAACATCGCCAATTATTTGTGGGCCTCTGCATATGGCAAGGACGCTGTTGTCACTTCCCTATTTCTGAAAGTATTTGTGGTTTATCTTCCCTGTACCATAGATATGAGACACTCTGCATAAAACCAGTGAGTTAAACTTGACGTCACTGACTACCAGGTCTAGGCAGCACACAAAAACTACCCCAAACCCTTGATTACAGCTGGAAACCACACCCTTAGATACTTCACTCTTGCCAAATTTATGATTTCCTAAAACCCTACTTCAAAACATTTTCCTTTGCAGACTTCAGACCCTACCAGTCCCTGGGAAGACATTTAATCAGTGCCCATGCACGTGATAGAGGCAGCCCGGCCAATCCTCCCGCTCTGTCTCCACCGGCCGGCTGCTGGGTTGGCTGAACTTGAGGCTCACAGGCCACAATAGGGCCTGCTGGGTAAGAAGACTCACCCCACGCTGCCCCTACCCTCACGGTCTTGGTCATGCCCTCAGGACTAACTGAGCAAGAAGGAAAAGCTTGCAAATATGGAACATTTTTGCATCCACAAACACCTCCCATTTGTTAGGAAGTCATTAGCTTTTTTAAGAGTACAATTGGATCATTGGTTTCTATTTCTGTCAGGAGCCTTGTTAATACTTCCCTTTGTGTCTTTGTGCACGTGTTTGGCTAAAGCAGGCAGGCAGTTACCTTCTGTTACACCTTGCTTGGACTTTCTCGCTTGCATTTACTTTCTGTGTGCTATCCCCTTGTTTGCTGTTTATGCCTTCTTTCTCCCCTCCATTAGGAAATATGCTCCATGAGAACAACCTCATTGCTTACCACCAAATCTCCAGCACCAGGAACAGTGCCTGGCACAGAGAAGGCATAAATTAAACACATGTTGGATAAATTATCCCAGATACTTACCTCTTTTCATTTTTAAACATAGCACTTTTCTCCTCAAAGGTAGGGACATTGCAAGTCTTGGGTTAATCCAGTAGTTTACTAAATGAAAAGAGTCATGCATAGATATAAAAAGTGAAGAGGGCAAATCCATTTGAATCAAGTACTGTTTCTGATTCTCTTGGCTTCACTATGAGTAACTCAGAACCTCAGTTTTGGAGGATGTTTTAACTGTTGATTGCAAAGCTGTTTGGATCTTTCTCCTTAGCACTAAATAACTGCATTGTTAATTTCACAGACATGCCGAAAGTCAGCAGAAGCACATGGCAGAGAAAATGCCTGCAAAGTGAAAAGAAGCCATCCAACCAGAGGATAAGCTAGAATTTATTTTGCTTCTGTGGTTGTACAAATGCTGTTGCTAAAGGTGGCCCAGAAACAAATATCAGTGTTAGTCATTGATAATGTCTGAAGCTTAACGTCCAGTGGTTGGCCTTTGCTTCTTAATTTATTTTAATTTTTTTACTGTGCCACTAACTATCAGGCATTTTAATAAGATATTGTTAAAAAAATGTACAGTACTTACACCATCACAAATCATGGTTAATCAGAAGGGTAGTTTTAACTTTGTTTAGAAATGTTAAGTTGGAGAAGTGTTTTACCATTGACCACTTTCATTCTTCACTGTAGTTTTAAAGAAGAACTGTAAATGACGGTGCTATACAAGTCAAAAAATACATGCCTGCCTCGTAGTGAAGTTGTAGTTCTCCGTAATATGTATATTTTAATCAGTTTTCAACATTTTGTGAATGTTGACTACCTGAAGTTCATTTTTAGATGTGCTATTAACATTCTGTTGGATTCAGAAGGTTCCTTGAAAGTTTATGTATAAATATGTAAAATAAAAATTTAAACTTTGTTTCATATGACACGTCTTCTTGCTCACTAGTAAGCCCTGCACCGGGCTTTTTTTTCTTTCCTCTTCACTCTGCCTCCACTAAATTCCCCACCAGGAAGCCTTTATCCATGAAAAAGCAAAGCGCTCCAGAGGACAAGCGATGCAGTGAACTACCAGGAAGCTTTTGAGGGGCGTGTGAGAGTGTGTGTGAGATGTGTGTGTGAGAGTGTGTGAGTGAGTGTGTGAATGTGTGTGTGAGTGGGCATGAGTGATCTAGAGAAGACAACCTCAGAGCTCACACGTCCATTGATGCACCAAGTTACCAATCTTGGCCGTGTCACAGCTGCTGGTCTTGTTAGAGACTATTACTGCATCAAAGTGCCATATAAGAAACAAATGATGTCATATGAACAAATCTGTCATATGAACAAATGATGCTTGCTTGCATTTATGTTTTTCCCAGTTGCGATCTTTCAAATTTGAACCACTTCTGTTGGTCTCATGAAGAAAAATTCCAAGTCTAACATAGATGACAGATCATTCCCCAATAAGTAGAGAGTTTCAGAAAAGCAATTGAATTAGCTAATATCCACATCCGTGCAGATAGTAGAGAACCACAAACTAAAGCAGAGATGGGCGATCACTCCAGAACCACCCACAGACCACCTGGTTTCACTGTAAAGTCCATGATGTAATCTGAAGATAGAAGCTTAGGTAACTATGTTTTCCTTTCTTAAAAATACCAAGATAGATATTTTCCATATTTAGGAATTGCCAATTTGCACAGTCTTCCATTAAGCGCAATAGGTAATCTTAAGTTGTAATGTTAATCATTTTTTATGGGCCTCAATCAAGTTGTTTTCATTTGGAATAAAAAAATAATGCAGCCTATAAATATATGTTGTTCTTCATGGATTGGCTGTCGAGCAGAACAGGCGAGCTAGAGGGCGGGCCTCAGAGTCCTCTCTGGGTTCCCAAAGTTTCTCTGACTAAGCCACCAAGTCCTACACCAGCTGTCAGCAATCTCCTGGGGTGACCACAGCCCTAAGAATCCAAGCTCCGCTGCTGGGCCTTTGGTGCTTCAGCTGGATAAGAATGCTGGTCAGTAAGCCGGCAGTTCTCATCTTTAGTTGCACAGTGGACTCACCTGGGGAACTTTAGAAACCGGGGGTGGAGGTGGTGGGAATCCAGGCCCCCCACCCAGGCAGATACTGATTTAATTGATCGGGGCTTTGGCCTGGGCATCAGGGTTAGTAAAGGTCCCTTGGTGATACAGATGTTGAGAACCACTGCCTTAGACTTTCTTCTTTTTTAGCTTTTCTTTAACCATTTTTTAGTCTAGTTTTTTTAGTTAGAATATATTCCTGTTAATTTGGAACTTTAGGGACAGCCAACCTAGGAAATTTCTCAGGAAATTTTAATTGAGGCTTATAGTCAGTTGTTGGTATAAGTTAATATTATATTAAATAATTTACGAATGAATGGTCTAGCTATGCAAAATAAGTGTCCTTCTAATTTCTTAGTGGGAGTGCAAAGTCTTTCATTTCAGCAGCTTCGGTGGAAGATAATTCACCAGCACCCACTGATGGGCGTGAGAAGCCCTTTCCTGCAGCATGCTTCTCTTCATGCATTTCTCCATTCTAAAACAATGTCTCTCTGGTTGTAACATGGCCCTTGTTTTAAAAACTACTAATCCACTTCCCTCCACCACTACACAAGAGCACAGGTAGACAACTGGTACATGTGGGAAAAGTGATTTTATTTTCACCCACCAGACTGGGCATTCAAACTTTCTTGGTGATTATTTACTACCAGAGTGTCTTTTCTTTTATATTCAATCAATACGTTATTTGCTTTTTGGCTTTGCAGAAAATAGTGGCGTGTATTCTGACTCTGGTCAAGCACAGACAGACTGGAAGTGAGTTCTTTAATTTTCTGCCTCATAAAGTTACTTCCTTCCAGATGTGTGTTAGTTCTCTGTCGAAATTACCGTCTGTAATGATGTGTCATCTTTCCCTGCAAGGGGGCTTTTCAGGTCGTGGAGGACCCCCACGTGTTAGAAGTGGCATGTGAAGGACAGCTGGGAGCCTACACTTCACTTAGGGGCAATTTAGAAGTGAGGGTTCAAGGAGAAAATATTGTTAACTGGTACAGGCATTTGGGAGAAAGAACTTCACTCATTTATCATAAAGTGTCTATTTCCTCTTTCCAGTACTGTGAAGGACTCTGTCCCTGCTGCTTAAGAAGGAGGATTTTAAGATGTGTCATTGTTCTCAGATGCAAATCAGATTGAGAAGCAAGCCCCAGGCAGCTCTGCGGGGCTGAGTAATTTTTTAAGGAAGTAATAAATGCCTCAGGAGAATAATTAGGTGTGGGGATGTTTTTGTACAGTAGGGATAAGTCCATCTCCCTGCAGTCGGGAGTGGGAGTGAAGTGTGGGAGTAAAACAGAACATGGGCCTTTTCGGAGTTCCCAGCGCAGTCTCACCACAGGGCAAGTGGGCGGGCTGGGTCTTTAGGGGGACCGTGGCTTTTGCTTCCTGGGTCTGACTCCCAGAGCAGGAGCAGAGAACGTGAGGGCTGAGGAGAGTAGACGTGCTAAGAAGAGGCCCCGGGGGACCAGGGCTGCCTCTGCTGAATGCGGCAACTCCACCTCTGGCCTGGCCATGGCCACTTCCTCCAGGGCATTTTGGTGCCTGGAGCCCACCTGCCCAGCAGTCACCTGGCGGGCGTTGCCTCCGTGTACGGTACCATTAGAGAACCGCCTGCCATGCTTCCCAGCATGCTTTCCTTGGAGGACAATCTTCAGCCACTGCAGTGGAACCTCGTGCAGCTCAGAGCCAGGCACACCCCCAGGAGGGCCAAGGCCTGGAGATTTGCCAAAAGCAGCCTGGCATGCACTGAATAACCAAGGTTTTATGAATTTTGCAGGCAATATGTAAGCAATTAAAAACGTCTTTTGAGTTTCCTCTACTTCCCAAGCTGAGCTTGGGGCTACCTCCCCAGACACTCACCCAGAAAATATAAATTAATGGGCTTGGATGGAACAGGCAAATTCAAACAATAACAAACAAAACATAAAAGTTTTGAATTATGCCTTTTTGGTCACACTTGAAATTGTTGTCCATCTGCCTCTTATAAGAAAGAGTCCTAGATAAAATCATCATTTTTGAATCTAATTGTATTTCAAGTCTTACTTTCTTTCTCTCTTGTTTCCTTTATAACCTGCCCAGTCCCCTGATTTGCATAGCTGGTGTGCCAATATGCTAACAATCCACTAAAACAAAAAGTCTAAATGCCCACTTCCTCTTTTTAAAAGTACACACATGTGCATCACTTCCTAAATTACACCCATTGTCAACAATTTTGGACTATAAAACTCATCCTAGAACTGCTTTTTATCTGAGGCTGTTAACCACTCCTTTAAAACATCACAGTTGTTTGACTTCATGTCTTAGGAGCCCCCTACTTACTAGCTGGGGCCAAATACATGCACTCATCTCAGAATTTTGAACTTCAAAGGAAGCAGGAAGGGCACGTATAAGTGCCTCTCATTTCATGTGCTCACATGGATTTTCCTCTGCCACCAGTTAACTGGACAAGCCACACCGCCCTCACGTCACACCAGAAAATGAAGGCCCGACTTAGGGCTACTTCAGAGTCTGACACAAGCACTTCTGGGCGTTCCCAGCTCAGTTCCCAGGCTTCTTGGCTTAGAATGAGAGCATTTTCATTGGGAATTCCTTTGGCGTCAGTGTCCAGGCCAGTCACGCAAACCATCCAGAAACGTGGCTCAGTCTCACCACACAGCAAGCGGGGCTGCTGGGTCTTTAGAAGACAATAGTTCTCAGTCCTGAAGCCCAGAGCAAGAGACAGGTGAATGTGAGGACTTGGCCAAAGAAGATAAAGAAGGAAGAGGTATGTGATAAAACTAGTACCAGAGGCAGCTGAGAAGGGGAAAAGAAGGCACAAATTATACCAGTATGTAGGCAGAGGTGTGTAGAGGGGGAGGCAGTTGGAGCATGACTTGCATGCATCTCTTCCGGAGGTCACGTACACAAAGGCATTTAGAGGCCAGACGGGTAATATAAGTAACTGAAACAAATTGGGTGTAAGATCTGGGCGTTCATGCCCTGACTACAGGGATTCACAGCCGCGTAATGCTAACTGCTCCCAACTGCTGGGATGAGCTGGCCTCTTCAAGACTCATCCAATATTTCAAAATATCCTAGATTTGTAGCAGAGTGCATTCCTTCTATCAACTAATGATGTAGCTATATGACACGAGCCACCGCTGACAGCCATTCTAAGAAAAAGCCCCATAAAACGTATTGTTATGTTATTGACTCTAATATTACTACATTACACAAGGACAACTTAATGGGTGCCTGGGGAGATACTCCTTTCCGGTGTCAGTACCAATAATAGTGATTCAATGATCATTGTAGATTTTTGATAATTCTTACAAATCATCAATGATGAGTCGGTGATGTTGCTCTCTTTCCTTGGCATCCAGGAAGCAAAGACCCACACCTGCAGCCCACCTGTGACAAACTGGATAAGAGCTTGGGGTGGCATGACTCTTAGTTCACTGTATTGTCTCTACAAGTTGCCTCAAGTTTTTGGGGGAACCAAGTAAGATATCATATGCAAATAACTATCTCTATGTATTTATTTATTTACCTACAATCTGTTTTTATTTACATATTTATATAGTTATTTAGCCCTCTCTACCAAGCAACACCTGGAATCTTCTCCCAGTACCGGCATTCAGGTAGCTGCCCAAGACAGAAATCTATTTTGTTTTAGAAGATCAAGTGAATAAAAACCAAGTCCTGATGTCATTATGCCCCTCCCCGCCATACCTCTCTGTCTGTCCTCTCTTCCATATTCCCACTGTGAAAGTGTAATCAAATCTAGCTCTTCTGGTCTGTGGTAACTACAGTCTTTATATTCCAAGTTCATGTTCCCATTCTTCTTCTGGTTTCCCTGGGGGTTTTGTTCCCATCTCTGTGTGGTTCTGCTGGGGCTGTCAGACTTGGAGCCCATCCTCTCTATCGTGGGAGTGACCCAGGCAGTCACCCAGAGTGGAATACTCATTCCCCACCCTCCACTACTAATTGGAACATTAATGTGCATGTGACCCCCAGAGAGCCAATCATGGCTTCCCTGAAATTGATAGCTATATGGATACTGGAATTGCTAAACTGAAAAAAAAAGAACTTGGCAGCCATCTCATATATTATGTGGAGAGAGTTTGCATCAGCAGCTAAGGAGAACAAAGCTGAGACATGGTGGGGAGAAGGAGAAAGCCCTGGTGACATCCTATGAGCTCCTGGATTTAGTCCAAGGCCAGATCATCCCCCAGACATTTTGCCATAGCAGCCAATAATATCCCATGTGCTTATACTAATTTAAGTGGGGTTTCTTATTTCTAATCTTGCTGACCTGTCCTATCACCTCAGTCCACCCTCCACATAGCTAAGTGATCTTACAATGTTTCTAATAAGCATCTGATCTTGACACGTCCTGCTCAATGTCCTAAAAGCCTGTTGCCTGCAGAATAAAATACAAACTGCACGATGTTCAAGGACTGTTACGATCTGTCTCTTGCCTTCCTGTGTGACCTGACTCTAGCCACCCCCCTCTCAGATTTTGAGTGGGTGACATTTGAGCTCCTTGTTGAGCCAAAGTTCTCCCTGGCCTCCAGGCCTTTGTAATGACATTCTTTATTCCCCAAATGCCCTCCCCCTACTTTGTCTCAAATGTCATTTCTTCTGGAAAGTCTTTCTCTTCCTTTGATAGAATTTGCTGTTTATTCTCTTCAGCCCCCACAGTGTCCTCATGGGTAATTGTGTAGTATTGTCATTGCTTTTGCCTTTCTGCAACCAGAATGTAACCACCCTGAGAACAGGGAAGGGCATTATCTGCCTTTCTTCATACCCAGCCCAGGAAAAGGTGCTTCATTATAATTAAATCAATATATGTTGAATGAGTGAATGGATGAATGAATGAATGTTCAGTACCATCTCAGAGAAATCCTCCTTCTAGCTTCTCTTTTCATATATGGTTGCTCACTGCAGTTTCCTCAGATGTTCTTAGATTTATGTAACAACTTAAAAGCTCCATGTCTTTTCAAGACCTCAGGTGTCGTCATTTAGATTCCAAGTTCTCATAAAGCATGTGATGCAAAGGCCAATCTGAAGCATGTTAGACCTAGACATCACGTGCTGACGCATTCTATGAGCTGGCATGAGAGGCGTGACTTCTAACTTTCCATTCATAGTTTACAAAAGTATAAGCATTGTTAAGAGGAAAGGAATTGAATACAAGATGTGTCAGATGATCTACCAAGCTGAACAGGCCCACATGGGGTGGCCTGACCACCCTCAGTCACTTGAAGAGGTGCTAACAGTAGAGACACTCAGAACTCTGACCTAAGATGTGTGCTCCCTCAGCCCCTGGGAAGGCAGTTCAGGCTTGGTGGCTTTCCTGCTGTGTACCTCCGGCTTTTCTTAGTGAGCACCAGAGGAGAACTTGGAAAGAGCTGCGATGTGAGTTAGGTCCCTTCTTGCTAACCCTATGATGCCAAGTGCAGAAACTAACCCTGCAGTGCTGGAGTGCTTTCATGAAGTTCCGTGACTGAATTAAACGGGGGGAAATGGGGGACCACAGTAAAGCAGAGGTAGTAATAAGAATACTTTCCATTTATACTTTCTGGGGGAACTAACCAGTATCCTGTTAGCCTGAAAAAATTATTGAAACTTCCCAGAGGTGTCCAACTTGCCCTCAGGAAATAATCTAGGCCTTTTCATATCATTTCATTATCATGTGATGTCAGAGTTTTCCTGAGAATAAGGGAAAGCAAGCAGGTGTGTTTTTTATTTAGCGGAAAGAGAAATGGACACAGAGGGATTAAGAAGGGCATTTCCCAAGGCTTTATAGTAACTATGCAGCCAGGATTAGAATGCCATACTGGTATGATAGCCCAGGGGTCTTCAAACTTTGCTGTTTGCATAGTCCCCAGAAAAATGTTAAAACTATATACTCCTCATACATTTTTTATTATGAGAAATAAATTTGGAAAAAATACTATTTCCAGAACTTTCTAAATATGAAAAATTTAAAGCATATCTGATGTATAAAATGGGATGTGTCTTTGAAATGTATCTCATTGACTCTAAATACCAGAGTAAATTGACTACCATATCCACCTTTGAAAAAATGAATGAGCAAGCTCTTCTTTAACTGTTAGAAATTTTATATCATTTATTTATTCTTAAACTTGTATTCCCATTCTACTTCCCCCTCAGAATTTAGTCCTAATGTAACTTTATTTCATTTTTAGAAACATCTTATTGATCACCCTATCAAACTTCTTCACACAAAAAGTACATAAGTATCAATTCAAATTTTTAAGGTATTCCTGTGACCAACCACAAGGTTCTAAGTAATAAAATTCTTCTATATTATTACTGTTACAATTACTATTATTAATCAATTGATTGAAACAACATAAATATAAACTTTGATGAAAATTATAGAATAAAAAGAAAAATTGTACTGGAAATGTACTTTTTATTGGGAGAGGTTGTTTAATTTTCCAATCCATTCATGTATCTGTCAATGCATATTATTTATATGACAAGTAATATTCAATGAAACAGAGTTCTCCATCATTTCTATTCCTATTATTTGCATTTATAGACATAAATGTTGAGAAAACTTGTTCATAAAAAGAGTCTTGTCACAGCAATGTCAATCAATTCTTTGAGTTCCCTTTGAATTATATGCCAAAAATCACACTGCAGTCTACCATCAAAAATTATTTTTAGTGATACATCAATGACAACAGTGATACATCAATGACAAGACTAGTTAAATTGTGTTGACAGCAAAGAATTGGAAACCAGTTGACTTGTAAAAATGTATTGGCCAGTCACTAGAGCCATTTGCTCTCTCAGCCTGTCCCTGGCCTCCAAGTGTTTCTCCTTAGGTACTTTTTTTTTCCAATGTCTTTGGCTAACTTTTGAATTTTTTTCACAGATCATTTTTATTTCATTAATTTTTTTTAAAGTTTTACTGATGTATAGTTGACAGACAATATTATATTGTATATACAGTTTCAGGTGTACAACAGTGATTCAATAATTACAAACATTACAAAATGCTCAGCACGATAAGCATAGTTACCATCTGCCACCATACAAAGTTATTATAATATTATTGGCTACAATATTATTCCCCATGCTATATTTTTCATCCTCAAGGCTTTTTTATTTTATAACTGGGAGTCTGTACCTTTTAATCCCCTTAATGCATTACTGTGGGAATGCATCTCAGTAAGACAGGAGAAAAAAAAACATTCATTTGTTAAGTAAGAGAAGAATGATTGTAAATAGAAAGGTAGGAAAGAAGGCAGCAGATTAACTTTTGAGAAATGGTTGGAAGGGAAGCTGAGGATCTGGAAACTGATTCCCCTAAAGATAACCATGCCCATCTCTGTCATGGAAAGTCTTTGTAAGTTCTTTTAGGATAAGCATAGTGCAGTCTGAAGGCCAGTGTATCAGTTCATCCATCCACCACCTTTAAATGTAGCCTTCAAATGTGTGCCCATCATTATATTTTGTACACCGATCACCAGCAATGCATCGGGCATTCTTCCAGTTATTGCAGACAGCAATCAATGAGAGATAGAATTGCTGCCCTCCATGCTAGTGGAGAAGATAGACAATGAATCATCAGAATCACTCCATTTTACAGTGAGTAAACTAAAGACATGACAGTCAGAAACTGGCTCAGGCCGTTGTTGACCCCAGAACATTGCTGTCTTGTCTCCCCTGCAGCCTGCAAGGACACGGTACTGTGACCTTTGTCCTAAGTTTCCCCAGCCCCAGAGGCCAGGCACATAGTAGGCTATCCACAAATATTTGTCAACTGAGTGAAGTTGCAAGTCAAAGAAATTGTATCCACCTTTCCAAAGTGTCTAATATAATTGTCACTTAAATGAGAATTACTGTAGAGTCATTCATAAAATTACTTTTAACATTTTTAGACCCAAAAGGAGATCCTATTTCTCCTTCTCCTTTCTTCTTTAGAAGCTGTTTATTTTTTGTCAATCATATTTCCATTTTCTGTTTAAGAGTCTGTGGAAGAGCACTTTAGTGCCTCTCAGGGGTTGTTCCTACCCATTAAGGGGCCTGAGCAGTGGGAGTGCAGACCAGGCCTCAGTGGCCAGCTGAGCAAGGGATTAGAGGACATCTTCTCCTTCATTTGCAGGACATCAGAGGCTCTGGACATTGTGAAAGTTTCCCTGAAAGTTATAATGGGAATCCCGAACAGTGCCATAGGTACCCCTTTTCTTTAAGAAGAGAAATAGAGCCTGGAAAGGTGAAATGACTTATCAAGGTCATGAACCTTGGCAGTGACCGATCCTGTGTTCGAAAATCTCTGCATACCTTCAATCCAGGCAAATCCTGCCTCCAGTGTCCTTTAATGTAGTTTGATAGCTGCCACTGAGAAACGTCCCTGCCTGTACCCATGTAACCTCTCCGCAAAGCCTTAGCATCTATACAAAAAGTGAAATAAGGAAATGTTCCTCCTTCTATGTCCATGAATCCCCTTGGAATTCACAGGAAATGTACAACACACCATAACAGAAAGAACTGGCCAGCCGGGTCATCCAGAGTGGCCACCGCTACAACCCAAAATGTGGTTTCTTGTTTTCAGGTTGGAGTATGAATGAAATTCTCAATAAATGGAAGTATTTCATGGTTTCACTATAAATTTAATATCTGTAATGAGGCCCAGGGGCCAAATTTCCCATAAAGCGTTCGCAGGGTTATTGGTCAGGAAGATTCCTTAGGTTCAAGAGGAAATGCAGTTGCTTCTGTTCTGAGTTCTCTGGGGCAAGTCCTTGGAAAGGCTGCTGTCCCTCCCAGAGGGAAGTCCCAGAGGCCAAATAAAGAGGTTCCAAGTAAAAGAAAGAAAGAGTCGTTCAATTACACTGGCACAAATGGAAACCAAAGAAGTAAATAAAGAGCCTCTGAAAGGAGAATTGGTTGGTTTGGTTTCTGAGTCTGTCCCCAGTGGTTTCATTTTACATTTCTGTGGCATTTGGTTGAGGTACCGTGAGCAGTTTCTGTTCATGGCTTTCCAATAAGAAACCCTGGGAACCACACTCAGGGGCGGTGACCAAAAGGACCCAAAAGAAGAGATTACTCCACAGTTCAACCTCCACTGGTGACTTCCAGAGGGTCTGCTCCATCCCCGAGCTCTCTTCTGCATTCTAAGCTGGATTTCTTACTCCTTTCTGGAAGTCTCTAATTTGAAAGTCCCAAAGACATCTCGAATCTATTTCCATTAGGCCCCAGAATCGCTCCTTCTCCTGTTTTCTCTTGCTCTGCAAATGCCCTGCCGTCTATGCAAGTGCCCGAGTCTGAAACTTGGAGCTGCTTCTTGACTCCTCCTAGATCGCTTCAGATTTGCTCCTCGCCAGGCCCCCCGGCTGCTGTGTTCTAAACAGTGTCCACACTTAACCGCGCAGGGCCAATGCCTGCCAGCCTCCATGTGGTGCCTTCCTCCATCCTAAAAGAAAATCCAACTACCTACCCCTTGCTCCTTAAAGTCCTTCAGTGGCTCTGGTCATGGAGTCATCCATGAAACACGATGAAATGAGGAGGAAACCTCTAAGTCTGAGCACATGAGTAGGAATTCTAGCCCTGTTACTCACTTGTTTCTCACCGTGGGCAGCAGACGTGGCCTGTCTGAGCCTCCACTTCCTTATTCATGAAATCAGGTATTTTGAACCAGGACGATGGATTTAAAACTTTTTAGTCCAAGACCAACAGTAAGAAACATATTTAAACCACAGGATATACTCACACACACACTCACAAAGTATACATAAACACATAGCACATACAAAACTGCACACGCAAAAAGCACACGCATGTACGTGCAGACCACCCAGGCACAGGCACACACCTGAACTCACACTACACACAGATGCACACACATACACACAAATCATACTGTGAAACAAAGCTTCCCGACATGAAACACAGCCTTTCTATGTACAATGGACTCGGATACTTTATTTTATTCCATATTATTTACTTGAAAAATGTTTAATGAATGAAATAATGCTGGTTTTGATCCACAAAATTGATTTCAGCACTCCCTGGGGGGCTGTGACATGCTATTATTGGTAAATGCTGAACTACATTATTTCTAACTTTTCCTTCTAACTCTAGAGATTTAGATGGGCCACGTCAGAAATGAGAAGAGCTCCCAGAATATAGCAACAAAGGCTAGGAAGAATCCCTTTTAATGAAGACCATCAAGAACACTCACCTCTACACCATAAGGTCATCCCATATCCTTGTCAATGGCTCACTATTTTGCTACTTGCAAACGTGGAAACCCCAGACACCAGTTAAAAATTAACCACAGACCTCAGTTAAAAATTGTGAACTTGGCTTCATGATAGTATCTACAATTACCTATCTCTTCAGGCAGCCCATCCCTTTTCAAACAACACAAAAAAGTTGTGAAACAGCTTTTTTTTTTTTACTTAATCATCTTGCAGATGATGCTGTATCAGTGTATTCAGGTACGCCTTCTTGATGGCTGTACAGTGGTCTATTTTATATATAGCACTTCAATTAATTCCTTATTGATGGCTATTTCTACTATATTGCAAACATCCTGGAAGTGAAATTCTAAAGACGAAAGAATACATGCTGTTTTCACTTAATAAATATTGCCAAGTTATCTTGCATGGAAATTTTACCTAAAATTTATACTCCCAGCAATCATATATGAATGTTAGTTATCCCAGAACCTCACCAATATTTGCTTGAGAATCAGCCACAAAGATGCAAATTTCAGCTTTGGCAAGTGATACGTGACCTTGAACGAGCTGCTGAACCCTTCTGAGACTCAGTTTCCCTTTCCTTGGCAATAACCACAAGGTTGTTATGAGGATTTAAATGCAATAATGAACGCAACAGATATTTTATAATTTATCAAATGTGGTTGTCAGCATCTTATAGTTTACCAGCACCATCCCAGCAGCAAAATATGATACTTGGCTCTAGCATACTATTGCAAGTTCACTTACAGTTGTTAATGGTGTAAGTCCCTCGAGGCCAGTCAGATTTGAGTAGTGGGCCCCTTAGCCTTTGTGGCAAACTGCTCCATACATGTTGGCACATCACGGCCCAGAGCACACATTTTTTTCTTTAAATATATAGTTTACCAATGAGTCCTGCTTATTGGCAGTTTTAGAAATTTAAAGCCTTCTAAGCTCTAATGCGGGACATAAAGGACTGACAAAATCATGGCTGGTGACCAATACCTCTTACCAACAATAGTTAATTATTGTTTGGACAGAACTGGTTTTGGAGCGCCATAATATACCAAAGGAAAATGTTCAAAACAACGTTTCTTCAAGCTGTTATTAGAAAGTGGATTTTTAACAGCTTTATTGATGTGTAACTTACATACCCTAAAATCCACCTGTATTGAGTAAAAAAATCAGTGATTTTTGATAGCTTTAGAGTTGTGCAAACACCTCCACAATCCAGTTTTAGAACATTTCCTTCGGCCTAAGAAGATTCCCACATGCCCATCCACATCTCATAAGTTCACCACATCAGGGAACCAGGGAGGAGGGAGAGCTGAGATCCCACCTGCATGTGCCCAGAAGGCAGCCAGGAATGTGTGGAGAATTTTTCAAGTGCCCCTGGGCTCGTCTCATTTCTAGGATCTCCCTGTTAAATTTCTGCCTTGTTAACCATAGTGTTTCTTTCCCCAGCCTAGGCTTCAACCCCGGTGAATAAAGGCCTGGCCTTCCCCATTCATTTGCCACCAAGATCACTCCTTTAACTGTGACTCAGCGCGGGATGGACTTTCCACCTCCTGCTGACACTCATGTGCACTTTCTCCATTAGTGGAGGTGCGGGGTTTTCAGCCTGCCCCATTCTGGCAGGATCTCCTCACTGAGCTGGGATGGGGTTGGGCGCAGTCCCCAGTAAACATGCCATAAACTCTCACCCTTTTTACTAAAGTACAGCAGCTCTTTGTGAGGAAAAAGGCTTCTCAGTTTGTTGTTTGCCTTTGGTCAATTTCCAGAGCCCTGAAATGGATGCTGTACATAATGTTATCTAGTTTTACCAGTATTTTCTAGGAAGACAACTTGCTGACCTGCTTATTCTGCCTTATTTTAAGTCTGGAAACTGGGTTTTAAGACCAGTAGCTCTCCTCCAGAGGGTTTCTGTGTTCCAGAACTTTGATCCTTGGCCTCGGTGGACATTCGCCTATAAGGATGGAGAGCCAGGACCCGGGGTCACCGTGTCTGACCTGTCAGTCAGGAGGTGGCCTGACATCACGCAACACACACAGGTTGCCTTGGTCCTTCAGGGGCAACTGGATGGGCAAAATGTGCCCAATAGAACAAGAGAAGCAGCTGTAAAAAATATGTATTAATTTTCACAGAGTACATAAAACCTTTATTTTGTGACTTAAAAGCTGAGAACTGAATCCTTCCCCAGCCCAGAAAAACCCAGAGGTGAAGACCTTCAGACAAATGACACCCTTGGGCAGGACTGTGCACAATTAGAATTCTGGGAGAGAGCTGTAGGGATGAAGGAAGTGATTGTTTTGAGACTGACATATTTTGTTCTAAGCAGTGTAGCAAAGTCAGCATTCCTCTCACATTCAGAGGGAGGAATCCCCCTGATAATACACCAAGGCGGCGGTGCAGCATAACAGCTTAACATGCAGGGTCTGGAGCCAGACTCTCTCAGCTGGACCTGCCCCCGCCACCTTGTCCACCGGCCCCGTTTACATGCTGTGTGACCTTGGGCGATTCTCATGAGCTCCCTTGCCTCGCCTGCCACATCTGTAAAATGGGGAAGAAGATGCTATTAATGACACCTGCCACCATGCTCCACAGACACATGTTTGGAAGCCTTGGGATCATCCCACCTCAACCCCTGAGCCATCGATGCCCACCCCACGCCTGAGTCACATGCCTACTGGCCAAGCACCACGTTTCCCAGCGGGCCTTCCGAGAGACTGAGGACCGGCCCCCTGGATTCTCCCAGCTCTTCCCTTCGGTAACTGTAGCAGGTCCCTGACAGCCTGCACTGCCCAGACCAGCCCGCTAACTCAGCCCGGCCCCTGGCAATGGCTGACACCACCTCAAGGTCACATTTGGGAGCCCTCATAACCGCGTCAAGGCAGCAGGTGTCTGCTTTTCTGATAATCAGAAATGACCAGCCACTACTTGATAAAGACAAACTCAGTGAAAAAAAAGAAAAATATATATATCTATGTATTTATACATATTCTTAGTATATGCCAAAATTACAATTACTCCAAAATTTGACTTCTCTTTTCCTTTAGGGCTGCATGAGACACCACAGAATGTTTTAAATAATTCTGAATCTCTTAGAAATATGATCCAATCCTATTTGGAGAGCTCAGTATTAAACACAGAGTTCTTACCACACTGAATTCCCATTTTCATGCTATGTAACAAACACAGATCTATGCCGTATGGGTTGAAATGATAAAATCAAGGTTAAGCAAACCAAAACCAAGCACTAAGGGCCGTAGGCGCAGTGGTGTGAAGTGCAGCTGGTGAAGACAGGCAGGCAGGGTTCAAAGACTAGCTTTGCCCCAAGTCGCCCTGTGAGCCTGGACATGTGAAGGAACCTCACCAGACCTGCTCCTTCAGATGGAAAACCAGGGTAGTCTCAGCCCTCAGGGGTTGCTTTAAAAATTAAAGGGGGTGGAGTTTCCACGATGGCGGCGTGAGAGGTGAGACAGAGAGCTCCTCCCAAAACCACAAACAGTACAAAAATATAGTTAATGAATACAACTAACCTTCAGACAGCACCAAGAAAGAAGGCTGAACCAGACTGCATACAGACCTCATGAACAGAGCAGACCTCACGAAAACAGGGTAACATAGTAAAGACTTAATCTGGAGGGACCCACGCCCTTCCCCCACCCCAGTTCACCGGCAGGAGGAAGAGAAACAGAGCGGGGAAGTGGGTGGAAGCCTGGGACTGCTGGACACCCAGCCCTGGACATCTGCTTTGTGAGCAGAATCCTATAGCGTGTGGTGCTCTGGACGTTGGGGAGCTCAGACAGGAGGAGTGCTTGAGAAACTGCCATTCCGGCCATTTGTGGATGAGGGGATCCACACCTGGCTGCTCTGTGTCAGAGGAAAGGCAGGCGGTCTGAGAGGCTTCCTAGCAGCCGAGAGGGCTGCTGAAGGGGCGGGGTTTGGGCGGAGCTTGCTGTGTGGGAGAAGGGAGAGGGGGACAAGGTTGTCTGGGGGCACTCTGCCCAGCTGGTTGGGAACATTGGGGAGCTTCAGGTGCTCCATCCCCCTGGCTGCCTACTCAGCTCCGAGGACCCCACTGTGACACACAGCCTGCCAAACCTTCCTACTGGCCTGCAGGCACCTGCTCACAAACCCGCAGTCACTGCGCAGGCATCAGGCCAGCCAGAGGGAGGCCCCGCCTACAACAGGTAGAGATGCAAAGCACAGAAGTTCACCCATGTGTGTTGGGCCCACTGCCTCTGACACTGGAGACAGCCACCGCAGACGGGAAGCAGGCAACAGATCTTTCCTCCCCCCAGGCACCAGCTCCGCCCCCCTACAACCCCCAACCTCACTCTAGGGGCTAAGCAGCTTCAGAGACTGGAGTTTCTGCGCACTAGTGGGCACCACACAGAAATATGAAACGTCAAAAGAACGTGGTTCAGACCAAAATCTCACAAACTCCAGAAAAAGGGGCAAATGAAACTGAACTCACCAATCTTTCTGAAAGAGAGTTCAAAATAAAAATCAGAAACATGCTTATGGAGGTACAGAAAAATATTCAAGAGCTCAGGAACAAATTTAAGATGGAGATTCAATCATTAAGAAATTCCATATCTGAAATGAAACATTCAATGGAGGGATTTAAAAGCAGATTAGATGTAATAGAAGAGACAGTAGATGGAATAGAAATTAGAGAACAGGAATACAGAGAAGCTGAGGCACAGGAATAAAAAGGATCTCTAAGAATGAAAGAATATTGAGAGAACTGTGTGACCTATGCAAATGGAACAATATTCACATGATAGGGGTACCAGAAGAAGAAGAAAGAGAAAAAGGGATATAAAGTGTCATTGAGGAGGTAATTGCTAAAAACTGCCCCAATCTAGGGAAGGACATAGTTTCTCAAGCCATGGATGTGCACAGATCTCCCAACACAAGCGACCCAAGGAAGACAACATCAAGATATATAATAATTAAAACGGCAAAGATCAAGGATAAAGACAGACTTTTAAAAGCAGCCAGAGAGAGAAAAAACATCACATACAAAGGAAAACCCATCAGGCTATCATCAGACTTCTCAACAGAAACCTTACAGGCCAGAAGAGAGTGGCATGACATATTTAATGCAATGAAGCAGAAGGGCCTTGAACAAAGAATACTCTACCTGGCAAGGTTATGATTTAAATTTGAAGGAGGGATTAAACAATTTTCAGATAAGCAAAAACTGAAAGAATTTACCTCCCACAAACCACCTCTACAGGGCATTTTGGAGGCACTCATAGATGGAAGTATTCCTAAGGCTAAACAGATGTCATTGAAGGAAAGACAAAGAGTACAGAAGATGATTCATAACCTACAAAGAATGGAGGAGGAAGAAAAGGGAGGAAAAAAAAAGAACCTTCAGGTTGTGTTTGTAATAGTATAGGAAGTAAGTTAAACTAGACAGGTAGTAAAGGAATTGCCCTTGAACCTTTGGTAACCACAAATCTAAAGCCTGCAATGGCAATAACTACATACCTTTCGATAATCACTCCAAATGTAAATGGTCTGAATACACCAATCAAAAGATATAGAGTTACTGAATGGATAAAAAAATAAGACCCATCTATATGCTGCCTACAAGAGACTCACTTCAAACCCAAAGACATACACAGACTGAAAGTAAAGGGATGGAAAAAGATATTTCATGCAACTAAATAGTGAGAAAAAAGCAGGAGTTGCAGTACTTCAGACAAAATAGACTTCAAAACAAAGAAAGTCACAAGAGAGAAAGAAAGACATTACATAATGATAAGGGGTCAGTCCAACAAGAGGATATAACTATTATAAATACATATGCACCCAACAGAGGATCATCTACATATGTGAAACAAATACTAACAGAACTAAAGGGGGAAATAGAATGCAATGCATTTATTTTTGGAGAGTTCAGCACACCACTCACTGCAAAGGACAGATCAGCCAGACAGAAAATAAGTAAGGAGACAGAGGCACAGAACAACATATTACAACAGATAGACCTAATGGACATCTACAGAACACTCCATCCAAAAGCAACAGGATACACATTCTTCTCAAGTGCACATGGAACATTTTCAAGAATAGATCATGTATGAGGCCACAAAAAGAGCCTCAGTAAATTAAAAAAGATTGAAATTGTACCAAGCAGCTTCTCAGATCACAAAGGCGTGAAACTAGAAATAAATTACACAAAGAAAACAAAAAAGGCCACAAACACATGGAGGCTTAATAACAGGCTCCTAAATAATCAATGGATCAATGACCAAATAAAAACAGAGATCAAGCAATATATGGAGACAAATGACAACAATAATTCAACAACTCAAAATCTGTGGGAGGCAGGGAAGGCAGTGCTAAGACGGAACTATATTGTAATACAGACCTACCTCAGGAAAGAAGAACAATCCCAAAAGAACAGTCTAAACTCACAATTAATGAAACTAGAAAAGGAAGAACAAATGAGGCCCAAAGTCAGAAGAAGGAGGGACATAATAAAGATCAGAGAAGAAATAAATAAAATTGAGAATAAAACAATAGAAAGAATCAATGAAAGCAGGAGCTGGTTCTCTGAGAAAATAAACAAAACAGATAAACACCTAGCCAGACTTATCAAGAAAAAAAGAGAGTCTATACACATAAACAGAATCAGAAATGAAAAAGGAAAAATCACTATGGATACCACAGAAATACAAAGAATTATGAGAGAATACTATGAAAAATTATATGCTAACAAACTGGATAACCTAGAAGAAATGGACAACTTTCTAGAAAAATACAACCTTCCAAGGCAGACCTAGGAAGAAACAGAAAATCTGAATAGACCAATTACCAGCAAAGAAATTGAATTGGTAATCAAAAAACTACCTAAGAACAAAATACCTGGCACAGATGGTTTCACTGCTGAATTTTATCAAACATTTAGTGAAGACCTAATACCCATCCTCATTAAAGTTTCCCAAAAAGTAGAAGAGGAGGGAATACTCCCAAACTCATTCTATGAGGCCGACATCACTCTAATGCTAAAACCAGGCAAAGACACCACAAAAAAAGAAAATTACAGACCAAAATCCCTGATGAACATAGATGCAAAAATACTCAACAAAATATTAGCAAACTGAATTCAAAAATACATCAAAAAGGTCATCCATCATGATCAAGTGGGATTCATCCCAGGGATGCAAGGATGGTACAATATTAGAAAATCCTTCAACATCATCCACCACATCAACAAAAAGAACAAAAACCACATGATCATCTCCATAGATGCTGAAAAAGCATTTGACAAAATTTAGCATCCATTCATGATTAAAACTCTCAACAAAATGGCTATAGACGGCAAGTACCTCAACATCATAAAGGCCATATATGACAAACCCACAGCCAATATTATACTTAACAGCTAGAAGCTGAAAGCTTTTCCTTTAAGATTGGAAACAAGACAAGGATGCCCACTCTCCCCACTTTTATTCAACATAGTTCTGGAGGTCCCAGCCACTGCAATCAGACAACACAAAGAAATAAAAGGCATCCAGATCGGCAAGGAAGAACTCAAACTGTGCTTGTTTGCAGATGATATGATATTGTACATAAAAAACCCTAAAGAATCCACTCCAAAACTATTAGATCTGATACCTGAATTCAACAAAGTTGCAGGATACAAAATTAGTACACAGAAATCTGTTGCATTCATATACACTAACGATAAAATAGCAGAAAGAGAAATCAGGAAAACAATTCCATTCACTATCACATCAAAAAGAATAAAATACCTAGGAATAAACCTAACCAAGGAAGTGAAAGATCTATACCCTGAAAACTACAAGACACTCTTAAGAGAAATTAAAGATGACACTAATAAATGGAAATTCATGCCATGTTCTTGGGTAGGAAGAATTAATATTGTCAAAATGGCCATCCTGCCTAAAGCAATATACAGATTCAATATAATCCCTATCAAAATACCAACAGCATTCTTCAATGAACTAGAGCAAATAGTTCTAAAATTCATATGGAACCACAAAAGACCCCGAATAGCCAAAGCAATCCTGAGAAGGAAGAATAAAGCAGGGGGGATTACGCTCCCTGACTTCAAGCTCTACTACAAAGCCACAGTAATCAAGACAATTTGTTACTGGCACAAGAACAGACCCATAGACCAGTGGAAAGGAATAGAGAGCCCAGATATAAACCCAAGCATGTATGGTCAATTAATATATGATAAAGGAGCCATGAATATACAATGGGGAAATAACAGCCTCTTCAACAGCTGGTGTTGGCCAAACTGGACAGCTATATGTAAGAGAATGAAACTGGATTATTGTCTAACCCATACAAAAAAGTAAACTCAAAATGGATCAAAGACCTGAATGTAATTCATGAAACCATAAAACTCTTAGAAAAAAACATTGGCAAAAATCTCTTGGACATAAACATGAGCAACTTCTTCATGAACATGTCTCCCCAGCAAGGAAAACAAAAGCAAAATGAATGAATGAGACTATATCAAACTAAAAAGCTTCTGTACAGCAAGGGATACCATCAATAGAACAAAAAGATATCCTACAGTATGGGAGAATATATTCATAAATGACATATCCGATAAGGGGTTGACATCAAGTTATATAAAGAGCTCATGCACCTCAACAAACAAAAAGCAAATAAGCCAATTGAAAATGGGCAGAGGAGCTAAACAGACACTTCTCCAAAGAAGAAAATCAGATAGCCAACAGGCATATGAAAAAATGCTCCACATCACTAGTCATTAGAGAAATGCAAATTAAAACCACAATGAGATATCACCTCACACCAGTTAGAATGGCCACAATCCAAAAGACAAACAGCAACAAATGCTGGGGAGGATGTGGAGAAAGGGGAACCCTCCTACACTGCTGGTGGGAATGTAAATTAGTACAACCATTGTGGAAAGCAGTATGGAGGTTTCTCGAAAAACTAAAAATAGAAATACCATTTGACCCAAGAATTCCACTCCTAAGAATTTACCCTAAGAATGCAGCAGCCCAGTTTGAAAAAGATATATGCACCCCTATGTTTATCTCAGCACTATTTAGCCAAGAAATGGAAGCAACCTAAGTGTCCATCAGTAGATGAATGGATAAAGAAGAGGTGGTACATATACACAATGGAATATTATTCAGCCGTAAGAAGAAAACAAATCCTACCATTTGCAACAACATGGATGGAGCTAGAGGGTATTATGCTCAGTGAAATAAGCCAAGCCGAAAAAGACAAGTATCAAATGATTTCACTCACATGTGGAGTATAAGAACAAAGAAAAAAACTGAAGGAACAAAACAGCAGCAGACTCACAGAACCCAAGAACGGACTAATAGTTACCAAAGGGAAAGGGACTGGGGAAGATGGGTGGGAAGGGAGGGATAAGGGGGAAAAAGGGCTATTACAATTAGCACACATAATGTAGCGGGGGTGGGGTTGGGGAAGGGGCATACAGGGAAGGCAGTATAACACAGAGAAGACTAGTAGTGATTCTATAACATCCTACTACGCTGATGGACAGTGACTGCAATGGGGGTATGTGGTGGGGACTTGATAATAGGGGGAGTCTAGTAACCATAATGTTGTTCTTGTAATTTTATATTACTAATAGCAAAATAAAATAAATAAATAATAATAATAAATAAAAAACATATCAAAAGTAAATAAATAAATAAATAAAAATAAAGGGAGTAAGGTGTGTAGCACACTTTAAACATTGCCTGACACACTGTTGCTGCTTTAAAAGGTTAGCTATTCTTCTGTTTATGCTGATTATATTATTTATTGGTCAGCATTTCCTAATCACTGGTCCATGGAACTCAAAGAGGCTGCAGGAACTTATCATTAAATGGACTGTTTTAAAGACAAAAACTCACTACTCTTAATCTGTAAGGTAAATTATACATTAAGTCAGTGTTTGATGCAATTTGTAATTTTGGTGACAAATAAAAGAAAAATGATTATTCACGTTTTACTCTTTGTATTGAAAAATTTCATAAGAATATAGCCTTTGCTTTCATAGTTTTCATAGCCTATGGAGAAGAATTTTCCTCTCACCAATCCACACCAAGCCAGTGTTTGGAGAGCTGCTAGAAGAACACACACATTGAAAGAGGCTGCCACTCTTTAATTAGCATGTGAATTCGTAGGTGCAGTGGATTAGGACAGTCCTAGGACACATTCCTCATCTATAACAGCATTAAAATACTTTGAAGATAATTATTTAAAACAGTGTGCTAAATACATTTATAACACATATAACAAAGGCAAAATATTCATAATATCTTAAACATCTTACTTATCAATTATCATGACATTAATTGGACTTAATGCAATTTATAAGTGACAAAAGAGAATGAAGTAGCAACTTATAAAAGAAATACAACTGACTATGTAATATGAAATGATGCTTAACCTCACGCAACAGAATGTAAACTGGGTATATTCATTCCCAGTACATTGGCAAATATAAAACAAATAATTGATAATACTGAGAATTAGTAACAGATCTGTGGCAGTGTGAGCCGGTGCAGCCAATAACAGGCATGCTACACGACCTTTCTTGCTCTCGGGTTTAAAGCCGGCTGGGAAAGGTGTCTGCCTCCAAGTTCCTTCAGGTCCCTGGGCCCTCACTGGGTCATATGCTCTTCCCTAAGCCAATCATGGTGGCCACAGAACCCAGTCACCTGGGGCTTCGTCTGAGCCAGTGTTAGAATTCCACCCAAAGAAGACATAAATTTGGGAGTCCTCAGCATGACAGCGGTGATTAAGGCCACAGAAATGAACACGGTTACCCACGGAGAAAACTTGGAGAAGGGCCCCAACACCAAGCCCTGGGAAACTGCAACATGGCCACAGCGACACTGTGTATCTTCCCATTGTTGTTCTGTGCTTTTACATTCATATTTATGTACATAAAGTTTATTTTGTTTGTTGGTGTATAAATTCATGCATATTGTTCTACAACATTTTGTCTCACTTGCCCATACATCTTGAAGAAATTTTTCCATGTCTGGGGTCCCCAGGTCTGGAGCTCCCCTGATCTGTTTGTTGGAAGAATTAACTCATGACGGGGGCAAGAAGGAAGGAAGTGGAGGCGGTCTGCTCTGGTGCCCCAACCTACCTCACCCCCACCGTCCTGGTTGCGTACCAGCACTTCCTGAGACTTAGGAGAACTTTTCTCTTTTTATGTTTTATTGTTGTTACCTTTTCAGCATTTATGATCATGCTCAGTATAGGTAGGTTTTAGTATAAGATACAATGACTGCTGCATTGATACAACAATTTGTAGTCTTAAATACATTTATTAGTAAGAAATACTTCGTAAATAAGAAAGATTGAAAATAAATAATTTGATTTTTAAAATCTGGTGATAGTTACATGGGTGTTTATTACACATACTTGCTTTTGCTTTTCTTGGTGTTTGAGATATCTTATGTATTAGAACTTTTTAAGAAAAATAAGTGAGCTGAGGAAGGATTTGACTCAATGCAAACACAGAGAAAGCAGGAAAAAGGAAAACAAAAATAAAAAATAATGATGAGCTATAAAACTGAAGGCCAGTTCTTTGAAAGGACAAAAAATTAACCCCTACCTATACTGAGCAAGAAAAAGGAGAGAAGGCATGAATTAAGCAGAGCATTAGGAGTAAAGAGGAAGAGGTAACAACGGATGCAGCAGAAAAATCTTAAACTACAAGAGAACAATATTATGAATTTGAAAAATACCAATTATAGAAATAAATTCAAACAGACATAGAAGACCTAAATCAACCAACCACTACTTAAAAACTTGAATAAATTGCAAAGGGGAAGTTTCCCCACCTCTCACAAATAGCACAGTGTGGTCTCATGACAAACATTCAACAGATTTTTCTACCACAGAATTGTTTTTGAAGAAAGAAAGCTATCAACTTATTTTCTGAGATAAAACTATCTCAGCCTGGGTTCCCTAAGACACAGCTTGCATGTAGGCTGTTTATTTAGACTGTGATCCGGGAAGCAGAAGGGAGGGGCAGAAGGTTGAAAGAGGGGAGGGGAGCTCCCCAAAGGGAGACTGGGACCTCCTGCGAGGTCTTGTTGATTTCATCTCAGGACGCTCAGCCTGGGAAAGAAACGAGGGTGCAGAGGCTCTCCTGAGTGCCTGGGTCAAGGTCCACCACTGGTCATGGGAGGCCCCACAAGTGTTAACCCCCTTCTCACCGGCACTCTGTGTGCAGCGCAGGTTTCGCGGGCATCTCAGGCCTGTGCATTGGGAAAGCCCTAGGAAGGATGTGAGAGGAGCCCGGCACAGACCTAGACTAGGTACAGTGTGTGGTACTTGTCCAAGCCAGAAGCAAAGGCCGCATGGAACTGGTCACCCAGTAGGGATAGGCACCCAGTAGTGATGGGAATTACAGACTTGGCAGGAAGGGTTTTAAAATCATGCCCAAGAGAGGTCAGATGCAAAAACCAAGAACAAATCTTTTGGGTTTTGCCACCAAAGACAGATCAAAACTATATAAGAAAAAGAAGCTATGGGCCAATCTCGCTTAAATACATAGTTACAGAAGTCCTAAACAAAATACAGCAAGTCCAAGAAGGAGGACTGATCTCAGGAATGCAAGAATTCAGCATTAGAAATACCCATCATGTGACTTAACACACTAACACATTAAAGAATAAAAACAAAGTATGATAATTTCCATTGATGCAGAGAAAGCATTTGAATTTCATTCACAAATGTTAAAAAACTCTTAACAAAGTAGAACACAAATAATAAAATCCTTTTATTGATAAAAGTTATCTATCAAAAAGTAATACCAGCACCACATAAAGGGGAAGACCTAAAAGTTTTCCCATTAAAATCAGGATCAAGTCAAGATGCTCACATCACTTCTGTATTAAATAAAGAAAAGTTTCTGAAATAAACCCTCACTTTTATGGTCTGTTGATTTTCAGCATGTATGAAGATGATCCACTGGAGAAAAAAATAGTCTTTTCAACAACTGGTGCTGGGACAACTTAATAGCCTCATGCAAAAAATAAAGCTGGACCCCTACTTCATTCATATTTTTAAAAAAACTCAAATGGATCAAAGACTTAAATGTAAGAACTAAAATTATAAAACTCCAAAAAGAAAACAGAGGCTTAAGTCACCTTGGATTAGGCAATGGTTTCTCAGATGTGACATCGAAATAACAAGCGATGAAAGAAAAACTACATAAAAATGGACATCATTAAAATTTAAAACCTCTCTACTTCAAAGAACACCCTCAAGAATGCAAATTCAGCCCAAAGAATAAGAAAAAATGTTTGCAAATCATATATCTGATAGGAGACTTGTATTGAAAAAAATTAAGAATTTTTATAACTCAATAATAAGAGCCCAATTTAAAAATGGGCAAAGGATCTGAACAGACGTTTCTCTAGAGAAGATATACAAGTGGACGACAAGTACATGAACAGACGCACAATATCATTAGTCATCAGGGAAAAGAAAATTTAAATAGCAATGATTTTTTACTTCAAACCTACAAGGATGACTAAAATTTAAAAGTTAGATAAAAACAATTATTGGTAATAATGTAGAGAAACTGGAACCCTCCTACACTAATGGTGGGAATGTAAAATGGTGCAGCCCCTCTGGAGAACAGTCCAGCAGTTCTTCAGTTATTGTAGGACTCAGAAATCCTACTTTACATTTTTACCCAAGAGAAATAAAAACATACGTCCACGCAGGAACACAAATTCATGAATAATCACAGCAGCATTATTCATAATAGCCAAAAGGTAGAAACAACCTAAATGTCCATCAGCTGATGAATGGATAAATAAAATGTGGTATACACACACAATGGAATATTTTCGGCCATAAAAAGGAACAAAATTTTGCTGTGTGTTATAACATGGACAGATCTTGAAAACATTATTAGTGAAGTAAGTCAGATATAGAAGGGCAAGTATTATATGATTCCATTACATGAAATACCTAGAATAGGCAAATTCTTAGAGACAGAAAGCAAAATAGAGGTTACCAGGGGCTTGAGGGAGATGGGAAGAAGGTGTTACCATCTAATGCATACAGAGTTTTTACTAGGGAATGTTGAAAAAGTTTTGGGTATCAATGGTGGTGATTACACCACACTGTGAATGTATTTAATGCCACTGAAATATGCACTTACAAACAGTTAAAATGATAAACATTATATTATGTACATTTTACTACTATATAAAAAAAGAAATGAAACATTGCTATGTGCTCCAACAGAGATGAAACTTGAAAAAATAAATGAACAGCAGTCACTCACAAAAGATCATGTATGGTGTGATTCAGTCTATATGAAATCCAAACTAGGCAAATTTACAGGGACAGAAAGCAAATCAGTGATTGCTTATCTGGGAAAGGATTGAGGGCTGATGGCTAAGGGGTATGCAGTTCTTTCATGGGGTGATGGATGTTCTGAAATTGTGGTGATAGTTATATAACTGTAAATGTACTAAACACCATTGAACTTCACAGTGTAAATGGGTAAACTGCATGGTCTGTGAATTATGTCTCAATATAGCTGTTACAAAGACAAAAAATAAAATGATTCAAATATTTAAAAGTAAGTAAATAAGACCATAATTTTAAAAAGAAGTAGAAGGAAAAGGATGAATGCCAAGAAGGAGGTAGGTGCACAGGAAGAGGGCAAAAAAATGAAAAGGAAAAAGAATAGTTCTTTTAATTATTATTTGTTTATAATAGAATTGTTTATACATGAAATAAAAAGCTGACACTTCAAACAAACTCTTTAAATGTTGCTGAATCCAAGGTTAACACACCATAGCAGTCTATAGTAGACTGAATAATGACTTCCAATGATATCAGGTACAAATCCCTGAAACCTAATGTACATCTTATTTGGAAAAAGGATCTTTACAGATGTGATTAAGTTAAGGATCTTGAGATAAAGAGAACATCCTGAATTATACTGGTAGAACTTATATGCCATTGCATGTATCATAAGAGGGACATTTCACACACACACACACACACACACACACACACACACACACACACACAAGAAGGCAATGTGAAGACAGTGCAGAAAGGGATTTGGTGCTTGACCTTGAGGATTGGAGTGATGTGACCATAAATCAAGGACCAACAGCAACCACCGGAAGCTAGAAGAGGCAAGTGACAGACTCTGCCCTAGAGCCCCTGGAGGGAGTGCAACCTGCCAACGACCTGATTTAGGCCCTGTGGTGCTGATTTTGCAATTCTGGACTCTAGACCTGTAAAAGGAGTAATTTCTGTTGTTTGAAACCATCATGATTTTAGAAATTTGTTGCAGTAACCATGGGAAACGTATGCACAGTACTATAGCACTAACTAAAATATAAAATGAATGCAAGTTCCTGCTCACAGTAGCAATAAACACTTTAAGATTCTTAGGAACAAATCTGACACTATGTACAGCAGTAATCATGGGCTTCCTGGTGTATGAGCCCAGGTTTTGTTTCCGTATCACACTATAAAGTCCTTTGAGATAACGGAACACATCTTTATTTATAAATAATGTGTCAAGTGTCTTGTGTGAACTTGTTAGTCCAACAGATACTAGAGATTTATAAATAAATAGATAGAGGTCTGTTCTTAAAGCAGGCGGGCAGGTAATAACTGTAGAATGCCACTGGTATCTCAACGGCAGAGCAGGCTGCAGAGAAGACGGAGGGAGTGGGGAGCAACTAGCCCTACTTTGAAAAACTACGTTTTTTTCCCACAAAGAGCTCCTGAACTGGTTCTTTGAACTTCAGGCCAAAAAGAGGCAGGGGAAGGACAGCGCAGGTAAAGGAAAGGGTGACTGTAAAGATCACAGAGCGTCAGGAAAGAACCCGACCTGTTTGGGGAATGGTAAAAAGTTCTCTGTTTATTTATACCTTGGGTACTCTTCTGTGTGTATATTCTTCATAAGAAAAAAGCTAGAGAAGTAGAAAGAGGCCAGATTTTTTTTTTTAATGGGGTGCCTTAAGCCAAACAAAAGTTTCTTGGGCGGAAAGGAAGTTAGGAAACATCTTTAGCTGTGGAGCAAATTTGATTTTTCTCTAGTCACCTCTGGTGGAGAGTGGGAGCTGTCTACTAAGAGACGGGGCAGTGAGCAGGTAATGAGGCTGTCCAGGTAGGAGGTGGTGAGAGCTTAAGAAAAGCAGTGGAGGTGGGGGAAAGGGAACAGACTGGAGAGGTTTTAAGCATCAATGACATGGAGAAACAACTGGACATGGGTGAAGGGGCAAAAGCTCTTCTCGAGAATGGCAGCCCCATGAGGACTGGGAATCTGATGCATGGCTGTGTCCCTGGCATTTCTACCAATACCCGCTGCAGAGTCAGTGCTCGACGAACAACTGACTGGTGAGTAAATGAACCAGGACGCCTAGTTTCTAGACTGGGAGACAGATTTAGTTGGACACAAACAGGCAAAAACATGAGCGGAGGACTCCGTTTATGGGCGGGAAGGCAGTGGTTTATTTAAGTCTTGTTGGTAGTCTGGAGGTCAGGAAAAAGATTGAAATGGCTGGAAATAAGTGAAATTTCTCAGGAAAAAGCATGAAAGCAAGAAAGGATAAGATCAAGGAGTGCCCCCCCCCCCTTATTTCCACCCTCTTCCCTTACACACACTGGATTTCCACCAACTCTTAAAAGGTAGACACTAGAGGCAGTCCAAAAAGGAAACTCAGAAGCAGCTCCAGGTGCAGGAGGAGGATGTTCCACGATGCCGACTGATGGGAGTTTAGGAGTGAAGTGTTTGCCTGCTCACTGACGGCAGAGTCTAAGTAAGGTGAGACCCGCAGGACTTGGCAACTAGGGGATTGCATTTGTCCGCTTGCGCTGCCATAAGAAAGCATCACAGAAGCCGTGACTTAGAGACATTTATTTACTCGCACATCTGGAAGCTAGACATCTGAGGTCAAGGTGCTGGCAGGGTTGGGTTCTGGAAAGGATCTGCCTCCTGGCTTGCTGAGGGCCACCTTCTCCCTGCACATGGCCTGGGGGGTTGGTGGGTCCAGAGCCTCTGCTGATAAGCTCATTAATCCCATCATGAGGGCCCATCCTCATGACCTCATCTAAACCTAATCATCTCCCCCAAAGGCTCCATCTCCGAACACCATCACCCTGGGGGTTAGGGCTTCAGTGTAGGAATTTTGTGGGGACACAGTTCAGTGCATAGTAGAGATTGTTAATGACCTGGGGGAGCTGCTTCGGAAGAGTGGGAGGACAGAAGCAGATAGTAATGGTAGAAAGTGGATGGGAATAGTCTTCTACATTTTTGGCCCTTTGTGCCTGGAATATAGTAGGATTCTAAAAGATACTACAAATATTAATGAATATTTGGAGGCACTCTCTGAAATTTCACCTGCCACCTTACTAACTTAAAGTATTTACACCTTATCTTGAGTTTCCACTGTATCCTTTCCCAAATACCTCTGGACTACCTTTGTGTTAGATTTCACCGGTAGCTCTGGGGACAGCACCTGACGACCGTGCCCCAGTGAGCAGTGAGCCCTGGTCCCAGCAGCTGGGTTCCACACTAGGAAGACCGAGCTTGGGCAAATGCTGCCCTAAACGTCTACACGATAATGGATAAGATCCTAGGTCTCGGGTCCCAGAGTGCTCTGGGAATGATATTCATGGCTTACAAACTCAAAACATTTCAGGAGCTGAGCAGGGGAAGTGCAGGAGTAAAGTCAGCTGTGCATCAGGCAGCCAGGAAGGGGTGGTCTGTGCTGACCTGGGGCAAGTTCCCCAGCCCTACATGGGGTGACCTCTACTCAGTTCCAGCCACCTGTTACCATAAAGAATTGTGGGCTCAGAATTGCTGGGAATTTTTATTTTCCAAAAGAAGCCATAATCTCTGATTATTATGTGAAACCACCCAGTTTTTTATGTCAACCCCCTACTCACAGCCCTTTAATTCAAGGTTCACCTGTGGGGCCATGACACCCACAAGCTGCATAAGCCTGTCTGCCTGACTACATCTTGCAAGAAGTGAATTAAAGATAAATGAAGAGAAGTTCTACTACTGCATAATAAGTCACAGAGTTAGGAATTCCATTAACCCCTACGGCATGATCTGAGTTACGAATAAAAATACCCTTCCCCTAAAGTCTCCCTAAATTCACGGAAATGTAACCAAAATTAGAGTTGCAGAGGGCATGCAGAGATGTCAGGGACATCCTTAACTGATCTAGAAGGATAGAGCAGGCTGGTGACCACTCAGCCCTTCATGTCCTCATCAGAGATGACTTTGGTGAGGACCGGAGCGCAGGGCGATGTTGTCGCTCAGCGGCAGGCTCTCCCCAGGAGCAGGGTGGGCTGGGAGTGCGGGGAGAGTCCGGAGAAGCAGGACGCCATGCTGTTTCCTGGGCCTCCCCAGGCTTCAGCTTCCTCCTTTATACAGCAAAGTGGCTGAGCCCTGGAAGTTGTCTCCAGCCCCTGGCACTCTGCATCTGCCCGGAGCGCTGGCCTGCACCCATGTGTCTCCCCTGCTGTGACAGCATTGTTTTCTGACCGGTGGGAGCACGCACCATGTCTTGGACTTGATGAAAAGCTGTCGCCACAGGCCCCCACTGGTCAGCACCCCACATGAGTGTCATGGGGGCAAAAAGAAAACAGTGTCAGAAATTCATCTTCCACACCAGTCAGTGAAGTCTGGCAAAGGAGAAAGACAAGACCAAGGGAATTAACTAGGTTGTCTGCTTGTTTTGTTTTTCCACTCAGCATCCCTTCCCTTACTAAGGTAAGAGACAACTTAAGAAAAAAGTCTTGTTCTAGGGAAGTAAATTGCACTCTCTTCGTTCACTCACTCACTTAACACACATTTATCTATTGAGCGCCTCCCGGCACAGCCCCACTGCAGGGGGACGGCGTGAAGGGCCCGTATGTGCCCCTGCCCTCAAGAAGCTCACGTTCTCCCAGGACAGGACAGAGACCAAACAAGTAGCATAACAAACCAAATCCGGATCATGCAGATTACACATATGTTTTGCTGAGCTATGAAAGGGAGGCACCAGGTGCTGTGATAAAGAATAACTTGAGTGTGCAGAAGCCCCCCTGAAAATGATATTTAAGCTGGAAGGCGGAGAGGAGCAGGTCATGCAGGGAGGGGTGTTCCAGGAACAGAAACAGCAAGGACAAAGAATTGAGGCAGAAAGAGCTTGGCAAGTCCTAGAAACTGTCAAAGTCTGCGGCTACTGGAGAGGATGCCAGCGGCCATCACGAGGGTTTGGTTGTGACTACAAGGGTGATGGGAGCTGTTTTTAAGGGGATATGAGTAGGGGGTTGACATCCGATTTCGTCAAGGATCCCTGCAGCTGCGGCGTGGAGGTTAGATCGCGGGAAGGAAGTGGGAGCCTGATCACGAGGCAGACGACTCATCCAGGCCAGAGGCGACGGCGACCGAGAGTAGGGATGCACGGGGGGTACGTCGCAGCAGGCCAGAGGACACCCTGAAGGGCTGGGCGTAGGTGGTTCTGGAAAGGGGAGCCAAGAATGACCCGTAGTCTGGACACAGACACTGTGGTGCCACTGACTGCAGCAGGGAAGGCTGGAGAAGGAGTGGGTTCTAAGAAGAAAAAGTGGGCACATTAGTAAGTAAACGACTGCACTTGGGAAACCCTCTGAACTCAATGGCCGACATCACAGGGCACTGCCATGCCTCAAACACATTGACGGCTTCTCAGTGCTATCAAGACAAAATCCTAATTAGCATGGAGTTTAAAAGTGCCTTGGTTCAGGCCCAACTTGGTTCTCTAGCCTCATCCCCTTCCACTTCCTACACACATTGTACCCCTCCGTTAGTACTGTTATTTTTGTCATTCCACATAATTTGCAGTTCCTTGAATATGTCTTTGTCTCCTCACACCTTTTGGCCTTTGAACATATTGTCTTCTTTCCCTAGAACAACCTTCCCTCTTGGTCCATTTGCTGAATTCAACCCAACTCTACCCCGAGAGAGCCTTGGACAGTGGTTGGCAAGGGGCAGGGACTCGGGAAATTTAGAATGAATGAGTATGTGCATGAATGTTGCCAGGTGAAGATCCTGTGAAGAGGCATAAAAGACTTTCTTTACTGTTCTTTTTGGGCTTTAAATCCCCAAACTGTTTTCAAACCTTCCCCTAAAGTGAGAGGAGATTCTCCAGCAGCCTGCAGCAGATATTGCTGGAAGTCTCATTAGGAAGCAATCGCACTTACTTTCCTCGAGTGCTTTCCTCCTTTAGAAGAATTTCCCTCCTGTGGTGAGCCTGGCACCTACCTTGTCTAGGAACCGGGTTGAGTGTGCACCTTCCAGGGCGCCTCACCCACGCACGAGCTAAACACCCTCCTGTTTTCATAGTTGGGCCAGCCAGCTCCTGGGGCCTTTTGCTCTGCCTCCATTCCCAGTAATTGGGGCACTAGCCTGAGACTTTGAGCCATAATCGCACGTGCCCCACGTACATGTTCTCCAGATTTCCTCCTTATCCAACCATCGGAAAGATCTCATGTCAGTCTGGAGATCAGAGGCAGAGGCGGAAGGCAAGAGGGCAGGCAAGATGTGCGGTCTGCAAACCTGTGCTCACCTGGTTAAGTGACAGTCGCGCCCACCATGAATCATTCTCCAAAACGACCACACAGAAGGTTCCTGACTTGCAGCAGTGTTCTGAGTATGAGAAAAAGCTATTTAATGATTTGTTGTTGTTATTTTCTGGCCAAAAATAACTGATTCAAACAAAACTAGGTACCCACAGTTTTTAATAGCAGTACGGTTTTCATGCAGTAGTTTTCCTTTAAGAGGAGTAGTAAAGTAACTCCCAGAAGCTCGGGTGCCCGATTAGCATTTAACGGAGCTGTGCCTCAGTTTCCCTTGCTTCTCAGGAGACAACTGCCTCTGGTCCTGCCTTCTTTAAATACCAAAAAAGTGCTTGAGGCAACAAATGCAAAAGAATCTACAATTTTTCATGCCTCCGTGCCTTATATGTAGTCCCAGGTAGTTATCACACTATTGTCTCTACCCAGAAGTCACTATCAGAAGCAGACAAATGTGAAGTTGAAATGGGCCCACCGTGGCCAAAAGAGACATTTATTTCATGGTGTATGTCCTGAAGTTTGTACACCTTCCCTCGTTGCAATGACCCGCTTATTTCCACTCAAAGACAACTTATTGTTATCTCACACACGATTCTAACAGTTTAAGAACATGGTTCAAAGTTTAAGAGCACGTTTCAAATTCTAAGATTAAAAAAAAAAACACAGCAGCCCGGGCTCTTCAGCATGGTGGGCCAACGGCCCCACTGCAGTGATCCGCCTAACTCCTTGGCCTGGCATCCCTTTCATTCTGACAGCTGGCGAGTCTGTCTTTCTACACCTGCAGGTCTGGCCAGTGAACTCTGGAAGCAATCCTCCCAGGGAAGCACGAGCAGTGGGTGGCAGGTGCTCAGGGCCATCTCCCCGATATCTGGGCATCGCGCTGGTCTGAGTCCTGCTTGGACAGCAGCCCCCCAGCATCACTGGTCTCTGCCACATTCTGGAGATGTATCCCTGCCGTATGCTGATCTGGTCCCCTGTGAAGTCAGTTTGGGGCCATCCTACCCTTAGGACACTCTCATTTGAAAGCTGATATTTTTTTCTTTTAAAGTATGATGTTCCATTTTTCAAAATCAAGAATTAGGAAACAGAGTCTGATGACAAAAATTTCCTGACTGTGTATCACAGTTAGTGGCATATTTAATAAATTATTGAAGCAAAATCTGTATAAAGCAATACATTCAGGTATATATATTTATACATAATCGGTGGTACAATTTTGAAACATTGTAAGTTGGAACTTTGTTTTAAAATCTGGGTTATGTGGCCACCTTTGTTCCACATACCTACAGACAGACATATTTGCTTCTTGAATTCACTTTATTTCTCTCTGCTATGGGGATATTTTTGCATACAAAAATATGCTCAAGTATTTTAGTTTCTATGGCAGTTGGAAAAATTAAAGACTGTTTGCTTTATGAAAAAAAAAGCCACTTCTATGCATGTAGGCGTATGCGTCTCCCTCTGGGGACAGGAACATGGCTTCCAGGCCAAGCCAAACAGGCTGATTCAGTGCAGAGGCTTTTATAGTCTGGAGACCTAGGCTGTACTTGTCCTGTCTGTAATAATAAAGCGTAGAACAAGGGCGACTGTCCATTTCAAATGAGATAATATGCATGCTAGTGCTTGGAGAGGGGCTATAAAAATACAAAAGGGTGTATTATGACCAAGGGGGTGGGGATTCCAGCTGAGCGCTGTGGTGACTGCGGTTGGATCAGAAGGAAAGACTCCCAGGAAGCCCCCGAAGCCCAGGCCCGCCTCATCCCTGAAGCTGTAGGACATGAGAGACTCAACTTGACTTTCTCTGCGTCTTGTGGTCCTAGAACTCTGCTTTGCCTGCCTCACCTGAGCACCACCTGAGGTGAGAAAGCAAAGTAAAGCAGAGGGCGATAGAGCAATGTGTACTCATTCTTCTGAGCCTGGCCTTGTTAATACCGATCCTTTCCTAAAACTGATTTATCCCTCTATGTCTGGCTGATCTCCCAACTCTGGAAACAATCTACCTTTGGAAGGTGGGCAGGATAAGCTTTTATATTGCTCCTATGAAAAAGTGTTTGTTTATACATACATACATGTATTTAAATATATATGTAGCTACACTTATGTATGCATATGCCTATGTTATGCATAGATATATATACATAGGTATTGCTACAGATATATAAAGTCGGGAGTTTTGTATTGGTGTCAAGCTGGTCCTCTCACTAGAATCGTAGACACCTTGTACCTCTATAGTGTCTTTGATGTCTCTGTTCATGGGCCAACCAAAGTATATAACTCACTGGTTCTCTGCTAGGACACCGTACATGAAAGGAAAGGTCCACTTGCAGCAACTTCAGCAGCAAAAACGCATTGCAGGTCAAGTCTAGCTTTCTTAGTGTTTCCCTGTGTACAAAACTTACTGCAAATGATGAACTATCTTGCTCTAGACTGAATGTTCCCTCCTTACCAGGCTAGAATCAATCTAAGGTAGGACCCAGTCTTAATCATTTCTTATTCCTCATTCCAAATACTGGCACGTGGTAGACAGTCAATAAATGTTTGTTAATATGAATTCAATGTTCAGACAGTGGGTCAGACATCAGGATAAGAAGATAGATGAGTAAGACAAGGACCTTGCTTCCAGGACGCCACAGCTATCCCTTCTGGATACCATTACATAAGCCCGGGAGAATTCACACCCCTTTCTTCTTTCCTTTGTTCTTTGTAGCCCTGGATCCAACAGTAGGCAACACACTTAACCGCCTCGGGAAGGCGCACCTTGGAGTTTCCCCTAGCACTCCTGCCCCTACCCTTTCACTGCTACTCTTGACTTGAAAGTGGAACTTTTTGTAATTGTCTTATCTGCCTATGTTCAACTTTAATCAGCATCATTAAAGAAAAAAACATTTTCTTTGGCATGGTAAGTGACTAAATGTTAAGTTTGGTTTGAAGGTGTTGTCAGATCTCTTGCTTGTTTCCATTGGAGGCCGTGAGAGCTTCATTCCCACCCACTGAGGGCTGGGTCTGGCTAGCATTTAACTCATCCGCTGATTTGTGTAATTGATCCTTTATTTGAAGCAAGGGAGGGGCCAAAAAAAAACCATTGTTGGACTGTGTTTAGCGTATGAGTTGACATTAATCTAGCCCTGGTCCCCTCGTTACTTGTTAGTAAATCTAGTGAAAGGTTTCTTGAAGGAACATGAAATGTCTGGATAAAAAGAAGCATCTTGGTTATCGAGCATGGTCTGGCCCTGGTCTAACTGCTCAGTCTTTTCTTGCATGTACCCACCCTTGGGCTCCATTCCACTTCCACTTTGACATTTATTTTCCCTGAAAAGCACTCCCCTCCTCAGTATAGACTTCCTCACGTCCTGTTCACTTACCTAGAGTTTGCCTCTGGGAGGACGCAGCTGCAGTCCTGCCCCCTCCATAGGGCTTGTTAGGAAAATGTCTAGAACTCATAACAGTGCATCAGTAGACATGGTGCACGTTATCCAATGACCCATGAGTTCTCTTGAGTTATTTTTAAATGTAACATATACATATATTTTGACCCTCAATTAGATAGCAAATTCCTGGAGGTCTGAGTGTGTTTTTTGGTACAGGGTAATGTGAACAGTAGGTGCTCATGGAACCCCTTCTCTCTCCATTCTCCCCCTCCCCAAATCACAGATCATCATTGTCATTCTTTAATCCAAATTTGGGCAGATTTAAGAGACTTCTCTCTCTACCTTTCACTTAGGAGCTAGTTTCCTGCATGGAAGGTATCCCCATGAAAATTTGAATAAAGATATTTATGAGAAGTTTGAACCTGGCACCTGGCTTACATGTCCTCCTGAAGAAAAGTAGAAAGTTTTACTTCCTTGTTATTGTAAAGTTCCCATCTGCCTTTCAACAAGTCATTTAGAGAGGAACAGAGCAGGCTGTAAACAAGGAAGTCTCAATATGTCAGTATCTACTGTCAGCAGAATTGTCTCTCAGATCCATGGGCATGGCCTACTGACCTGAGCAGGGTGCACGAGCCAACAGGTCTGGAATAGCGCAGGATGGTGACATCGAGGGGCCTCAGCGGCTGCTGTGTGTCTGCCATAAGCCAGGCACTCTGCAAAGCACATTACTGTCACACTGTCATTCCGTCCTCACAACATGCCCATGAAAGCTGGACTATTAGTACCCCCATTTAGCAGATGATAAAACTGAGGCTCAGGCTGTTAATGGCATGCCTGCCTTCCGAGCCTAACCCAACCACTATTCCACCTTGAAAGGGTTCTTCTAACAAGTACTGAGGCTCAAGCCCAAGAAACAAAAATGTGTTAAATATAAGCTAAGTAGTCTTTATGAGCATGAAATGATTCTGAAGTTTGTGTTTTCTAAAATGATTCCAAATATAATTCGAAGTAACTTCCAAATGTTTAGGTTTATTGTGTCAAGAAAAAACTCAGGATTATAGGATAAAGTTGTTTTATGATGCAGCAAGACCAACTGCCTGCTCTGGCCAATCTATAGTTGCTTTACCAACTATAGGCAGAAAAATTAATTCCCCAAATTGTGTCTAGCAGAAGGATGCTCCTGGCGGACTTCCTGATCCAGCCGGTGACCCTGCCTTGGCCTCTGAGCTCTAATTGCTTATTTTATTGTAGATGGGATCCATCCGCATGTAGATATGAAGATTTTGAGTCACTTAGCTGCTGGGAGGGGGTTGGCAATTCAAGGCTTTTGGTTCAGTGTTCTAGAGCTGTGTTCTTGAACTCATTAATTACCTATTAAATCAATTTAGTGGGTAGTAACCAGTATGAGAGGAAGGAAGCAGGAAGGAAGGAAGGAAGGAAGGGAGGGGGAGGGAAGGAAGGAAGGAAGGAAGGAAGGAGGAAGGGAGGAAGGAGGAAGGGAGGAAGGGAGGGAGGGGGGAAGGAAGGAAGGAAGGAAGGAAGGAAGGGAGGGAGGGAGGAAGGAAGGAAGGAAGGAAGGGAGGGAGGGGGGAAGGAAGGAAGGAAGGAAGGGAGGGAGGGAGGGAGGGAGGAAGGGAAAGGCAACAGAAAAAGAAAAAAACTGCATTTCACACAGTATGAGTACAATTTCCATTTGGAAATCATTTTTTAATATATATGTTTACTTAAACATGATGTAAAAATCCTAGTCTAAAAATACTTGAGAAACACTGGCCTTGGAGTAAAAGGTTTCTTCAAAACACAGACTACTGAATTTCCACAATTACTTGGCTAAATGGAAACCTTTCCAAAGTCTCCCTTCGTCGCAGCCTCGCTCAGCTCACTGGAGGAGCTCAGGAACGTCTCTGGCCCGCTTGCTGTGGCTCCGAGGTCCCCCCTGCCCTAGATCCTCCGAAGGAGAGAAGACAGGAGTGACCATTTCCTGAACCCTTTGTCCTAACCATCTAAGAAGGCTTCATACTGTCCTAGATTCCTGGTCCTTCCTTGCCTGGGGCACTGAGTTTTGGAGCAGACTCCCAGCACCCCCTCTGCTCCTGTCGCAGCCTCGCTCTTCATTTGTCTCTCACCAAACTGAGCACCCTGTGCTGGGAAGTAGCACCGCCGCATCCCCACAACGCAGAGTCTTCTTCGCAGCAGGCACCTCGTAAATGGACGGCAAGTAGCACCCTGAGTGGACCAGCTGTCAGTCAGGATCAGCAAGGCGATGCAAATCATTTAACTTTGTTAAGACCTTTCATTATCAAGGGGGTAATGAGATTTACGTAATAAATGTCTAGTTTTGAAACCAATTAAAATTCATCTTTCTCTGATTACCAGGGTTGAATGAAGGTCTCCGAATCCTACAGTCAAGGATCTAGGAGATGTGTGTTCTCCCATCATAAATGGTGGCCCCAGTGAGAGTTACTGGGGGCCAGTTATTTGCCTGAGAAGGTGAGGAATATCTGGGGGAGGGAAAAGTATTCTGTGTTTGGGGCGAAGACTGGGGAACTAAGGAGGGAGGCTCTGCCTGTCAGGGGGTCCCTGCAGGCCCAGGGACCCCC
Source organism: Smutsia gigantea (assembly GCA_032199065.1). NCBI lineage: Eukaryota > Metazoa > Chordata > Mammalia > Pholidota > Manidae > Smutsia > Smutsia gigantea. The sequence goes on from JAVSCE010021507.1 coordinate 130,098, forward strand.
AGGTGGGTGGGGGGCTGGGGTGGCCCACTGAACACCAAGCGGCTGCTGGTGAGAAAAGACATTTCTGGGCTCCACCCACTCGTGTCTCAGCAGCCCCTCAACTCTGCCCCAAGGGAATTTACTGCCAGTGCTTGAGACGGAGCACGCTACTGAAAACCAGACCACACAGCACCGTTTCAGTGCTGGTTCAGAAGCTGTGACGCTAGGGGAGAGCGACTGGGCCCCTCTTCAGTCCGCACAGAGCCAGCCTCCCGTAGCAGCTCGGGCATCACAGAGATAGCCTGAGGTCACTCCCCATGGCAGAGGAGACGCTACCTGCCGCAGCTCCAGCTCGAACCACCAGCACGGGCAGAGCGTGGGGCACCGTGGACTCTCCCGGAGGCTGAGGAAAGGAAGATCCTGAAGTGTTCTGGTCCGATTTGCTGGGTAGCTGCTCAAAGCTAAAGTTAGCCTTTCCCAGCTGATGGACCTTGGCAGAAAATAGGGCTACTCAGCCTTGTGGAAAAATCAGCAGCCATCAGTCTTTCCCAAAGAATTCAGTTATCTGCCAGCCCAGCCCGGGGGGTCATTCATGTCCAGGGAATGTGCTACTGAGTCAGGCCCTGTGGACATAATTTCATTATTAAAGAAGGTTCCTATCCCATGAGGAACTATAGATCTGGACTCCGTCCCTCTTGGCCTATTCTAATTTTAGGATATGGGGTTCCATGGTGCAAAGCACACTTCTCTATGAAGCCACAGAAATCCCTTCTGAAATTACAGCTGGGTAACACTCTTTTGTTTCTATTCCGTTATCACATCAACTCACTGACAATGTGTACCAAAACATCTAGGAAATTCTCAAGCTTTGTACAGCTGTTAAAGAGAATTATACAGAGCAATACTGTCATTGACTCATGGTTTCCAATAAGAGGGAAAAAAAAACAGACTCCCTATTTCTTAAGAATAATCTATCCATTGAAAAGTCATCCACTGTTTTGTCAAAGACCTCTGACGCTCACGTGATCTATGATCTCTTGGGAGCGCATCAGGCATCCCACGTGTTTAAGACTGTAATTTCCATGCTGCATATTAGAATGGAAAATTACCAAAAAAGAGCTCTAACCATGATAGCTGTTGTTTACCCTGTATTTACCATGGGCCAAGAGGTTTATATACAGTGTCTTATCTAATCCTCAAAATGATCCAGGGTGCAGACCTGACACTCGGCCGGTACCCGACAGCAGGCTGTCATGCTGCTGAAATGCTTCTTTCCTGGTCGTATATTTATTCGCTGCCCTGAGAGCGCTGAGTGGCAGCCCCCCCTCTGCCCAAGCGCACGGCACCCTAGCCACCCTTCCCTCTTCCCCGGGGCATCCGGGGCTGATCCGCGACCCAAGACTAAAGCATTAGTGTCAGTGGCTGCTGTGGCCCGTCTGTGTCCATGCTGTACTCACGTTGAATATTTCTAATGTCACCCCTGCCTTATGAGGTAGATATGATCATTCTCGTTTGCGGATGAAAAGAACCGAAAGCTTTAGAGACTATGGCAGACTGTCTTCCAAAACTGGCCGCAGCGATATCTGCAGTCACGCATGCTCTTCAAGAACCTTGTCACTTCCCCATCAACAACTGACATCTATTTCCCCTCCCCAGAACCCGGGGGGCCTATGTTGTCATCGCCGTGGGCGGTATGACTTCTGGGGCTAGAACACAGGTGACCCAGGTCCCGCTTGGTTCTCTCTCTCTCAGGATGCTCTCTGGTAGAAAACTGCCATGTGGAGGAAACCAAAGCTCTGTGAAGACGCTGTGGGTAGGTGCTCCGGCCGCCAGTCTCCAGAGGCCTCACCGACAGCCGGCATCGGCAGTCAGAGGTGGGACTGAAGGAGCCTCCAGATGATTTCAGCCTCCAGCTGCCAAGTTACCCCTCAGACTTTGAGTCTACCAGCTAAGACCCCAGATTTCATGGATTAGAGACACACTGTCCTGCTGTGCCCTGTATGAATTTCTGACCCTAAAATTTATGAGTATGCAAAATGTGAGGGGGGGGAGATTTGTTACATGTCAATACATGATCATTACAGAGAAGTTAAATAATTTTCCTCAGGACATACAGCTAGTAAATGGTAAAGCCAGGATTTCAACCCCAAATCACCCATCTTTGAAAGCTAGCATTCTTAGCACCAGGTGACCTCACTCCTGTGGCCACAACACCAAGAGGCAACATAGTAATTTGAAGACGCCAGCCGGACCACCTTTCAGTTGGGTGTGTGAAGCTGACAGATAGACCAGGGCTGGCATGACTCTCCATGTTTTAACTCGGGCTCCTCTTATCCCATGGCTCTGCTATGTGTGGTTTCCATTCCCAACATTATCTCCTGATCCAGTATGGCTGCTCCAATTCTAGCCATCACAACTGCATTCCAGTCAATAGGAAGAAGGAAAAAAGAGAAGAGCATGCACCCCTTTTCAAGAATACTTCCTGGAAGGTGCAGACACTATTTCTGCGTAACATACCACTATCTAGAACTTAGGCGTATGGTACATCTCGCTGTAAATGATGCTGGGTGACTGGTGTCTGGCTAAAAACGAGAGGCTTATTTCTGTAGATTCTAGAGTATGAAAGAGGAGGATATCTGATGTCAGGACAACTGGCAATCTCTGCCATTGAAAAGAAAGCTGGCTGGGTGATGAGTGATTCCAAGTTAGTCATTAGTGATTTACAAATTTGAGTCATGCTAATCCCTCACTTGCTCTACTTTCCCCAGCTCTTTGGTTTTTAAAAAAATACCTATTTATTACCTATTAGTGTATTTTCTAGGGAATTTAAACTGATTTTACTGTAAGAGTTTTGAATAACCTGAGACAACAGGAATCCCATGGCTATGTTGCAAGGAGAGATTTGTCCTGAAGGTAATCTGAGCTCGATCTACTATGGCTCTCCATGCTCCGAAAGAATGGACGTGCTGGGTACAGCAAGAACCTAAAAAAATAGTTTCATGTTCAGGCCTCATGCCACGAAAAGCTACACAGAATTATCTGGTGGTTTTGGCCTGATTGAGAAATAAAGGCTACAGTGAACTTTGCAGGAGCCTATTCTGCAAGGTATGTTTTCTTCCCTCATAAATGTATACATTCAAGGGTATTTCAGGAGACATCTGCTCAGATGGCTACACTGCTGAAATTGTTTTCAGCGATTACTCCATAAAGTTGGAAGGTCTGCTCTCTTTCACATTTCCAAGATCATTCCCAACATGGAAAACATTTAGGTGGGTGGAGGTGGAAATCACAGAGTACTTTAGAACAAATGCATCATTTGAACTTCTCATTATAAACCTCTAAGATACGTTTTTTTCAGTGCTTGATGACTCAATCACCAAGAATTCTTCAAAGAAGGGGCCTGAAATGCAATAGCCAATGGTTTTTTTTTAAAGGAAATTTAAACGAAGGAAAATCATAGCATCCCCGATACACAAATCTGTCTTTCCATCATTTTGATGAAAATTTGCCACCGTGTAAGTAAATAAAACAGAAAATCAAGTATGGCTTAGCCCTAGGGAGAAAGGGATGCATAGAAAACATTCTGTTGGCATGAAAATGCAAAATTTGCTTTCTGAATTGGAGCTTTTCTATCTTAATTAGAGGTGTCTTCAAACAAGAAGCAGGACTACATGTACAGACTACTTCACCAAGGCCTCTGGGGGAGCTCAGGAAACGGTACATACCAAGAAACCTAACCCTAAGATTGCTTCCCTGGAGTCTAAAAGCCTGATCCTGAACTGAAACTGGGTAGGCATACTGCGACCTGCCCTTCGGGATGAGAAAGGAGCTTCTGCCCACAGAGGAAGAGTGACTGCGTGTGGGTGGAGAAAGGGCATTAGGATGGTCCCTCAAACACATGCAATGCCAGCCCTAACGTAAAAGCAGCACAAGTCTGCGTGGCATTTTGTGATATACAAACAGGTGTCCACAAGCGCTGCCCTCAGCCCTCTGTCAAGCTCCTTGCAGTTTGAAGGGAAGGCACACTGTCCATGAAACTCGGATAATGGAAACTACGGTTCAGAGCCCTTGTGGTTCTCCAGGCATCACCAGCCAGTGAGGGGAGGAACTAGCTCTCAGGCCTGGTCCTCGATGCCAGATAGATTATTCTTTCTACTACAGCACACTTCTCTCTCTCTGCACTTTTTCAGCAGGCCAGGCTGTGTAAGTACATGTAGCATAGGTGTAGTGATTTTAAAATATGCCCACCAATTCTTCAAAAGCCCTCCTTTAAAAATACATAAAGCCTACTAATTCCTCTTCTCTTCAGCTTGGACTGGACAAACAGGATATGGAAGGAGTGACTGTGAAGTAACTAGGGCATAAAAGGCACTGCGGCCTTCTCCCTGCTCGCCTGGATCACTCACTCTGTGGAAAGCCGGCAGCCCTGTGGTGAGGGCACTTAGGCAGCCCGTGGAGAGAACCGAGGCACCCTCCCATCAGCCAGCAAAGCCCCAAGGGCTCCTGCCAACAGCCGGCTGAGTGGGCCAGCTGGGAAGGGGACAGAACCCCAGTCGGGTGTCCTGATGACTGCACCTCGGCTAACATCTTGACTGCAGCCTCATAAGGGACTCTGAGACAGAACCACCCAACTAAGCTGCTCCCAAATTCCTGACACATAGGAACTATGAGATAACAAATATTCATTGTCCCAAACCACTAAGTTCTGGGCGTAATTTGCTACGCATAAATAGATGACTAATGTACTAGGGAACCCTTCATTCATTCCTTGGCTGACAAAAGTGTATTCCTTCTGCTACACCACACATTTTCTTTCTCCAGTTTTCCAGGAGTTCAGACTCTGCCATACAGTATGTACAGACTGTTCCTACAACCCAAGGAACCCATCTTTCTGTCCTTTGACTCCCAGAAGCCCTACCTTTTGGGGACATTCCTCCAGATTCACGTTATCCTTTTGCTATTCTGCTCATCTACTTTGAGCCAGGGTGTTCGTGTTTAATAATGTGTCTCATCCCTTCTAGATACTGTGTTTGTATTTCAACAGGGAACTTCAACATCTTAACCTAAAAGGCAATTGCAACATAAAGTAGAGTGGGAGGGGAATTTCTGGCCCTTGGAGATCCCTAAAACTGTACTCTTAATATTCCCTGGTCTTTCTCTGTATGTGGACACCCTACAGGTTATGCTCTATATACTTATGTATTTAGTAGCTCTATGCCATGTATTTACCCAAGATATTCAGGGACCAAACCCTGGATTTGAAAAGGGTTTAACAAAGGAATTAATTGAAAGATGAAAAATAGGTTGACTCTGAAAAGGCTATGTATACTGGATGGTTCCAATTCTATGACATTCTGGAAAGGGAAAACTTTGGAGACAATAAAAACTGCAGTGGTTGCTCAGGGTGAGGGGTGAGGGGTGAGGGAGGGATGAACAGGTGCAGCACCGAGGATTTTTAAGGCAGTGGAGCTATTCCATATGATACTGTCATGATGGATACATGCTCTTATGCATATCTCTAAACCCAAAGAATGTACAACGCAAAGTGTGAATTCTAATGTAAATTCTAAAAACAGGAGCATATTTGGTTTAGATTCATAGATTATACAGAAGAGAGGCAGACAGCAATCAGAAGGCCCACGTCCAACACCAGAATACTTAATGTTCTTGCAACAAGGAGCCAATATGCGCCTCCTCGATGGCAAAGTCTGTTTCTGAGCTATTTATTTTCTGCCCAACCTTGGGCTAGATTCTGGTAGCTCAGAAGTTATAGAGGACTTCCAGATCTAAGGAAACAGCACACCACTCAAAAAAGAGAATAAGCAAGAGCCACTGATATAGCCCAGGATGATAAGGATTGCTGAAATGTGTGGGTGGTGGTAAGATTAGGTGTGGACTGGCTCACAAGAAAGACATGTGAGAAGTAAGTGGCTGAAGTGGTGGATACATGATGCAAGGTGCAGAAGATAAAACATACTAAATTGGGTGGGACGAGTGGCTATCCTGAACCTATCATTGTGCCAGGTTCTGTACTAGGGTCTTGTGAAGAAAAGTGATGGGTAAGATGAACTGTCTGCTCTCTAGACCCTTTCCACCTGGTACAAGCCACAACCATGAAAAAAAGCAATACTTGATTAAAGTATTCAAGTAAAGGTATCTTAAAGAAGCTGAATTCTGAGTGATGTTTTGATGGTACTAAACACAGATTTTCAAAGAAGTAACTCGGTCTGTAGACTTGATTTTACTCTCTAACAGCTCAGAAAATGGAGAGAGTTCCCAAGGATAGAAATGGGACATGCATGTACTTCCTATGCCTACACACGGAGATCCGCCGGGTGCTTTTGCAAGAGGAGCTGGTGTATACCCCAACCGTATGCTCTACTCCTGGACACAGGCAGCCTGCGGACGCAGCCATCTGACCGCAGGCAGGGGTTCCAGAGGCCAGCTGCATGGTGGGGTGGGTCAGCACAGAGCCCAGAGCACTCAGACCGAGGTCTGAATCCACCGGCAATGAAGGGTCGGGCCAATCAGGAGGCACAACCAGCGAGACAGGGACCCTCTTAAATGGGAAACCGCAAGGCTGAGACCTTCCATGAAAGACCACTCTCAAATGGGAAGAAGACCGCCAAAGGGCGGCCCTTACACTGTGCCTGTCTTCGTGTGGTTCCTACCTGGAAAATGGGGATGACCATAGCACTTGTTCGTTGGGTCGCTGTGCGAGGCTTAGGTGAATCCATACCCGTACAAACCCTCAGGGCCATGCTGAGCGCAGAGCAAGGGCTTCGCGAGAACCAGCTGTGGCTGCTGTTACCAAGTCTGGACAGAAACAGCACAAGCTCCGAGAAAGCAAGCTGCCGGAGCCCGCGCACCACCTGGGGACGAACACGCATCCTGACAAAACGCTCGAATCTCTCCTCCAGAAGGCATTCTGCTGGCCTGACGCCATCTGCCTTAGGGGATGGTGCATGCTGGCCGAGCCCCTAGGGTGCGGCCGGGGCTGCCTCGCCATCGTTTGGGGTGCCCGGGGGCCGCCCAAGACACAGGTGCACTCGACCACAGCGGGCACTGTGGGGACCACCCCGCAGCCGCACAGCCCCCACTAGCCCCAGCCCCAGCGTGCAGTCGGCAGGGAAATGCTGCTGTCCCTTTGCAGGGGCAGATGTGGCCTGAGAAAATCAAGTTGCCGCTATCTCAAGAGCAGCCAACCCCAAAGCCTGCATTAATTCCTTCAGTTTATTGAAGGAGCCATTCCCAAGGTTATCTTTAGAATTCACACTCCCAGAGCTTCAGCAAGGAGGGAATTTTACTGATGAGTGAGGAGAGATGAAATGGCTTCACGTAACTGTCACAGTCCCAGAAGGAGGGACTTCGGCTTGTCAAGAGGACAGAGAGAGCGTTTAAGAAATGTCCACGGCGTTTCCTGAGAACTTTCATTTATCCGCACAGAAGCAGCTCCCCTTGTCACGGAGGTTTGGGTGGCCGAGGGTGAGGGATTCAGAAATGTTGGGATTCTCTTTCCTTTCTGTATGGAGACCCTCTCCCTACAGCTATTCTTGTGCCAGAATCCATGTCCTACTCCTCAGCTTAGCTGGCTTCTAGAAGTGGAAGCGTCTAGCCATGTTGGTCATTCGTTCAGAAATATTTATTAAGGACCTATCATGCCCAGGTGTGTACTAGGCCCTTGTGAAGAAAAGTGATGGATAAGACGAATTGTCTGCTCTCTGGACCCTTTCAACCTGGTAGGAGTCAAAACCATGAAAAAAAGCAATGTGGTTAATTCTATACTGTAAGATTAGTATATTATTATAGGACTCCATGGACTGTACATAAGGGTCTATACCTGAAACGAACCACCTGATGGATGTCTTAAGAGTTTACCCCCACTGGGGAGAGTCATATTTTAACAAAAGTGCTGAAGGGCAGAAAGGCTTTCAAAACAAACAGGAATTAATCCCTGGAGCAGAAACTCCTTACCTTTGGGGTGAGACAGATCCGGGGGCAGGAGTTTTCCTTGCACTTGTCAATCATCTGAATCTACCTTCCTTAGAGGCAGTTCCCAAGATTGTAACGCAGATGCCCCACCCTCATATCAAGTGTCTCATCAAAAAAATCACCTAACTGTAACAGGTTTCTCTATGCAGAGAGGAAAATTTGTCTGCTTTTAAGAAAAGTAAGGTTGTTATCATTTCTTTACACTAAGGACATGATTTCTCCCAAGATTCAAACCCCTTTTTCAGGGAAGAAGATTTGGGAGTCTGTTACTAATTCATCACCATTTATCTGGTAAGAATAGGCTAATGGGTTCCTGGCCATGGAGGGGACTGTCATGGGTCTGCCCAGTAGCCAGCTAAAATTAGGCTTCATCTCAGCTGGAAGGATCTCCCTCTTTTGTGGAAAGCTATTGTGGGTGGTAAAGGGATCTAGTTCTTGCCTTTTTACAACCCATTTCTGGCTAAAAATGACTTCATTAGATGACCTCAACCACAAGGGAAAGGGGAAGTACCCTATACACTTCACGCATCCTGGAAAGAGTCCCCTTTGAATTCTTCCCTGCCCACTGCCACTGACACGGCCAAAATCAGAGCAAGACTCTCCTAGTGCCTCGCCTCTGTTAGGGGCAGACACTTATTTAAAAATAAACAACTCTGCAGGTCAACAGAGTATCCACAGGACAAATGTAGTGTGAAAGGGCTCAGGAGAAAAAAAGAGACACAGATCCTCATTCTGTCTTCAGAGAGTTAACAATGTACACGCAAATTCACCCCGTAGAGCGGAGGCTGTCTGACAGCCCCCCACCCACCCAAGGCCTGATGGGCGACTGGAATACTAAGTGCCATCAAAGAGGAGAGCGATCCAGTGGGCTGGGGGTCTAAGAAAGCTTACATGAGATTTGTGTTGGTAGAGAAGGTAAAACGAGGCAGTCCCAGGACCAAAAACTGTAACTCCAATGACATTTTCAGCTCCCTGAATCCAGGATTTAAATCAAACATGTGAGGGATTTAGCACACTGACTTACTGATGCTTAAGCGGGCGCACATAGTAATTTTTAACAAACTATGAACTGACTTTAACTGGGAAAGATTAGTTTTTAAAAAATGGTTAAATCAATTCAGATAGAAATAAACTAACATGTATTTCTAATACGACTGACCCACATTCTAACAAAGGCATTTATTCATTCATTTGTTCATTCAATAAACACTGAATGTCTGCTAGTGTCAGTCAGTGTTCTAGGTACTAGAGACACAATGGAGAATAAGAAATATAAGGTTCTTGCCTTTGGAGCTTACAGTTTGGTAGGGGAAAGACAGGAAAAAACAACCAGATTGAATAAGCAAGGATATATCAGAAAGTAATAAGATGACAATAAAACCAACTTGTGTGCTGGAACGACTAATTTAGAATGGGTGGTCGGGGAAGGGTTCTCTGGGGGAAGCGACATTTAATAAGAAATGGAAATGACAAGAAGGAGCTGCTGGAAAGGCACCAAAAAGAGTGGCAAGGACATTTGAGGCAGAAGGACAAGGGTGAAGGACCTAAGACAGAAGCAAGCTTAACATGTTGAAGAAACTGAAAGAAAAGAAAACAAGGGCTGGAAAGTGGTGGGCAAGGAGGGGGTTAGTACAAAATCAGTTAGGAAAGTTGGGCAGGGCCACGTCATGGAGGGCCTCACAGGCCAGGGCCAGGACCTTGGACTTCATTCTAAGTGTGATGAAAGCCATAGTGGTTTCAGCTGCTGTAATGGGGCTGAAGGGGGTTTCAGGGCTCTAAGGGGGGAGAGGGGTGGTGGAGAGACCCCATCGGGGCCGTGCTGCAATAGTCTGGTGAGATATGGCGATGGCTAGGACAAGCCATGCATGCCAGCCAACCCAAATCTCGTCTTTCCATTGCCACCATGCAAAAACATTAGCAAGCTGTCCTTAAGTTACATGTGCTTAAAAAACAGAAATAAATTCTCCAAAACAAGAGTCGACCAACTCATGTGAGAGATGCTCTTTTCCAACAGGCAATGCTAGAGTTTAGTTAGTCTTAGACAAAGGAACAGACCAGGCACCTGCTTCAAGGTGTCCTCGATTCTTTAATAGCCCGGGAATTTGGTGAGGAGATGGCTTTGAACTAGCTGGACTGTGTCTTGGACAGCTGAAGCTGAAAGGGAATTTGGGGCCATTATGAAGAGCAGGGACACCCCCTCCATTTCCATCTTCCTAAATTAGCAATGGTCTGTCCGTCTGGTGTAGGACTATTCCCATGGAGACTGTTTTGTCTTCAAAGGCATAGAGGGTAAGGCTAGAGAACAGAAGATAAGATTTAAATATGAATCTCCTCTGGCACCTTCTGAGTTCTTCAGCAAATCACTCACCAGCATAAAACTCGTTCTTGGCTGGGTGGGTTTAGATTTCATCAGTCACTGAGCTCAGAATATTATATAATGTTCTACAAGGTACACAGAAAATTTAAAAGCCATATGATTATTATTTTCCAGATGCCAACTGTTTTTATGTAACTCGATTTTCTTGGTTAGTGGTCCCCATTTTGTAAATTAGTTTAAACCAATAAATCAAACTCCATTTCATGATAAGAGAGGGCTACAGACCAGGCTAGCAAGCCCTATGTGAGGCTCTTTATAATAGAATAAGAGACTCAAGGTTGTGTTCCTAATGACCATTTTATATGCATGACTTGAGTTGAGTCCGTTATGCATAATTCATGTGGTCATTTACAGGCTTTTACATGACTCCTCCTTTAAGAGTTAACTAACAAAGGACGTTATCAGCCATGGCAACGAGGATATTATGCAAATCTATCTCTGAACCAACAGAAAACAGGGTGAATTGATTAATTAAAAAGACAGAAGAGGAAAGGGGGGTACACATCCCTTTTATGTCCCCAATCATTTATTAATGTATTTAACTAAAAAGAATTTGAAGGGTAAATATGTGTTTGTGCATCCTCTGGGTATGAGGTCACTGCTTAACCCTGCAAGCAACCATTTGAATGAATGGAAATGACTGACTTTATTCCTTTCATTTCTTCTCCTTCCAAGGAACAGCGTCATGAGAAGGTAAACAAAGTCTTGGATTTGGTCTCCAGTTGACACCAAATTCTTGCCCCTTTAGCTCATTATACTGATCAAGTCTCTTAACTTCTTTGAGTCTCAGTTTCTTGTATACACAATATAAAGACCTGTCCCAATTTATCGTATTTACCTTGGTATAGGGTGGAGGGGACTCCCCCAGGGTATGACTAGGAGGAGGCAGGAACTGGGGGTCATCCGGAAGACCAGCTGCCAGATGTCAGGAGCTGAAACCAATAGGGGTGATTTTCCAAGAGCCACTGGGTGTGATACAGAGCCAAGTCAAAGATAAGACCTGGCAGTCTCTCCACAGCAAAGCTCCTGACATGACGGCTGCTCGCGGAGCTGCTAGAGGGAACCAGAGTAGCATGGCGTGACCTGCCGAATGAGACTGGGATTTTCATTTCCTAAAGCTGGGCCAAAAGCAGTGATGGAGTCAGACCCATGAGTAGGTAAAATACTCACCCTGTACCTGAAGAACAGACATTTCCACTAAATACAGCTATAAAGCAAGACTGAATCAAGAAGCAAGTTAGTCTCCTCGCTCCCTCCCCTCCTCCATTTCTCCCCCTCTTTCTCTCTCTCTCCCCCTCTCCCTCTCTGTCTCAGGCTTTCATTACTGATTGAAACAAGGTCAGGGCTCCTTTCCAGGAGAATCTTCCAGAGGGAGGGAGTGAAGCCATCAAAGGTCTTTCTGGATTCCATAAACTGCCCCCCGGAGTAGCTTCAGATTAATGGGTGACTGCTCCTTGACTAACAGAAATCCTGCACAAGACAGCAGTCACATTTCCCTGTGAGCTGCTGGGTTTTGACCTTACTTCCTACACCTGAGAAATGAAAACACTTTCTTCCACATCTCTCAGACTTACTCTGTAGTATGTTCAATTTTTAAATTATGGTACAATTGCATTTAATCCCACATTACAGAGGACTTGTAAATTGTTTTGAGTCAGCTGTGCAGCAGACAGCACCTTGTTTCTGTTCCAAAATAACTTCTTATTTTTTTATTATACAAATATGTTATGTTTATTGTATACATTTTGGCAAACAAAGAAAAGTCTGAATATGGAATTAAAAGTTCTGTGTATATTTGATGTGCTTTCTTAGGGTTTTTTTCATATATGTGTATATATGTGAATATCCCTGTAATCACAACAGTAAGAAGCAGGAAAAGTTATCATTGGGGTTGCCTTCTGTTCCAGATTTCAACATTTCATACATCACTGGGGCCACAAATGATGTGCCACAAAACATACAACACACAGAATACATACAACTACAAACTTCTATAGCCATTTAAAATTATAAAATAAACACTTAGTCTTTTTAAATGGACAGTGTTTGTAATGCCTACCACAGGCAGGACCCTGAGATACAGTGAGGACACAAAAGCTTTCAAGCCAGGGAGGGCTCTTGCTAATTTTTTTAAGAGGTGAGCATTCTTGGAATTAAAGGATTCTCTGCCCAGCCTTCCAGGAAGAGGACTTTCCAGGATCACCAGAACAACGGGTTTTCAGGGCTTTGCTATATTCCCAGCAAAACTGGTCCCATAGCCCCAGTCTCCAAGCCTGCCCAGGTTCTGGACTGGTGTCACTGGGGTCTTCGCTTTTACTCTCTGAAACTAGAGGCCAGTTAATTCCATAATTCCTTATATCCTTAAGCCATAGTACAAAAGGAAAGCCTCTCTGGGTTTCTGGTATCTCACATATCCTTAATTCTCCATTCTCAGAGCTTCTTTCTCCATCTCCTTCCAGAGTAGAGGAAAGAACTCTGGTGAAAGCTCAGAGGCCTGAGCTCTGTTCTGGACATTGATATAAACCATCACTTTGACCTCTTTAGCAAACTGCCTCATCTCTTTGGGTATATTCTCTCCTCTATAGACCAGCAGCGTCAGAACTAATGGTTTCTAAGTACGGAATATCCATTTTCCTGACTGCCGTAACAGTGACATTTGGGGACATCAGGCCTCAAAAACCATCTGCAGAGACAGAGACCAGCTCTGCAGCTGGGCTGTTTGCACCCTCAGAGCCAAAGGCCCAGTCTGACGAACCCTCCAGGAGTCCTGCTGGGCAAACTGCTGAGCCTGGGGGCATCTGTGTGCATTTGTAATTAGCAGCGACTATGATGAGCAGCATATCCCTGTTTTCTTTTTCTGCACTCCCTTGATGCCTCCATTACCATTTCCAAATGCTACAGAAACAGCTGGCCTCACTTCAGATGCCCGTGTTTATTACTAGCAGGTCAGGGAAGATGCCCATCTGAACTGGCAGAGATTAAATAATTGAGGTGGACAAAAGATTTTTATGTTTATGTTCTTACATATCATTTATTGACAATTTGATCCTGTTTTATGCTTTCCCTTCTCATTTCAGGATTTATCAGAAACATGCTGGGACATTGTTCACAAGCTGTTTTGTATAGGTTCCTTGGTGAGCAAATGAAAACCATTTGGAGGGTAGCAGGCCGACAGTGGCCATATCAGGAGAACTCAGACTCTGTGATTCTCTACACTTGATGCCAAGAGGGCCTATGCTCCCCATGCACGTGGTTCAGGCAGCTCCTGGGCTCCATGCTGAGTAGGACCTGATAGTGGCTTCCCCTTACTGAGTCCCTCCTGTTCCGTGGTTTTTCTTTCTTGCAAGTTGCACGAATGATTGGCAAGCCTCAGGACTGTGACAAAACTGTACCAAGCAGGTGTGACAGACACACTCCTCAGCCCATGGGAGCATGCAATCAAAACGATACGGTGAATAAGTGGAAGACTTACAAAGAGAATACTAAAATCCCAAACAAATACAGAAGTGGTATTTACATGCTCCATTCAACCAGGGTCAAGAATATCTGAGCCTAAAGAGAGATCTAGAGCTGAGAGGAGTACCAGGTGTGTCTATCTGCAATCAGAGAACACTTGGCCCACATTAACACACCCAAACTGAATATTTAATAACAAAATCTATTGAAAAAAGATCGAGGCATCATTCTCAACATTTGATATCAGATTTCTTTGCTTTTATTGAAAGAGCATATAGCACAGTAGTTAAGGACTCAGACTCTGGAACCAAGTGTATCTGGGTTCAAATTCTACATCCATGAACTATGCTTTTCTCAAACCAAATGGGGACAATAATAATACCCTCTTCCTAAGATTATTACAAAAAGTAAATGAAAAGATGCACATAATTACTGAATACAGAGCCTAGCACACCCAGGGAGCTTAATAAGCTATGTCATTGTATACTAGGTTATAGGTAATTCTTCCTTTTTGGCTACTTGAAATAAATGGTTAGAGACTGAGTCAGTTTCCTTGACTCTCCACCAGTACTAGCAAACACTGATAAAATTAGTTCCAACACTTGTGATTATGTTTATTTTAAACATGAGTTTCATGGTTTTTAAAAAATTCCACCTATTTTCATATTTATTTTTATTTTATTTACTTCTTGATATACTTTTTATAGAAGTAGAGTTGATATACAATATTACATTGGTTTCAAGTATACAACATAGTGATTTGACAGTAATATACATTTTTAAATGCTCATACTAATAGTGCAGTTACTGTCATAGAAAGATGTCATAGAACTATATTTTATATGCTGAACTTTTATCCCCGTGACTAATTTAATATTATGACTGAGATTTTGTGTCTCTTTATCCCCTTCACCTATTTCACCAAACTCTCTATTTTTATTTTTATTTTTTGTCCTGCGAAGTTGACAATTTCTTTGTTTGAAATTTTATATATTTGAAAGCCCTTGTAGAAATTCATGTGTTCTTACTCATTTCTTTAGTTTAGCATTTCCCAAGTAGCTAACACATAATAAGGTGTTTCCTTAGAATAGTAGCTTGTCATGTGTCAAAATTATTCTTTAAACTTTAATACAAAAATTAGGAGCTATTTGAAGTGAAGTCATTTTTTTCTTTCAATAATTCTATGTATGCAAAGATTTAAGACCATAGACAGTAAAATTCATAGTCCAAAAGGGCTATCAATCTTCAGGTAGCCTGAAGGACATGTCACATTGTCAGTGCTTAATAATAATGTATCTTATCATTAATATTGACATTTTCTTTGCTTTTAGAGTATTATAGAAAATCTTGTATAGAAAATATGCCAACTTGTGGGGATAGCTGTGCTAAGTTCTTGAATGTGGAAGGCATGGATGTCCGCAGTGTCACCACTGAAGTCCTTGAGTACCAAGCAGATTGCAGTAGAGTCCAGGATCGTTTAATTTAGTGCCAGATCACCAAAGACCCAGATTCTATCTTTCCATTCTGCCATCTATCCTCAGCATGGCACCTTTTATCCTCTGGTGGTTTGCCTACCTGACAACTTCCCATCCAGACATAAGAGTATCTAAAGGGAAAAGTGGTGTCTAGCTTATGCATTATTTTTTAACTTCCCTCTACAAAAGAATAAGATTGAGCTCTCTTCTCCCCATCATCACATGCCCCTTTCTAATCCTGCATCTTTCCAGCAGAGTCACCTCGCAACTTTGATTAGAGAGATTTTCAGTGTCTTTATTCTGATGACTATTTAGATATCATTCAAACTGAGACAGAAGTTATACTGTGATTTATATTCACCTTCCTGTACAACTTAGTCTTTTCCCTGGAGTTAATACTTATTTATTTTTACATGCTTATTTTTCAACATACTACTGATTCAATTGTAAAGTCTCTGTTAATCCTCTAAATTCCTCTCAAGATATATGAGAACATCAGGTATTTATCAGATCATATTCCTTTAGAATTTTCTCTTGGGGACTTCTGACTTGTTCTGATCTAGGCTGGTTGCCATTTAGGGGGTCTTTCTTTGACATCACCTTAGATGGTCTCTCTCCCTGTCTCTCAGCAGTTCTCTTTCTTGGTTTACTCCTTAGTTTTTATGGTACACACACTCAAGTAGCCTTCCTAAGAAGGAATGAGAGCCAGATTGATGAGATTCTGAAAATATGTTTATCTCATCTCCATTTGATTGATAGTTTGATGGATAAAAAATTACATGTTAGAAATCATTTTGTTTCTGATATTTCTTAGGACATTTCTCCACCTTCCTTTAGTTTCCAGTTGTTCTATTGAAAAATCCAGAGCTATTCTGAACCATGATTCTCTTTTATATAAGCTCTTTTCTTCTCTCTAGAAACATATAGGATCTTATCTGTCTCTTGTGAGATTTTATGAGACTATGCTTTGATATGAATCTATTATCATCTACACTGACAACCACTCACTGGACTCTTTCTTTTTATTTTAGTTCTAGGAAATTTTGCTGAATCATTTCTTTGACTATTTCTTTGCTTCCATTTTTTTTCAGTTCCACATTTTAAATCTTTTTTTAATCACAAAAGTAATGAGCAAAAAAGATAAAATTTTAAAGGTTCAATTTTCATTTTTTTTGGTAACTAGCAATGCATCTTTCATACTACCTTGCTATTTTTATTTTTTATATTAATTATCTTTTTGTATCCTTTGTCCATTACATCCCATTCCTTTTTAGCAGGACTATACTTTAACCAAAATAGAAGGGGAGAAAAAAAAAACTAGCCTATTTTTAAGTAAAAGATTCTTCAACCATTACAAAAGTAAAACAAGAAGAAACAAAGAAAGAAAGGAACTCGTGTAGCCCCACCAACCAAAGATAGCCAGCCACAGTAGATATTTTGGGGTTTCTTCCATCCTCCTTTTCTGTTTTTTCTATGCATTTGATTTTGGGCTGTGTTGTTATCTGAGAAAGTTGTGATCATCCTGTTTGTATAATTACATGCCCTACAATTCTACCTTTATTTTTAAACCACTAAAGAAGACACTTTTGAATGTGTGAGTCACTTAATTTTTTAAACATGTTTTATCAAGGAGTTCTTTCCTATAAAATCCTAATTTTCACCAAGCCTACATAGGACTTGCTCTGAAATCAAGGCAGGAAAAGGGCTACACGTGTAATTGGGAAATTTAAAAGTGGATCTGTGAGGAAAGGGAGTGAGTTTAAGATAACAGCTGTGAATCTCCAAGCTCAGGAATTTCTCACCCTTAGGATAGATTCCTGATTTCTGTCTCTTTCTCTCATGAATTAAACCTAGACCTTCTCTGTTCTTTCCACTTAATACTCAGGCACCTTCTTTCTTCATTGCTCATTCTAGATCCCAGTAGCCCAGACGTTCTCATCCCTTGACCTTCTTTCTCAATATATTTTCGTGACTCACTCCCTCGCCTCTTTTAAGTCTTTATCTGCCTGGTCACACACATCCACGCCTATTCCCAGTTCACAGTCCCAATTCTCTATACCCTGCTCGATAGTTTCTTTTATTCCTAATTACACAAGTTTATTGTGTTTATTTATTCTGTGTCCCCTCCCCACTCCCCCTAATTTAAAGATCTTTGTTGTGTTCACTGATGCATCCAAAGAATGACTAGAACGATGCCTGGCACACAGTATGTGTCAATAACTTTTGTTGAATGCATAAATGATTGCTCAAATGACATTCCTCATGCCTTTACCACCCTGGGTTTCTCACACCTTCATTGTGTCAATTTCTGAACTTGAATCTACCCAACACTCATTTTCTCAGCCTCTGATGCTGTGTCTTCTGCTGTTTCCAGGCTGTTGAGAGCTGCTGAGGAAAATCACAGATGTTGGCCAAATGGATCCACCACAAAATCGTATTACTAATCCTCATGTGTGCCTTTAATCATGCCTAACAATCTTTGTATTTATCTCATGCTGCCTCCCTAACAAATTCCACCCTTTGATGTTCTAAAACACCTTTCCTTTTTTTAATTTGCATACAGCCAGAATTGTGGCCCTCCTAGAGCCCATGTTCAGACTTGAACAATCATTTTCATTTTTGCAATAGGTTCTTTCCAGCTCTTGTCTCGTCCCTACTCTTGTCGGCCTCTTTCCCTCACCTAATTCACCTAGGCATTCTTGCTGAGTTATAAATCTACTCATAAGCTGCCTTAAATCATTTTGTTTTAACAGAGAGGGTTATAATGTTTTTTTCTTGATATTAAGTGATTTTAAAAAGAGCTTTGTAGCTTAATTCTAATGGTCACATAATATTCCATTATATGATAACGTATTTAACCTTTACTAATGTTGAACATACATGTATTTTTCCATTTATTACAATGAAAAACCAATGGACATAAATCTTTATTTCGCACTTCTGCAAATTCCTTGTGGTAGATTCTTACATTTGTTGGAGCCAAAAGGCATAAGCATTTTAAGACATGGTAAATTTTGCCATATTTCTTTTCAGAAAAGTTGTACTGATTTGTGCTCCTACCAGTCACAGTGCTCATTTCATTAAACACCTATCAGGACTAGGTATTCTCATTTTATTTTATCTTTCCAACTGGATAGACAAAGACTGATGTTTAATTTTAAGTGCATCTCTTTGATCATTCATGTATATGACATCTGTCACATATTCATTAGCTATCTGTACTTTTATTTTGTGTGTGTGTGTGTGTGTGTATTTTGTTTGTTTTCTATCTGTACTTTTCTTTTTGCAAATTGCCTATACATGGTTTTTCCTCACTCATCCATTGAGATATTCAAGTTACTGATCATTTTGTCTATGTACTTGACAAATTCAGTGTGGTGATTGTGTGTAACACTTACTGGAAATAGTTTGATAATTGCCCTTTCATTCATTTTTGCTTTTTTTATATGTACATGCTATTTTGAAATCTTGTTAGAGGTATGTCAAGGCATCCAGAATGGTAAAGAAGAAGTCAAATTGTCACTATTTGCAGATGACATGATACTGTACATTAAAAACCCTAAAGACTCCATTCCAAAACTACTAGAACTAATATCTGAATTCAGCAAAGTTGCAGGATACAAAATTAACACACAGAAATCTGTTGCTTTCCTATACACTAATGATGAACTAACAGAAAGAGAAATCAGAAAAACAATTCCATTCACAATTGCATCAAAAAGAATAAAATACCTAGGAATAAACCTAACAAAGGAAGTGAAAGACCTGTACTCTGAAAACTACAAGACACTCCTAAGAGAAATTAAAGAGGACACTAACAAATGGAAATGTACCCCATGCTCTTGGCTAGAAAGAATAAATATTGTCAAAATGGCTATACTACCTAAAGCAATCTACAGATTCAATGCAATCCCTATCAAACTACCAACAGCTTTCTTCAATGAACTGGAACAAATAATTCTAAAATTCATATGGAACCACAAAAGACCCCGAATAGCCAAAGCAATCCTGAGAAGGAGGAATAAAACAGGGGGAATTACGCTCCCTGACTTCAAGCTCTACTTCAAAGCCACAGTAATCAAGACAATTTGGTATTGGCACAAAAACAGACCCACAGACCAGTGGAACAGAATAGAAAATCCAAACATTAACCCAAACATATACAGTCAATTAATATTTGATAAAAGTGCCTTGGATATACAATGGGAGATGACAGCCTCTTCAGCAGCTGGTGTTGGAAAAACTGGACAGCTACATGTAAGAGAATGAAACTGGACTACTGTCTAGCCCCATACACAAAGGTAAACTCAAGGTGGATCAAAGACCTGAATGTAAGTCATGAAACCATAAAACTCTTAGAAAAAAACATAGGCAAAAATCTCTTGGACATAAACATGAGCGACTTCTTCATGAACATATCTCCCCGGGCAAGGGAAACAAAAGCAAAAATGAACAAGTGGGACTATATCAAGCTGAAAAGCTTCTGTACAGCAAAGGACACCATCAGTAGAACAAAAAGACATCCTACAGTATGGGAGAATATATTCATAAATGACGTAACCGATAAGGGGTTGACATCCAAAATATATAAAGAACTCACGCACCTTAACAAACAAAAAGCAAACAATCCAATTAAGAAATGGGCAGAGGACATGAATAGACACTTCTCCAAAGAAGAAATTCAGATGGCCAAGAGGCACATGAAAAGATGCTCCACATCGCTAATCATCAGAGAAATGCAGATTAAAACCACAATGAGATATCACCTCACACCAGTGAGGATGGCCAACATCCAAAACACAAACAACAACAAATGTTGGCGAGGATGTGGAGAAAAGGGAACCCTCCTACACTGCTGGTGGGACTGCAAATTAGTTCAACCATTGTGGAAAGCAGTATGGAGGTTCCTCAAAAAACTCAAAATAGAAATACCATTTGACCCAGGAATTCCACTCCTAGGAATTTACCCTAAGAATGCAGCAGCCCAATTTGAAAAGACATATGCACCCCTATGTTTATCGCAGCACTATTTACAATAGCCAAGAAATGGAAGCAACCTAAGTGTCCATCAGTAGATGAATGGATAAAGAAGATGTGGTACATATACACAATGGAATATTATTCAGCCATAAGAAGAAAACAAATCCTACCATTTGCAACAACATGGATGGAGCTAGAGGGTATTATGCTCAGTGAAATAAGCCAAGCCGAAAAAGACAAGTATCAAATGATTTCACTCATATGGGGAGTATAAGAACAAAGAAAAAAAACTGAAGGAACAAAACAGCAGCAGACTCACAGAACGCAAGAACAGACTAATAGTTACCAAAGGGAAAGGGACTGGGGAAGATGGGTGGGAAGGGAGGGACAAGGGGAAAAAAGGGGCATTACGATTAGCAGATGTAATGTTGGGGGGGCACGGGGAGGGCTGTACAACTCAGAGAAGACAAGTAGTGATTCTATAGCATCTCATTACGCTGATGGACAGTGACTGTAATGGGGTTCATGGGGGGGACCTGATGAAGGGGGTAGCTTAATAACCATAGTATTGCACATGTAATTGTAGAGTAATGATACCAAAATAAATTATTTAAAAAAAGAAATCTTGTTAGAGGTATGTATGTTTTGCCTTTGGGATCTTTGCTTTTAATCTTGCTGAGTCTTCCCTGGTCTAGAAATTTGATATTATCTTCTAGTTTTTGCTTTTAGTTGGACACTGATCAAGGTATTCTTCACATATTGGCCTGTGTTATCATATGAATTTGCCCCCAGTCAGCCCACTGCCTGTTCCTGGCCTGGAGGTGTAGCTCACCCTATGAATAACACGGTTTCCCCTTCATGAGTTAGAAAACAATTAAGAGATAAAGACACATGCAGACAAATGTCTCCTTATTTCTGAGTGAAGCTGATAAGAACATGTAATTTTAGATAAATAACCAAAATGCAATCTGCTATTGTACTTCCTCCCTGAAATAAGCTGCTTTAGCGGCCCAAACCCAGGCCCCGCTAGGCCCCCAGCGAGGGGCAGGAGGAGGACTCTCCCCAGAAGGAACCACAGAGCAGGGCAGAGAAGAGCGCCCAGCTTCCCTGCGGGCAGCAGACCCGAATGAGAGGGGCTTCCTGAGGCACCGTCCGCTCCTTCTAAACTCACCAACCCAGCATTTCCCTCTTTCTCCCCTAGGGAGGAGAAGGTGAGGGCTTTGGAGAAAAGCCCACAGTGTGATTCCAGGTGAAGATCCTGTACACAGAAACCCACACTGAGGAAAACAGTTTCTCTCCGCACCTCTCTCCAACCCCTCCCACCCCCCACAAATATCCAGCAACATTCACTGGCGAATCCCTCGCTTCCGCCCTCTTTTGGGATGTCATCTTATTATAATCAGATATATTCTAGGGGATATTTCTGGCCTATCTATTCTGTTTCACCAAACTATCCTAGCAGTAGAAACAAATTGATAACATTATTGTTCTGTTCTCTTGTGTTTTACTTACTGGGAAAGCTAAATCCTCCCTGTTGGCCCCCCCCCTTTTTTTCCCCCCCTCAAAATGTATTAGTTGCTATTGCCTGTTGTCCTCTAGATGCACTTTGGAATGATGTTGTCATATTCCAAAAATAACCCTTCGGGATTCTGATTGGAGTTATATTAGGACTATAAATTAATTTGGCAGGAAATGACATCTTTATAATATCAGTTCTCCCATCCAAGAACATGGTATGGTTCTATTTATTGAAGTCTTCCTTTATATTTTGTAATGAAGTCTTGTCATTTATTCATATATATCTTCCATATTTCTTGTGAAGTTATTCCTAGGTATTTTATCTCTTTTGTCGCTATTGAGAATGCAGTACTTTTCCCATTATGTTTCCTCACTGCTTATAGTTAGTATATAGAAAATCTAGTAATTTTCAGATATTTTTATGTGTATATCTCTCATATATTAAGTCATTCTTTTTGCTTTTTCATTAATATCAATACCATCTCCCTTGGACCTTATAGAACAGAGCTTTCTGGTCGGTGCGCTGTGGTCAGTCCACTGGTGTGCAGAGAACAGGGCTCCAGGTGCCCCAGCAGGCCAGGGGGGTCTGGTGTGGCCACTGTAGCTGGTCACCTCCAGTCATGAAGTCCTTGGAGGCTCAAGAGAGTGCTTTAAGCAGAGTAGCTCCATGTGTGGTCACTATTAGCAGTGGGCACATCCTGGCTATACCCAGCACACCCTGCTTTGTGGCAAACGTTAAACACAGCGTAAGAGGGGCCCTCCAGCCAGGACGCTCCTTCAGCACCCGCTGCCAAGCACATCTCTGCCTTGTGATCCTGGGCCCAAGGAACTGCTGGAGCTGTTTAGGCTCCGATGCCCCTGGGGCCCAGATCACAGCCCAGGGTGCACTTGGCGGGGAGTTCAGAGCAGGCACTTCACCAGGTGGTGGTTGGGAATCTTGGTCCAGACATGCAAGCAAATGCTGCCACTCCTTTGTGACTGAGGGATTCTTGAATGTCCTTTTACTTGCAGGGTGATTGCTCTGAGAATGCACACCCTTCATGGAGCTGCCACTCCTTTGTGACTGAGGATTCTTGAATGCTCTTTTACTTGCAAGGTGATTGCTCCAAGAATGCATGCCCTTCATGGAAGAGCTTCACCACTACTTGGAAGTACATGATATGAAAAAGTTATACTATTTTGAAAAATCTTCATCATCACAACAAATTTCAAGATCACATTTGTCTATTGAAGAGCTATTAGATTCTCTTGGCAAACTAGTATCAGTTTTAAAGATTAAAAAAATTAAATATTTTGAATCAGCAACTTACATGAAGTCTCTCATATTTACCAGCAAGACGTGATCATTAAAAAGTCAACACCACAAAATGTTATAGCACTTTCAGGCATATAATCTTATGTTACAGTTACGTCAACAGAAGAAAGCCTAAGTTTCTAAGTAAATACTTTGAGACTGAAATCCCCTATGGTTTACTCCAATATCTTACATATATTATCTTTTTATTCATGTGCCATATGTGGAAAAGGGTTAAGAGTCACTATTTTAGAACAGTAAACGATCGTGTCATCTGCAAATCAGGATAATCATACACCCTCTTTTATAATAGACTTTTTCTATTTCTGCTTTAAGTATTGCATCAACAAGGACTTCCACAAAAACAAAACAAAACAGAAAAACAATAGGATTGATTCAATCACTTCCTGTCTTCTCCAAGGCCATGTGCTGTCAGCCATCCCACTCTTCTCTTAAATCATCAGTCTCTTCCTCTCCTGGGCTCCTTCTCTGCAGCTCAAAAAACAGGATCAAATTCTCTATCTTAAAAAAGACAGGAATATTCCACCAGCTTTGCATTCTCTAGTGAGTATTTTCTCTCTCCCCTTACTTTTACCACCCTACTTTGTCAAAAAATGTATACACTGACTTCCCCCTCCTCCTTTGCCCTCCTTTATTCAGTTCAAGATCATCTGGCTCCTGCTCCGGCCATACTGCCCAAATCATCTCAGATGCTCACCCCCTTCTTGTGGTCTCTTTCCTGTCCTCATCAACCTTGACGTCTTTGCTGATCACTCTCCTCCTTTTTAAAAAGCTGTTATTTATTAAGCACCTCTTGTGAGTCAGGAATTGTGCTAAGGGCTCTATTTAGATTATCATGTCTGATCCTCAAGATAGCTTTATTCTAGGTCGGTCTTACTCTACCCATTTTACAAATACGGGAACAGAGCTGTAGGAAGATAAGCAAAATTCCCCGAGGTCACACAATAACTAAAGGGCAGTAGTGGGCGTTTGCATGTCACAACTTTTTCGATCCTTGGTTTTCTTCTATGACATTTTAATTCTTATCCTGCATCTCTGATGCCTGTTTTCAAAACTTGGGAAACTTTCTGTCATTATTTTTTCGTATATTTTTCCTAAAGCTCCCTCCTTCTCTCTGGGACTCCAATTACACGAATGTTAGACTTTTTGATATTTTCCCAAGGGGTTCTGCTCCTTCTACCCTCAACCATTTTTCTCTCTCTCTGTTGTTCAGATTAGATCATTTCTGTTGATTTGTTTTAAATGTATTGACTCTTTTGTTATCTGCAGTCTGCTATTCAGTCCATCTGGAGAGCATTTTATTTTGGTTATTGTATTTCTCAGTTCTAAAATTTCCATTTGGTTCTTTTCATATCTTCTCTTTCTTTGCTGAGACTTTCTATCTTTCCATTCATTTCAAGACTGCTTGCCTTTACTTCCTGGACCATTTCTATAATAATACTTAAAAGTTATAATTCCAAAGTGATGTCATCTTAGTGTTGGTGTCTGTCACTTATCTTTTCTCATGTGAGTTGACATTTTCCTGAGTCTTTATATGATGAGTAATTTTGGATTGCACCTTTAACATTCTGAATGTTATATAATGAGATCTGGGGGTCATGTTTAACTCCTATGGAGAATGTTGATGTTTTTGTTTTAGCAAGCAACTGACCTCGTTGGGTTCAGGTCACATGTTTCAACCAGCCTTCTGTGGATTGTAGTTCTTATGACAGTTCGGTTTTCAAAGTCTTTGCAGGGTCTGTGCCCTGTGCATGCCATCCAGTGATCCGTGTGGGACCAGCAGCATGGTCTGTCCTACAGTTCAGTTCTCATAGTCTGATTATCTGTTCAGAGTCAGATCTACACATATGCAGGTCAATGGGGAACTCAGAGTTTCACAAATAACTCCACGGGGTTGATTTCCTAAGTGCTTCTGTCTCCATGATCCCCTTCATGTGGTTCAATTCCTTGGAGCTTCCCATTTCTGTCTGGGTGTTTGGTTACCCTACTCTGCTGTATGCTGCCTG
This sequence comes from Smutsia gigantea, assembly GCA_032199065.1. Taxonomy (NCBI): domain Eukaryota; kingdom Metazoa; phylum Chordata; class Mammalia; order Pholidota; family Manidae; genus Smutsia; species Smutsia gigantea. Next base: position 155,196 of record JAVSCE010021507.1, read on the forward strand.
CAGCATAGAGTATGCATTCCCAAACATGACATATGTACCCAATATGATAGGGCCAATTTAGGTACCATGTTGTCCTTACCTCTGACTAATAACAATTAGCAGGGGGAGTGCCTTCAGCTGACGGGCTTATACCGGTTAGGACACTCCTCAGGGGCTGAGTATGGTTGGACATTCGACAAAATCAGAGCTCTGTGAAGAACAGGGACGTGGCTGTGGAGAGACAATCTCCAGTGTCTATACACTCCTCCTTCTCTCCTTTTCTTCCCTGAGCCACTAGGCATCCTCACCACCCTCCCAATCGCTCAGACTTAAAGCCTCTGTGTTTCCTTCACCTCTGTGCTTCTCCCCTCCCACACTCCTGCAAACATCCAGTCCCATGTTCAGCCTAACGCTGCCTTCTCATCATGGCCTCTCTTTTATTTTGTCTGTCTAGCCAATTCTAAGAGCCTCCTCTCCAGTTTCCTTGTCTTGAGCTTTCCCCTCTCCATAGTTAGCTTCCAAAAGCAGAAAGCAGCTAATCATCAAACTCCCTGTGGCCAACATAAGAAAGTCCTTAGCATTTGTGATCAAGGCCTCCCTGTATCTGTCTGGCCCTTCCCCTTTCAGAAGTACCTATTATGCATGCCCTTAGGGTCATATGACACCCCACTGACCCCCACATCCCATCAGGTATATTTGACTAAAAGTCAATCCTTAAACATACTCTGCATTTCTGCCTTTTGCTCTGTCTGTGCCCTTCTAAAAGACCCTCTCCCCAAACACATTCTCCAAGGCTCACTTAACATGCCACGTTCTCCCTGAAGGCTCCGAGACCTTGCCAAGTCAGCATTCACCTCCCTTCCCCCTTAGTTTTTGTGGACACCTCTACTGCAGCTCTTGATTATATATGCCCTGAGTTACACTGCGCTCTCCTTCACTAGGTTATGAGCTCCTTAAGATATGAGACCATCTCTATTCTCTTTGGCCCAGTACCTCAGACAAAGTAGATACTCATGACATGGTTGTTTTATTATATTCAGTTAAATGGGCTTGACTCTTTAGCCTGTAGTGTAACATTCTTGGGATCCATGCAACCCAGAAAAATAATTCTCCTTCTAATGGGCTTCTGTGGGCATCTTACTCAGAAAGGAATTTAATAAGAAAAATAACTCCCTCCCAGCATAGCCTGGGTGTTTCCTCTGTGCTGCCACAGCTCCCTGTACTCCTCATTTTATAACGCTGATCACTTTTCTAATTACTTGGTCAGTATTCTTCCCCATCTCACACTTTCACATTATTCTTTGAAGGCATGGCCTGGTCTTTCTTTTCCTCCTCTGTATGTCTGACACGTACCATGGTTTCAAGTTTGCAGAAAGCACTCACAAATATTTCTTCCTTGCAGCCCAATAATTAAGAGCTACTGAGAGGAGATCAACAGAGTTTGAATTTGTTATGTAGCATTGCAAATTGCAGAGATAAATAAACTCAGAAATCTAGAATCAATAGAACAACAAAAAAAATAAGAAAACACCTTAAAATATAGTCTCCCTTTATCAAGGCAATCTTATACTTTCCTTCTCCCATTCTCTTTCTCCTTCTTTTTTAGTTTCCCAAACTCTTTCATTCTCCTTTCTTTTCCCTCCTTTGTACCTTAGGATAGGGCAACCAACTGTCCCTCACTTCCATTCTCATCTTACACATGAGTACAGAGTTTCTGGCTTGCCATATGGCCACCTAGGTAGAGTTGATATTTCTTGGCCTCCTTCGCAACTTGATGTAATCATGTGACTAAGTTCTGGCCAGTGGGATATAAGTAGAATGATGTATGTAACTTTGGGGTCACAACTCTGGGAAAGAAGTATGCTCTCTTTTTCCATTTATAACCTTCCTACTGGCTGAAATAAGATGTGATGGCTGGACAACAGAGACATGAGAAGATGCTCCACACCACTAAGTATCAGGGAAATGCAAATTAAAACCACAATGAGATATCACTTCACCCAGGTTGTATGGCCAACATAGAAAAGACTAGGAAAAATAAATGCTGGTGAGGACGTGGAGAAAGGGGAACCCTCCTACACTGTTGGTGGAAATGTAAATTAGTTCAACCATTGTGGAAAACAATATGGAGGTTCCTCAAAAAACTAAAAATAGAAATACCATTTGACCCAGGAATTCCACTCATAGAAATTTACCCAAAGAATACAAGATCCCAGATTCAAAAAGACACATGCACCCCTATGTTTATTGCAACACTATTTACAACAGCCAAGAAATGGAAGCAACCTAAGTGTCCATCAGTAGATGATTTGATAAAGAAGATATGGTACATATACACAATGGAATATTATTCAGCCATAAGAAAAAAACAAATCCTACCATTTGCAACAACATGAATGGAGCTACAGGGCATTATGCTCAGTGAAATAAGCCAGGCAGAGAAAGACAAGTACCAAATGATTTCACTCATTTGTGGAGCATAACAACAAAGCAAAACTGAAGGAACAAACTAGCAGAAGACTCACAGACTCCAAGAAGGGACTAGCTGTTATCAAAGGGAAGGAGGTGGGGGAGGGTGGATGGGAAGGGAGGGGCATTATGATTAGCACACACAATTTAGGGGGGTCACAGGGAAGGCAGTATAGCACAGAGAAGACAAGTAGTGACTCTATAGCATCTTACTATGCTTATGCACAGTGATTGCCATGGGGTGTGGGGGGGGGACTTGATAATATGGGTGAATGTAATAACCACAAGGTTGCTCATGTGAAACCTTCATAAGATTGTATATCAATGATACCTTAATTTAAAAAAAGCAATATACAGACAAACAAACAAAAAAGATGACGGCTGGAGCTCGAGCAATCATGTTGGCCCACAGAGTGGAAGCTGCCTGTTAGAGCTGTGCAAGATGAAGGAAGCCTGGATCCCTGACCCCAGGTAGCCACCAGACCCGCCCTGCCTGCTCTACCCACATTCTTAGGAAGTGAGCAGGGGAAATGTCTATTTTATTTAAGCTACTGCTACCTTAGGAAAAGAAAAAGAAAAAGAAAGGTATTGCTACCTTTATCTCTAAAATAACATCCGTATTTGCATCCTTAATAATACAATGCATGGACATATTTGTGGCCATTTTCCCAATAGGAAAAAGAAAGGATGAAGGAATTTTTTGAAATTTTCTACATCCAAAGACCAAAACTCTAGGCTGTTTACCATGTGATAACTCCTCTTTCATCTGGAACCCACCTCCAGAAAAGAATGACATGGGACATGGGTGCCAGATATCTCACTCACAAAGGATAATGTATGTTACTGCAATGAAATCATTGCAAGCATAAGACATTTTGTAAGAATTTTATATCTTGCCCTAAGTCTTGAAAAATTGTGCATGCTTGCTGCTTTGTGATGTTTCTATTAACAAAACAGAGAAAGTTGCCCTTTCCACATCTAAATGAGAAAGGAAAAGTTGTAATTGGATGTCTACTGTTAATCATCTCGTTATAAGAAAGGGGTTTAGAAGACTATCCCTATTTGGACTTTTGGGACAAAAGAAAAAAATCCAGCAATAACCTTACTGATCATTATTTAATATTACCTTGAGTGGATAGCAAAAGAGATTCTATTGAAAAAGCCTTTTTATGTCTCTCAAGAGTTCTGAATATCTCTTTCACTTCTCAATAAAAATAATTAAATACTTAATTTATGGCCTGACAAAGTGAGGCAAATTATTGGCCAAGGACCCCCCTAAGCCACTTACAGTAAGTACTGAACTAGTGTGCATTTCATTAATTTAACTGCTGAGAACTTTGATTGCTTATTCATATTTAACTTTTCAAACATATTGAAACTTCATATTTTTTATTTTTTTAAAAAGTAGAGTCTTAGCATTCTTAGATATAACCTCATGGTTTCTAATATCCATGGAAAACTTGGAAAGTGTGTGATATGACATGATATTACATTTTGCTGCATTTCATGGTGAAAATTATATCCTCAAATGATCCGTTTGATAGGTTCACAAAGGTCTGGGAATGCTCAGGATCTCGCCTCTCAGTATCAGGACTACGCTCTCTCTTCCAGAGGAAACTTGCCTAGTTCAATAGGCTTTATTCATCAAGAGATCTTGGGAAGGCTTCCTTCTATCAGCCCAGGGTTTGCAATGCTGGAAGGACCAAGAGAAGAGACTATTTCCTTTCAAAGCCCTTTTGTTAGTCCATATTGATAACAGACAGAATCAAGTGTTAGTTACTGAACCCTCTCCATCATAAACCATTTCCTTGCTGAATATTACTAGTGGATGTGCACTTTGGAAGGGAGACTATCAACCAAGAGATCTCAAGTGAATCAAACCCTTCACAGTAGCTTCCTGGACTAGAAGCTGTGGTGTGTTCACAGCTCTGTTCAAGAACCTAGCATGGCATCAGAAGCAGAGCAGGTGTTCAACGAATATTTATTGAGTGAATAAATAGGTTCTGTGGATAAAGCAAGAAAGCATAAGTATTTCCTGCCCTCAGCGGGTTTATACACCCAATACATAAATACATAACCAATACATAAATAAAAAGAAACCAATTTTCTAAGAAGCAAAGGATTAGTACAGATTGCAGGTACTGGTGTTTTTCTGGAAGGCAGTTCTCTAGGGCTTAGATGAGAAGAATGAAAGTAAAATGGGCCTTAAGAGAGAGGCAGAAAAGAAGTCATTCCAGAGAAAAAGAAAGACAGGCATTAATGTATAAGGTACAGCCAAAGACACGGGGCAGATGAAATGGCAGGAGAAGAAGGGAACGGTTGAGGATAAGGTTAGAACAAGAAGCTGGGGCTGTGTGTGGAGGGCCCCAGATGGCCAGCTGAGAGCTTGGACTCTCCTATGGGCCAGAGGAGCTGTGGTGGTTTGCTCCACTGGAGGACAGAGACGGGAGGGGGCAGAAAGACCAGTTAGGAGGCAGCTGCTCTCCAGCCCACACAACCAGCTAAGAGTCTAAATTAGCACCATGGCAGGGGCAATGGAGAAAAGGAATTACAAGATGCAGAAGCACAGTGAGCTGTCCCGCCCTGTGGGAACTGGGAGGCCAAAAGGCGACACCTTTCACTGGAACCTCAGGAAGCACGTCAGTTAACTGTGGGCTGCTTTGCAGGGTTAACTAGAATAAATGTTAAAGTAGAAAGTTTTTTTTCACTTATAAAACAATTCTATTAGCTTTGTTTAAAATTTTTTCAGAAATATATGAGCTGATTTATTTTTAAAAATACACAAGAATATGGCAAGAAAGAAGTTAAACTGTGCCTGTTTTCAGATGACATGATATTGTATATAAAAAACTCTAAAGAATCCATTCCAAAACTACTAGATCTAATATCTGAATTCAGCAAAGTTGCAGGATACAAAATTAATACACAGAAATCTGTTGCATTCCTATACACTAATGATGAACTAGCAGAAAGAGAAATCAGGAAAACAATTCCATTCACAACTGCATCAAAAAGAATAAACTACCTAGGGATAAACCTAACAAAGGAAATGAAAGACCTATACCCTGAAAACTACAACACACTCATGAGAGAAATAAGGAAGATACCAATAAATGTAAATACATCCCGTGCTCATGGGTAGGAAGAATTAATATTGTCAAAATGGCCATCCTGCCTAAAGCAATCTACAGATTCAATGCAATCCCTATCAAAATACCAACAGAATTCCTCAACGAACTAGAGCAAATAGTTCTAAAATTCATATGGAACCACCAAAGACCCCGAATAGCCAAAGCAATCCTGAGAAGAAAGACGAAGGCAGAGGGGATTACGCTCCCCGACTTCAAGCTCTACTACAAAGCCACATTAATCAAGATAATTTGGTACTGGCACAAGAACAGACCCATAGACCAACAGACTAGAGAGCCCAGATATAAACCCAAGCATATATGGTCAATTAATATACTATAAAGGAGCCATGGATATACAATGGGGAAATGACAGCCTCTTCAACAGCTAGTGTTGGCAAAACTGGACAGCTACGTGCAAGATAATGAAACTGGATTATTGTCTAACCCCATACAAAAAAGTAAACTCAAATTGGATCAAAGACTTGAATGTAAGTCATGAAACCATAAAAATCTTAGAAGACAACATAGGCAAAAATCTCTTGAATATAAGCATGAGCATCTTTTTCCTGAACGCATCTCCTCGGGCAAGGGAAACAAAATAAAAAATGAACAAATGGGACTACGTCATGATAAAAAAGCTTCTGCACAGCAAAGGACACCATGAATAGAACAAAAAGACATCCTAAAGTATGGGAGAATATATTTGTAAATGAAATATCTGACAAGGGGTTAACATCCAAAATATTTAAAGAACTCACATGCCTCAACACCCAAAAAGTAAATAACCCTATTAAAAATTTGGTGGACAATATGAACAGACACTTCTCCAAAGAAGAAATTCAGATAGCCAACAGACACATGAAAAGCTGCTCCACATCGCTAATCATCAGGGAAATGCAAATTAAAACCACAATGAGATACCACCTCACACCAGTTAGGGTGGCCAAAATAGAAAAGAGTAGGAACAACAAATGCTGGGGAGAATGCAAAGAAAGGGGAACCCTCCTACACTGCTGGTAGGAATGTAAACGACTTCAACCATTGTGGAAAGCAGTATGGAGGTCATCAAAAAACTCAAAATAGAAATACCATTTGACCCAGGAATTGCACTCCTAGGAATTTACCCTAAGAATGCAGCAGCCCAGTTTGAAAAAGACATATGCACCCCTATGTTTATCACAGCACTATTTAAAATAGCCAAGAAATGGAAGCAACCTAAGTGTCCATCAGTAGATGAATGGATAAAGAAGATGTGGTACATGTACACAATGGACTATTATTCAGCCATAAGAAGAAAACAAATCCTACCATTTGCAACAACATGGATGGAGCTAGAGGGTATTATGCTCAGTGAAATAAGCCAGCTGGAGGAAGACAAGTATCAAATGATTTCACTCATCTGTGGAATATGAGAACAAAGAAAAAACTGAAGGAACAAAACTGCAACAGACTCACAGAACCCAAGAATGGACTAACAGTTACCAAAGGGAAAGAGACTGGGGAGGGTGGATGGGAAGGGAGGGAGAAGGGGAATAAGGGGCATTCCAATTAGCACACATAATGTGGTTGGGGCACAGAGAAGGCAGTACAGCACAGAGAAGACAAGTAATGACTCTATAGCATCTTACTACGCTGATGGACAGTGTCTGTAATGGGGTATGTGGTGGGGACTTGATAATGGGGGGAATCTAGTAACCACACGTTGCCCATGTGATTGTATATTAATGATACCAAAATAAAAAAAATACAGAAGAATATGCAGAAACAAGGAAAATTTATTCCAAATCCCATTCCCACCCACCAAGAATACTGCTATTATTTTGGTGACTACCTTCCTATAAATTCTTGTATCACAGATACAAATATGACAGAGTCTTATTAAAATGCCATCATTGTATGTATGCTGTTCTAGAATCAATTTTCCTCACCCCTAATATGTTGTAAACATTTTCCCATGTTGATAAATATTGATCTACATACCATGATGTCAATTAGTTTACCTCTATCACAATGTTCTGTTAATGGATATTTAGGTTTTCTCTGTGTTACCATAAACAAAGCTGTGATTAACCTTACTATGTACATCATTCCTACCTGTGTAATTACCTCCTTAATACAAACCTAAGGAGTTGAATTGGCTAGGTCAAAGGTATGTACCATTTTATGTTTTGATACATATTCCAAAAATGCCCTTCAGAAAAGTGCATCCATTCATTTATTTGATCAGTAGCTGTTTCTTGGGCACCTCCAGTGTACCAAGCACTGTTCCATATGCTGGGAATTCAATAGTGAATAAAATGGACACAGTTCCTGCCTTCATGGAGTTATCATTCTAATGCAAGACAACAGACAATAAACAAACAACATATAATATATTGTCAAGCAGCTATGAATGCTAGGAAAGCAAAATAAATGGATTAAGGGGCTGGAGAGTCATGGTGGGGAAGAGAACAGTGTATTTTACGTGAGGTGGTAGGAAAGCCTTGTGAGGACAAGACATGACCACACATGAGAAAGCCCTGGAGGAGTGGTGATGCAAAGAGAAGGGACAGGAACAGCAAAGACCTGGCATGGGTCACGGCCAGAAAGGCAGTGTCTCTGGGACACTCAAACACGAGGGAGAGCAGTAGGAACTGCGGGTGGATAGGTAGCCAGGTCAGACCAGAGGACGCACATCAGGGGCCAGCATGTCCGTGAGGAGCCGCACAGCCATTTAGAGGTGTTTGGATTCATTATGATAGTGGCCCAAGGGATCTGAGACTCTAATCTCAGAATATTAAAAGGAGGAACAGGATGAAACCAGGTCTGCTTTTATTTGTGTTTTACCACTTCTCAGTCTTTTCTTCTATTCACTAGACCCTGCTGAATGAATATTTGTATTCCTCCCCGCCTTTCCCACTTATACCTAGGGTCTGGCCAGATGGAACACAGGTAAGACGACCTGGGAGATGATTCAAGCTTTCCTTACATTCATCAGGCAGGTCTTATTATGACATCTTACTATGCCTCCTAACTTCAGTTAGACTTAAAAGATCCTGTTGCCAGCCTCTTGACTTAAACTGAGAGCTTCTCTGCTCCCCTGGCTGGAGACCTCTGTCGTCTTAATAAAAACTCAGGCAGCAACATGGGCGCATCTGCCTGATTGATACAAACTTTTTCCAAGCCACCTAACACAAAATCTTTAACGTGGAAGGTGGTCCATGTGTATTTGCTGGATAAACAAAAGAATGTATTCATGAATATTTTCTTTGTAGGTGCTCTTCTATTTGATTAGAGTCACTTTCAGATGGTAATTCTGATCATGTTCTCCAATTCCGAGGCTTCTTAGCTCCCTCGGCCCCGCCTTTGGGTGTCTTCTTACCATCTCCTGGGAAGGTCCGGGGAGTTTAAATGTGTCAAAGGAGAACATTTGCAGTGTTTAGAGCACAGGTCTAAGGAAACACAGGGCTTCGCTCTGCCCCAAGATATCTGTCTAAGATGACAATTTCTTCCATGATGTTTTAGAATTTGTACAGAAAAAATAAGACTAAGTAAGAGCAAATAATTTTTTTTTAACTGACCCCAGGAAAAAAGGTGATTTGCTGACATGAAATTACATCAACAAAAGTAATAATAACATTTTCTTCTGGTTTTAAAAGTAATTCATATACTCATTGCAGAAAAAATTTTAAATACCAAAAAGGATAAAGTAGAAAATAAAAATTATCTATAATCCATTACACAGAGATAGCCACTGTTGACATTTCACTGGATTTCCCTTTTAAACATAATTATGATTCTGTTTTATACACATATAGTATATCTTTCTTTTTCACCTGACAACAAATTCTGAACATTTTCCCAATAACATTTTTAAATATTATTACTAAAAGATACATAATGTTCTAACTTTGCCTTTGTCATAATTTATATTATGTGCCTATTATGGACAATTACTTGTTTCTAACCTTGTGTATTACATACTCTTGTAATATCGTGAATTTTATATGAACATTCTTATACATAATCATTGTCCAAACCTGTGATCAATGCCATAAACTAGAGTCTCAGAAGTGTAATTGATCAAAATATATGATATTTTTAAAGGTTTTGGATACGGGTTTCAAAACATCTTTCCAACACATTGTGCTAATGTGCACCCTCTCCCCAACTACCCTCAACCATCCTCCTCACCCCACTGTATTTCATGAAAGTAGCAAAGATATGCTAGGTTCAAATCCCAGCCCCATTATTTCAGGGAAGTTATTCGACCTTACTAAAGCTCAGTTTTCTCTTCTGTAATGTATCCAACTCATAGAGTTGTTCTAAAGATAAAATGAAATGATAATATAAAACTGCCTAATAGAGTCCCTGGCATATAACATGTGGTCAATAAATGTTAGTACCTATTACCGGTAAAAAACTGTAACCAGTAAAATCACTCTTCCCCTAATTATTGCTGCCCAGAGTAATACTTGGGTGCAAAATCCCCTAAACAGTAAGAAAAAGTATCAAGCCTCCCTGTTTTAAAAAAACTGTTTAATAGCTAAGGTTACTCAATTATTGTATGCCTCAGTATTTGAAAAATAGTAACCTATTTGGTTACCACCTGGAAGCAAAAAAGATCTTTATTAAGGTATTTTCCATTATATATTATTTTAACAACAGCATACTTTTCTTTATTATTTCAAGGAAAAAAGATTTATTTAAATTTCAAGGAAAACAAATTTATTTAAGTTGGGCAATAGTTCCGATTTATAAAGTTTTTTTTCTGAAGAGAGAAAATCAACATAAACACCTGTCTAATTCATCATCATAAATAGGCCTCACAGGCACCAATCTACTACTGCCTTATCTTTATAGCCTCTCAAAAGAGATCAACCTTAAACGAAAATGTTCCTGAGCAACCTAACTAAGAAAAAGCCATTCCAATTAATTTAAAAGTTCTGCTGGAACTTCCTGTAGAAGTCAGTGAGTTTTGGTTTGTTTGTCCCCAGAATTTTTGGCTCAGATGATTCCAAGATATGTGAAATCACTTGTAGAAAGCTGTTGATCACATGGATGCCCTAAAACTGTTACATGAAATTGGTTTATCTTATCTAAGTAAAAAAATAGATCTTTTTCAATTGCTTTATGAGAATATATTTGCTTAATCTTTTTATAGCGCTAGATAGTCAGTGGATGTGGAAAGTCACTAGTATTCAGCTTCTAGAGAGAAAACACTCAAAACTGTTCTGTGTCCATTGTCAAACACGATATTACCATCAGTGGGATATATATACAGAATGTGTTTTGAATTCTTTAGAGTTTCTTGACATTAGGTAAATTTGTGTCATTATTTGGGAGAGAAACACTGGGGCATTTCATGCTGTAAAAACAACAAAGAAATGAAATAGTAGGACACCCAAAATCCCAGCTGCTGTTTTCACCTGGAGTTTCTCCTCTGGAAATGTACTAAATAAAAAGCTTCGGTCTGATGCCAAGCACAGCATTTGGGAACAGAAAACTGATTCAACTCTTCTCTTTCTGAAGTACAAATATACCCAGTGCTTTCCTGTCCTATTTTCCTTCTCCTTACTTTGAGATCAATGTTATCAGTAAATTTCCAATGCAGTGGGTCCCCAAATAAATAGATGTATATGATAACAAACAGTGGGTTTAGACATCTTCCTGTCCAACTGTTTTGGCCAGAAAACATGAGTAATTCTTCCTGTGAGATAGATTAGGGGAAAATTCTAACTGAGAGTTACCCAGAACGTGGATAAGAAAAAGGCACATTGTCCTCCATGCTGCAGTAAGGATCGCAGCTTAGCAAGCAAAGCACAGGCTAGATTTTGCCCCAAATTGCCCCTTTGGCTGGCATAATCATACTATGTAACCCTAAATTTCATTTTCACAACTGCCCTGTGTTGCTGAACTCCAAAAGCAACACAAGAACAGCAGCAGAGACAAATGATAATATAGAACTTCAGACCTCAGCTCTAATCCAGAAACCGAAATGTTTTTATTGTGAATCGGCACGTGCTCAACTCTGTGCAAGACCTGCTAAGGATACAACATTGGAAACTAAGAACATGAATGACTATATAAAACAATAAAAATGGCTATTTGGGGATTTTAAAAACTAATGCCAGACAGCCTGCTTTTCAGGTATTATATGTTGAGCAATTTTCATTGTTTTTTTTTAAACAAAAAAGGATGATCTTGACTAGCAACACTCCGTTTCCTTCCACATTACGGGCCATATAGCATCAAAATATAAACCCCAGTCTTTCAGCTCACTGAAGAATAGGGCATGTGATGGGCCCTTGAGGGATTATTTAAAGCCTCATCACTCGCTGTTCAGAAGCCAATACCACAAAAGGAAACCAGCAACCTGCTAAAGGCAATGCTGCTAGGTTATAGGGCTCCAACTTGTGTCTCACTGTGCATACATTATCCCAATAAATCATCCCAACAACCCCGCCAAGGAGGCGTTTTTCTCTCTAATTTACATGAGTTCAGAAAAGTTAAGGAAATTGCCCAACACCGCACAGTAAGAAAGTGACGGGGGCTGGATTTTAAAGCAGAACTGCAAAGCCCACGGTCTTTCCACTGTAGCAGGCCACATGCTAGAAAGGTCCCAGCTAGTAAAATGTTAGTGCGCACAATAGTTAGCAGGGTAGCTCTAAATGTGCGTGGCATACACATAGAGTATCTTCAAGACAGAGTGAGAAAGATGGGTGAATGGACGGATGGAGTCAGATGCAACACCCCTTGCCTTGACAGTAGAGGGTCAATACACTCAGAGATTCAACATTTGTATGGCACATCCAGCAAAAATGCTGCAAGTTAGAGGAAATTCTCTGTGCAAAGCTGCCAGAATGGACCCAGCAGCTATCTTACCGGTCACTTCACCTGCCGTTAGCTCATCTTTTAAAGTGAAAAAAACAAAGCAGAACAAAAATAAATAAAGTTGTGATATATCTGCATGTTAAATGATTCCGACAGTACAGAGAATAGTCAATATAAAGCAGGTGTGTTCCTCCTACCTCCAGGATCCACTCTCCTTCTCCAGAGGCAATGATCATTGATTTCCTATGCTCTTATGAGTGCAGATCTAAATCTATGCTATACTTTTATCCATGTGTGTAAATACAAATATGCATATGTATGCATATACACTTTTTTCCCTGCGTGGATGGAAGCGTATTATACACTGATCTGAACCTTGGCTTTTCACATAATGGAAATTATGGTTACCATAGGGGAACTATAGGGAGGAGGTGGGAGCAATGGGTGAAGGGGAAAAACAATTTGTAAGCATGTTTGATATCTTGATCTGGGAAAGGGTTATATGAGTGTATACACAGGTCAAAATTCATCAAGTCGTACACTAAAAATAAAATTTAATATAATTTGTTTGGAATGAAATAAATATTATCTATGGTATCCTTTCCTTGCAGAAATGTTCAATTTTTATATAGCCAAACTCTTCAATCTTTTCTTTCTAATGTCTGGGTGTCAGGTGATCTTATCATTCATGAGGCTGCAATGCCCAGGAGCTGTATCATATTCAGAGTTTGTTAAATGTCTCAAGAGGCAGAAGAGTTTGTAACAATATTAATAAAATTTTTATTCTGGAGCATCAATAAGCAATAAAGAGCACCTTTCCTGGAATTTTTTTTCCAAGCCCATTGTCAATATTTTTTAGGTTCTTCAAGATAGTATTGATAACTTACGGATGTTGCCTATAGAACCTGTGCTGTGAATATTAAGAACTCCCCTCACCCCTTTATTGGGAAATTGCCGCTTAACATTTCGAAGAGTGCAAAGAGGCAGTTGTGGAAGAAATGATGTGTGTGTGCCTTAGTCCAAAAATAGTAATTATACCTCTCGAACAGTGATTATCTCATAGTGACAACACTCTACCTACCACTTTACAAAATCTTTACTGTTCATTATATAATCTGGTTCTCATGACAAAGCTAGACAAGCAGGGCTTTCCATCTCCATTTTACAGTACGAAAATTAGGAGAGGCAGTGGTTTGTCCAACCTCACACGGCTACCGAATAGCAGAAACGGGCTAGCACTTAGGTCTGTTGATCATAAGTACAAAGTCACATTAGCTTTACCAGCCTTTCTGGCTCAGCTCACTGTTTTTCTCCCTGCTGCTAAAACACTTCGCCACCCAAGAAGAAATTGGCCCATGGAACAAGCCTCATCAGCAGATCATGCTTGGTGTCAGCATAGAACAAAGAACATAATCCTCTGCTTCCTAACCCTGACAGATTAGGGCTGTCCTGGACCCCAGACTGTCCAATGGCACAAGAGCACCAGCTGATTAGGCTCAAGTTCCATGACATCTATGGAATAAAACCGCAGAAAAACTGACAGCAGAGACTTTGCTGTTATGAAGGGCCCTAAAGCCTTTACAGTACTGACCTAAAGATTCACACGTACGTTGTCAACTGATCACAAGCGTCTTTGGGATCTCCTAGCTTCCAAGGATGGGCTGCCACTCTGCACGGCACCAAGATGCAGCCCAAGGTCTTCTCTAGTGGGCCTATGAGTATGAACTTGTGTACTTATTAAGAAAAACAATAACAAAGGCAGGCGTCCTGAGCTACCTGCTCATATTAGCTAGTGTTTCTCACCCAGCACTGCTGATGTTTTAGACCATATCTCATATTAGCTAGTGTTTCTCACCCAGCACTGCTGATGTTTTGGACCATATCTCATATTAGCTAGTGTTTCTCACCCAGCACTGCTGATGTTTTGGACCATATCTCATATTAGCTAGTGTTTCTCACCCCAGCACTGCTGATGTTTTGGACCATATCTCATATTAGCTAGTGTTTCTCACCCAGCACTGCTGATGTTTTGGACCATATCTCATATTAGCTAGTGTTTCTCACCCAGCACTGCTGATGTTTTGGACCATATCTCATATTAGCTAGTGTTTCTCACCCCAGCACTGCTGATCTTTTGGACCATACAGCTTTTTGTTTTGGGGAAGGGGGGGACTACCCTATGTACTAGCAGATGTTTGCAGTACTTAACAGCATTCTTCGACCCACTACCCAACCAAAAACGTCTCCATACATTGCCAAATGTCCCCTGGGGAGCAAGATCACCTCTAGTTGGGAACCACTGATATAGGGACCTAATATATTCTACCAAATTCATGAAAAGACCCTTGATTCCCAGTGATGGTACTATTATATGAGATTACAGATTGGCCCCTTGCTCAAACTGATTGGAAAATGAATGACTAGTATAGAAACTATCTGAATGTGCCAAACTACAGTTGAAATTTGCAAACAGCTATCTTGAATTATCTGCTTAGAGAGGGTGTCATTGCTTACCTACATTTCGGAGAGATGATGGGCTTCAGATGAAGAGGATTGAGTTGATCATATTCTTCACTCCATGACATCATTGGTCCCTTCTCTTATATGTGTTTATACCTATATTTATATAGTTTCTTTATCTCCATTTCTCATTCTCACCCCCTTTACTCCTTAATGGGATCAACCTAAGATGTTTTGCTTGTAAGTGTTCTTGTGTAATGCATACCATTTTTAATATATTATTTTTAAGTAAACAGAGGCCCGCAATCACTTATTCACAATTCTGAAACCCATACAGCTCTGGACACCAAAAACTTTCTCTTAAACTCACTTAGCAGCAAAATCTGACTCAAGAGATATGAGATTTTGTCATCTTTATCCACTTAATGTAACCATACCTACATTTTGCTGCAGAGATACTGTGCTCAATCATGAGACGCAACGTCTTCCCTTTCTAAAATACAAATTTCTTGAATCTCAAAACAAATCTAATTTCAAGGGTTTAATTGTCTAGTATTATATACAGATCTTATTCTGTTTTTATCTTTATACTTTTACCCAGTATTATGTTTTTAAGACCTATCTATGTTGCAGGAAAACATGTTGTACATCTTGTCCATTACCTCTAACCACTGCAGATTACTCCATAAAGTGGGTCCCTCCATTTTACCTACCCACTCCCCCACAGCACAGCTGGACTTCCTTCAACTCCCACCACTAAAAACAATGATATCATGAACATCATCATACATGACCCCTTTTTTTTTTCTTGGGGTGAAAGGGTCATACCCAACTTTATTTCCACAGTGGGAGGTCAGTCACTAAAATCCTGTTCACTCAGAGCGAGTCTGCACATACATGACCCTTTCTGGGCCTATATAAGAATCTCTTTGGGATATAAACCCAAGGTAGAACAGCGGATTATCAGGTGTGCATATGTTTAATATGACCAAGCCAGGTGCCAAAATGCCCTCCAATACAGCTGCATCAGTCTAGTTTCATTATGCAAAGGATCTGGGAATTCTACACTTCCCCCGACCTTTGTCAGTAGCCAGTGTTCTAATATTTGCTACTCATATAGGTATAAAGTGATATCTCATTCTTGTTTTCATTTTTATTTTTCTAATTATAATGTATCTTCTCTAATTTTAATATACCTGAGCATCTGTTGATGCTGGTTAGCCTTTGGGGTTTCCTCTGTAAATTGCCTGTTCATAAGCATTGCACATTTTCATTGAAGTTTCTCTTTCTTGCTGGCTTGTAGGGGTTCCCTGTAACTCTCCTATGTTTTTAGACATTGCAAAATATCTTCTCCCAATCTGTCAGCTGTCTGTTAATTGTCCATGGTTAACAAGAATCCATAATATAGAAACTCTTAACTTTTATTTAATCAAATTTACCAGTATTTTGCCTATGGCTTGGGGCTTTGATGTTTTTAAGAAGTCCTTCCACTCTTGAGTAACAAAAATAATTTCCTACCATTTTTTCAACTACTGTGATAATTTTACTTTTCACATTTAGTCACAGTGGCTTTACCTTATAGGCTGTTTTAGGTTGGAGTTCAGCTTTATTTTTCACCATATACTGAGCATTTTCTACCTCACTGACCTGAGTGCCATCTGTTTCTTATACTAGATGTCCATATATATATATATATATATATATATATATCTGCCTCTAATTTCTCTATTTTGTCTCAAGGGTCTATTTGACTGTTTGTTTGCCAAACATTATTCTTATTATTACTGCTATGAACTATGTTTTTATATCTGGAAGGGCTACTCCCCTTATATATTATTTCTTTACAAGTTTAGCTTATATATTCATGGGCTTTTATTTTTACATATACATTTTAGAGTAGGTTCATTATTAAGTTCCTCAAAAATGTATTTGTAATTTGTATTGGGATTGTATTGAATATGTGCATTAATTAGAAGAGACTTGAGCTCTTTATATATTAAGATCTGCCATCCAAGAGCATGGAATATGTTTCTATTTAATTAAATCACTCTTTGTTCTAGAACAGACTCTTAAAATTTTCTCCAAAGTCTATGCTATACTTATATTAACTCAAGCAATAATCACAGCAACCCTATAATATGGGTTATTTTATTATCATTTTCCAAATGAGGAAATTTAGCCCCCCAAAATAAGTATCTTACCCAAGAACACACAGCAAGTAAGTAACAGAACCTAGATGAACCTAGCTTCAAATAGTTTAGAGAGTCCATACTCTTATCTGTTTATTTATTATCTGGTATATTATTTTATTATATTTTCTAATCAATTGCTGAAGATGTACAGAAATTTGGATGATTTTTGAAAGATGATATTTGCATTTAGTGAAATTGCTGAATTCCTTACTCAATGTTTTGTTGCTTTTTTTGTATATCAACTGTAAATAATAATTTTGCCTTTTCCTTTCCAATTTTTAAATCTCTTATTTCTTTTTCTTGCCTTACAGCATTGGCCAGGATTTCCAGTACAATGCTAGACACTATGTAGGAGTGATTGTCAGCAAAGAAGGTCTCTTACAGAAAAGTAATGTTACCAAGAAGAAGGTTTTCACTTTATCTTGGCTAAAGTATGTGCAGCACAGCAGAGAACTGTACCACAAAAGTGTAAGTCATAAATTGTGTCTGGAGGTCAAGAATCTATTCTGAACAGAGGCCCTGTGCTCATCCATGTCCAGAAATTACTTTCCATAAGAGACAGCCCTTCCAGGGGAAAAATAGCACAATACAATAAACTTGACTTCATTCTGATTTAACTCCATCCCAAGCCCCTATGGCAACAACACAGCTCTACACCTGTCATTTGCTTCATACAATCTGCTGGACACAATTGTTTCTGGCAATGCATTGGTTTCTATCCCCATGGGGGAATTCATAGGCAGCAGCATTGAAAGGAGCTTTAGAGATCAATCACTGCTCTCATTTTACACACATCTAAAATTCCCTATGGTGATAGCTCATCAGCCTTAAGCCATGACCCATGTGGGGGGCTGGTGCCAACAACTGGAGAGTGCTTTATTTGGACCAGGAAATAACACAGCTTTCTCCTAACTGGCGTCATCATCCCATCTTTAGTAGAGGCCAGTCCTGTGTAGTGTTCATGGTAGCATCCCAGAGCTTACCTCATCCATCCTGACTTTAGTGGGGATCCAGAGGAAAAAAGGAGGAAGCACCCACTGTTCTCTCCTGTGCCCCAAAAGGCTTTTCCTACCCAAGATTGGTACACCTACCCAAAGGTAAGCACAGGCAGCTCTGTAGGGAAGTCCTAGGGCCTGAGTGCCATCAGACTTATCAGAAGTTCTAAGTGGGTAACCAAACACACCCTTCCTTTCACACCCACCCAGGGTGACTAACCCTTGAGGAAGAAATGAGTGAACTGAAAAGTCCCACAGGAACCTCAAACCCAGCACATCTAAAGCGGAACTTCTTACCATCGCCTGCAAATTCACTCTCCCCTTACAGTAACCCATGTAGGACCTGGAACACCTTCCATTCAGCCTTTCGCAGAGCCTTTCGCAGAGCCTTCCGGCCCCTTACACCTGAGGACTTACCAAGCCTTGCCCCCTCCAGCCCTGACAATCCCTCCTATGCCCTTTGCTCTCCATTCTGAGAGGAGCCTTAGCCACGCCTTCCCAGCTGCTCCGTCTACTCCTGACCCCAATTCATCCTCCACACTGCTGCTAAAGGGAGTCTTTCATGATACATGTCTAACCATGTCTGCTGCCTAACACCCTGGAAAGCTCCCCACCAGACCTCAGAGCAGAACAGGCACTCCTTAGCATGGCATCTCTTACCCCCACGGCATGGCCGTGGCCATCTCCAGCCTCAACAACCCGACAGCAGGACTCCCCCTTGACTGTGCTTCTCGTCCCTGGTCCCCCTGCACCCCACCCACCTGGCAGTGCCCTGGTGCCTACTCACCCTCAACACTCGGGCTGGGGGTTCTGCTCCCGGGAGCCTTTGCTGCTCCTCAACCGCGTTGCTCCTGCGGAGGTGCCCTCTCTCTGGGCACCCGGGACCCTGTGCATCCATTCCACTAAACTGTAACGGTTTTCTCCTGGACATGGTCAGAAACTGGATTCTCTAAAGGAGTGATTATTGCACAGACGGTCTGGTTTCATCCCTTTTCTTTTTGAAAAGGGTACCTATGGACAAAACACACAGAGTGAATTCGGTGTGGAAGTGCCCCCAAAGGACCTGTCCATGGCTGGGTGGCCCACACCTGCCACCCTGTCACCCTGGAACACCGGGGACCGTCTGACTAAATACATGATGAGCGAATGAATGAAGAACGATGAAGGAATGATTTGCCCACCCTCACCCAGAACTAGGCGGGAGGGCGGCAGGATCGGGGCATCTCCTGCGTGGAGCAGAACGTGGGGGCCGCTCCTCGGAGCCCCGTCGGGAGGGGACGCAGCGGGACCGCAGGGCGAGGGCCGGGCGGCCGGGGGCGGGGGGTGGCGGGCAAGGGGTCGGGCTTGCCCGGAGACCCAGCGCCGCCACCAGGCCGGAATTTCGCTTTCCCTTTGGGGCGGCCGGAGGCGGCGGGGCCGTCCCGGAACGTCTGCGGCCGGGCTCCCGGGGAGTTCGTCCGAAAGCGCCGCGAATCCCGCGGGCCGACCTCCGCGTGTCACTGGGAGGCTGATGCAGAGAGAGACACAGAGAAAGAAAGCAAGAGACCGAAGTCCCGGGAAAGTCCTGTCGCGCTCCGGGTCGATTATAAAAATGTGACCCCCTGGCCGGCCTCCCAGCCACCGCCCTCACCTGCCGCGCCCGCCCGTCCGCATCCAGCCGCCGACTCCGTGCGCCGCGCCCGCCCAGCATGTGTGCCGCTCGCGGTGAGTTAGCAGCCCGAGCGCGGCGCCGGGGCGGGGAGGGCGGCGCGGGGAAGGGGAGGCACGGCCCTGGGCCCGCGGAGGTCAGGCTGGCGCGCAGCACGGCCTCGCGGACGAGAAAGAGAGACCGACAGCGTGCTCGCCACGCGCCACACAGGAAGGGCGATGTCCTTTCAAACAGCCTCCTGAGCTACGTCCACGTAGCAGTTTTGAAACTGAGCCCCTTGGGGTAGATTTCTTGATCAGACTTTCTCTGCTCCAGCTTTGAGAGGGCAGATCCCAGCCAGCCTGAAAGTGGGGCTCTGTCACCCCACTGTTCCCAAAACACTAGGTCTCGAGTCTGAGCCAGACACTGAGTTCACCACCTGACTTCGGTTTCCCTACTGGCAAAATGGAGGCTTTTTCTGGGTGAGCTCTGAGTCCAAAACCCTCATCAGAGCTCATTAGGGGCTCTCACAGGGTGGGCTTCCAGCCCTAGAATAGAGCACCACCCTCCAGGAACTTGATTCCTCTCTCAGGTGTGGAAGGAAGACTGGGAATGAGTGGAGGTTGGTGCCCGGAAGGAGCGGATGGGTGGGCGGACATGGGCGAATGGACTCAAGTGCCAAGCTCAGCCTGCCTCTCGCTTCCCTTCCAGGGCTCCTCCTCATGGCCATCCTGGCCCTCCTAAACCACCTGGGCCACCCCGGTGTGGCCAGGAGCCTCCCCACAGCCACACCAGGCCTAGGAATGCTCCAGTGCCTCAGCCATTCCCAAAACCTGCTGAGGGCCGTCGGCAACATGCTTCAGAAGGTGAGCTTTTCCGTGTCCCTGGTCCTACTTTGCAGCCTCTGTAGGGAAGGGGCTTCTCTGAACCCTCGGTCACCTGAAGGGATTGCAGAGAAATTGTGGACATTGATCAGGAGCGGCCAAGGAGGGGGAGAGGGAACTTTACAAACGGCCCAACCAAGAGGCAAAGAATCTCAATGAAATTGTGTCTCCAGAGAAAGCAAGAACAGTGATAAATTATAATGGCATTCGTATTGGCTGCGTCTACACGGGGGAAAGTGGGTATTTACAGTGTTCCCAGTAGCCTGCCAACAGAGATGGAATTGCATCAGGCCCACACTGTTTCTCTGACACACTTATCAATCCAGGAAACTGTTATGAGGTGCAGTCTCTGTGCTCCCAGGGGCTACAAAGATCAATTAGACTTGCCCTTCACGTTGCTCGCCAGCTTCCAGTCTGGTGACGCAGTTTGTTGTCAGAGTGATATTTCAGGGGGCCCATGATGCACGTCCAGACCCCATTTTCTAGTGAGAGAGCTACCTAATTTTGTTGACAAAGAGTTTACCTATTTTTTAAATTTAATTTTGGTATCATTAATGTGCAATATTATGGTGATTAAACTACCCCCTTCATCAGGTCCCCCCACCAACCCCATTACAGTCACTGTCCATCAGCGTAGTGAGATGCTATAGAATCACTACTTGTCTTCTCTGAGTTGTACTGCCCTCCCCGTGCCCCCCCAACATTACATCTGCTAATCGTAATGCCCCTTTTTCCCTCTTATCCCTCCCTTCCCGCCCATTTTCCCCAGTCCCTTTCCCTTTGGTAACTATTAGTCCGTTCTTGGGTTCTGTGAGTCTGCTGCTGTTTTGTTCCTTCAGTTTTTTTCTTTGTTCTTATACTCCACATATGAGTGAAATCATTTGATACTTGTCTTTTTCGGCTTGGCTTATTTCACTGAGCATAATACCCTCTAGCTCCATCCATGTTGTTGCAAATGGTAGGATTTGTTTTCTTCTTAGGGCTGAAGAGTTTACCTATTTTTATGTATAGAGTTATCTATTTAATTTATGAATGAATTTAATTCCTTTTTTTAGGTTTCATATTTTAATGCCAAAAATTTTTTTTTCCTTTTAAAAGTGGCCCAATAAGCCATTGCTTTTGCCACAATGGCCAAAACCAATGTTTTTAAAAGCTCAGGTGTGGAAGGAAGATTGGGACTGAGTCCTTTTGCCTTCCTGCTCGCCAGTAAAGCTTCCTTGAATATTTTCTAGCTTGTTGCTTTAGGACTATCTTAAAATAAGTTCAATCCCACAAGGTCTCTTAAAGAATTTTCTCCCTTCTAATCTTTCATAATGTGCTGCCAACCGCTCCTTACAGCTCAATCTTAATTAAAAGGTGGCTTACCAAGTGAAAATTGCAGAGATAAGTGCTTTGATTCTTGAAGAAATGTTCAATGTCGATAAAATTTAGGAGCTCCGATTCAAATAGATGCTTTATGTGAAAAAGCTGACTCTTCTACTCCCAGAGACTGCGCTAAAGGTCAAAAGATTGTGGAACTCTACTTGATTTTATATCATTCCTTTGTCCCATTTGCCAGAAGAGGGCAGCTGACTACTACGGGAAAGACAGGCAGCACATGCGTGCAGTTCACAGGCCATAAGCAGCCCACAGACTGGCAGGGTTTGGCCCTTGTCTTTCATACTTTGATTTTTGAGTTTGTTGGCATTGAAAAGTGCCAACTTTTCTTATTCTTTCATATAAGAATCCAAATTTCCATCTTCCCATTAAAGCATCTGAAGAACATTAACAGAGGGCCCGCATTTCCAAAGCTATCTCTTTACAACCGGCTCAGGACAGTGGCTCTCCAGGTCTGCTTCAACACCTCCAGAAAGAGTGCACCGTCCCCTGTGGATGCTGTAACTGATTCCCACAAACGGAGTGGCTTCACAGAACACAAATTTATTATCTTACAGCTCTGGAGGCCAGAATCACTGGGCTAAAATCAAAATCAGCAGAGTTCTGTCCTTTTTTGGAGACTCTAGACGAGCCTGTGTTTTCTTTCATTTTCTAGCTTCCAGAGGTGTGGGGTACCCTTCCCTCTTCAAAGCCAGCAAGGGCCAGTTGAGTCTTTCTTATGCTGTGTTACTCTCAAGTTGACTCTCCCGCCTCTTTCTTCCATTTGTAAAGATCCAGCAGTTACACTGGACCCACCCCGGTAATCCAAGATAACCTTCCTACTTTAAGGTCAGCTGATAACCTTAATTTCATCTGTAACCTTAATTCCCCTTTGCCATGTAACATATTCCCAGGTTCTGGGGATCGGAAGGTGGGTGTCTGTTGGTTGGGGGACATTATTCTGTCTACCACAGGTAGGGATTTTACTCCTTGTTCCCAAACATGTTTTATACCCTCAAGCCTTGACTCATGCCTCCCACAGTTTCCTCCATCCAAGGGGATTCATTCCTCCTCCGCCGCCTGTCAGCATTCTGATCCTCTTAATGCAGATGTCCCATCTCTCAGGAAGCTTTTGCTTGCCTTTCGACCACCTCCTCAGAGCCTTCCTACCCTTCTTAGTACTTCTTACCTCCTAGTTATTTGGGCACTTGCCTATCTCTGCAGCTGAACTTGGAACCCTGGCGCCGTAACATAGTCCTCTTCTTTGTCATGTTCCTTAGTACGGTAGTCCATCCATAGTGACGGGGGTTACATCCTAAGCCCCCCAGTGGATGCCTGAAACCATGGGTAGTTCCAAACCCTATCCGTACTATGTTTTTCCCTATACATACATACCTATGATAAAGTTTAATTTATAATTTAGGCACAGTAAGATATGAACAATAACTAATAAGATAGAACAATCATAATATACTGTAATAAAAGTGATGTGAATGTGGTCTGTCTCTTAAAATATCTTATTGTGCTGTACTCACCCTTCTTCTTGTGATGATGTGAGATGATAAAATGCCTATGTGATGAGATGAAGTGAGGTGAATGATGTAGGCATTGTGATGTTACATTATTATGTTTTGACCTTCTCACCTTATGTCAGAAGGAGGATCATCTGCTTCTGGCCTGTGGTTCATCTTGGGTAACTGAAACTGGAAAGTGAACCCTCAGATAAGGGGGGGACACGTGTGCCTAGCATAGTGCCTGGTACACATCAGTCTTATTAACTGGAAAAATGACCTTGATCAACTTCTAAAGATAAATATAATTCAACAATACTTTTCCAACATGCTTGTAAAGTGACGTGTGTGTGTGTGTGTGTGTGTAATGCAAACCAAATCTCCACTTGTCTCTAGGATTCCATGTTTATTACATCGATCAAGTTGTGACCTTAACAGGTCCCCCCTTTAGAAGTTATACTTGAAAAAGATATTCATAAAACACAGGAGGTTTGGCAAAAGAGAAAAGCTGTTTTCACCAGAAGCAAGTGTCATAGCGTGGTGTAGATGCTGATTAGCACAGGCTGTTGAAATGATTTATAGTGTTTACATAATGGAAAAACCTATCACCCAGAGTAACATGTCCTAAGCAAAGAAGAGGAGGGAGAGAAAGTGTAAATGACCTGTTCCCTTTTATCTTATGAAGACCCCAAACTTCTTACAGGTCAGAGAGACAGAGGTCTAGGACAGCCAGTTCTCTTTGCTCATGGGAGCCAGGAGCCTTACTGATGTTATAAACTGGGTTTCTCTTTTTATGTTCTCTTAACAGGCCAGACAAACCCTTGAATTTTACTCCTGCTCTTCTGAAGAGATTGATCATGAAGATATCACAAAAGATAAAACCAGTACGGTGGAGGCCTGCTTACCACTGGAATTAACCACGGTATAGCTGATTTTCCTCCCAAAGCATGTAATACAGTTAAGAGCTCATCAAACCTAATCTTCTTTCAAAAATTTTCATGGTTCTGGTCCCCATAATCATGGGCCTTGAAAAGGTCCCACTTCGAAGTTAGATCTGAAAAAAAATTACAAAACAAATATGTTTTTTCACAATAATGTGAATATACTTACCACTACTGAACTGTACACTTAAAAATAGTTAAGATGGTAAATCTTACATGTTTTTATTACTACAATAAAAAAAGATATTTTGGGGGAGGAAGGTCAGAAAAACATATATTAAGAATTGACATCTTTGATGTGCAATTTTTTTTTCTCTAGAATGAGAGCTGCCTGGCTTCCAGAGAGATCTCTTTCTTAACCGTAAGTCAGAAAATTCAAGGTTTCAGCCCATATTATGAATTCACATCATTGATGTCTGATTATTTTTTCTTCTAGAATGGGAGTTGCCTGGCCTCCAGTAAGGCCTCTTTAATGATGGTAAGACATAAAACTCTTTTCTCAAACGCAGTGCAGGGGGATGGGGACGTTTTTAGCCCATCTCAATGGTCCCTTCCCCATCTTGTCATACCACCCAGACCCTGTGCCTTAGCAGTATCTATGAAGACTTAAAGATGTACCAGGTGGAGTTTAAGGCCATGAATGCAAAGCTTTTGATGGATCCTAAGAGGCAGATCTCTGTGGATCAAAACATGCTGGCAGCTATTGACGAGATGATGCAGGTAAGACCTCCATCCTATCACTGAGAATGCCTTCATGCTGAGACAGCCAGCCAGGGTCCCTGATGGAGAAATATAAAAATCAACCATTCCTGATTGGGAGAGGCCTTAAATCCCCCTTCTAAAATCCCTGTAGAGCTACAGCCTTGAAGGTGCCTTCTAGAAAGAGAGCAAACAGGAGCAGATCATGTTAAGAAAAGCAGCCTCCCATTTGTTGACCATGTCGTATGCACCAGACTCTCAACAAGTATTTTCCTCCTTATGTCATCCATAACACCCATAAGCGGGTCTGTACATGGGAGGAAACCAAAATGTAAGAGAGTTAGTCCCTTGTCCAAGGCGACACAGCCTGTAAGTGGCACAGGCAGGATTTAAACCCCCATCAAAGGGATTCCACTACACTTCACTTCTTGCTCACCTCTGAAGGCTCCAGGATGTGCACATGAGGGGCCAGCATGCAAACTTCTGATATTACTTGAGAAAACAAGCGGGGCTAGGGCCTGGGTATGACCCTATCTTGAACTAAAATGTGAACAAAGTAAAAGAATGACCTACCACTGAGTTCATCCACAACTGTACGCATAGACAGGTACTACTCTGTCAATTTCTCAGTCACCGTAACACATGATGCTGATACAAAACACAGAAATATCCGCGTAAGAGCAGGGTGAGTGCGTTGATGACCAGGGCATGGGATAAAAACCACGGTGTCAGGATTCCTTGTCTGAAAAGGAATCTTCCTTCCTTCCTTCTCTTTCTTTCTTTTTTGTGCCAATTACCTATTTGGAAGGCAGTGAACTTCACGCATCACAGAATGTCACCATACAGAGTTGTTATGATACTCCATTTCAGGTCCAAGAGTCAGGTGATCTGACTGCTGGAATCAGTTCTAATATTAATCAGTTATGCTCAAATCATTTCCTTCTCTGTGCCTCAGGCTTTTCCTCTGCAAAATGGGATGGCTTCATTCACCTTACCTTTCTTTTAGGCTTTTTTGTGAGGAACAAACCGAAGTTCTGATCATTGTGGAAATATAAGGTCTTGCATTATGTTATCAAATTAAAGGGCTGAACCTGGGAGATCCATTGTCAGGGGTATTGATCTGACACAAATGAGTCTGTAATAAACAGGTCTGTTACTGATGGAGAGTTCCAGTCAATAGCAATCTATCACCTCCCTGTTCTAAAAGGACTTAGCTTCTTAATATAACATAAAAAATTTAATTAGATATCACAGCAGATGTCATCTTAACAGAATTGTTCCTTCCTAAAATACAATTCCCACTAAATAGTTTTCTAAATAGCTTTAAGGGTCTTTTCAGAGCTCACTGAAGATACATATGCTTGGATAATGAATCTTTCTTCTCTCAGGTTCACCTGCCATCTGGCTGGGAGTAGATTTGGGTTGGGTTTAAGAGATATAATGAGGGAGTGGGTTGCGGGCTGAGACATGTATTGGCTTCACCCATTTTTATGGACCAATGTTCTGATTCTGGAACACTGTGTATGTCATGCTCCATATTCCTCCTAGGCCCTGAGTGTCCACAGTGAGACTGTGCCACAGAAACCCTCCCTTGAAGAACCGGACTTTTATAAAACTAAAATCAAGCTCTGCATACTTCTTCATGCTTTCAGAATTCGTGTGGTGACTATCGATAGAATGATGAGCTATCTGAATTCTTCCTAAAAAGCTGAGGTCACTCCCAACCTTAAAGGCATTTTTATGACAATTTGAACCAAAGAAATTTAATAGGATATGGGTTAAGGACTGGGGACAGGATGGCCTGTCATGGCCCTACTAAGCTAATAATACAATAATTCTCATGCTTGTTTACATTAGTCACCACCCAAAATTTGAAGGCTCGGACTAAAATATCCACATGATTCCTTTGGTCAAGTATATTTCCCATTTACTATGGATAAGTTGTTTATAAGTTTTCATGAGCAAATTGCTAACAAGGGAAAATGTCTTTTCCTTTTAATAGAAGAGCAAGAATTTATAAGCTATTCCTGTACCAAAGTGTTTGTAGGAACAAACACTCAAGCATAATTTATTTTAAAATATCTATTTATATAATTTTATGTTCATGAAAGCATGTGAACTTATATTTATTTATGTAGTATTTATTAAAATATTTATTATCAAATGGATTTCAGTAATAACATGTTCTAAAAATAAAATGATTGAATTAAAGTAATTCTCATACTTTTCTAATGTAGTTGGAATATATTAAATGTTAAAATCACATGGTGGGAAAACTGAAAACTCTAATGAAATTTCAGCAAAATTCCCTTGGAAAGAAATGCCACAATAAATTACGCTTACCTATTTTCTAGGTCCTTTAACTCCAGATTTTAAAGGAAGCCTAGTAAGACTAGATAGGCTCTAATACTGAAGCCACTGAATGAGTTATGGTCTTTGAGAGTACGCTTCATGATTGTTCAATATGTGAATCTGAAAGTAAAATACAAAGAAATGTTTTTTCCCTGTTAACCACAGCCCCGTAACTGTGTATTAGACAAATACATAATACTGTCCAACTGGGAAAAACATCATTCGGAGGACTTCTAGTTAACTTATTCTTATTTTTATGACCCTGGGCCCTCCAGGGGAACTTGTTTCTAAATTACAATGAGAAAAACTCTCCAATTGCTTTAAACTTCTGCCTGAACCACATGGATGATTGCCTTGCTCTGGCTTAAGAGATGGGCTCTTAATGACCCAAATATTAAATTCCACCTTTTTAATTCTCTAAACCATATGAATTCTAAAAGAGTCCCCTGACAGAATGCCACGTAATCTCAGTGCTCTGATAACCATGTTCTCCCTTACCACGAGGGCTGTAAGACAGGGCCTCGTCGGAGCGCCCTCCTTCCCTCATGTGGGTCCTCCTCATCTGCGTGGCCGACATTCATTTTTCAGATTCTCAGCCTACTTGATACACAATTAGATAGAAATCATCACAAGCTAGATCCCATTATTCACTTTTTCTTTAGGGATTTCTCCACAAACTTGAATGACCTGCAAGTGAGTCACAGACAGGAGTCCCTTGCCGTAAGCGTCGCGTTTAGGGTTTCAGCAGCTTTGATGGTGGTTAAGGGCCTGATGGCTGGAGGTGGTTGTGGAGCTGCTGGCGTCCCCACAGGGACCGGTGACTTGGCTGGTGTTGGCCGGCTGTCTGCGCCCAGAAAGAAGAAGAGGCAAGCAGATTGTCTATCCTATGGCTGGGCTTGCACAGAGGAACACAGGTGTTAACTTTGGCTCTAGAAATTACAACATATGCTTCAAAAACATGACTGGTCCAAGAAACATCTTCAGAATCAATTCCGTTCTGCATTACATGGTTAGTTTACCACTTTTTCCTTCTAAGCCCTGGTCTGCAACATACAAGTTGCATAACATGACCACACTGTTCTAACCTCTCCACCTGTTTCCTCTTCTAAGAATAGAGATAATGCTAGAACCTACCTCAGAGGAACAGACCAGGGTTAAATGGAACAACTCATACAAAGCACTAGCATCGCACCTGGCACATAATAAACACACAATTCATGTGAGCAGTTTTGGGAAATTACTTGGCTTGGTGGCCAAGCCAAGTTTGTTAAATCCCCTTCGCTACTATTTCCTATATGTGAAATGGAGAAAATTGTATTTCGCGGTGCTGTTGTAAGGACTCAGTGACACATCACAGTGCTGCCATCTCTTCTGAGTCCGTGTTCTACACCAAATTTTTTTAAATGGTTAGATCATTTGTTTAAAGAGAGCGATGCCCTGTCCCTCCATGCACTCAGCGTATCATAGGTGTTCAGCAGAGGAGGCCTTCTGGTGCCACATACGAGGGCAAAAGGCAGGGGCCCGGCCCTCACGGAATGGGAGGTGGGGGGCAAAGCAGACTTTCTAAGACTTGAGATCCCCCTAAAAATATTCCCCAGTCCTAGCCCATTAGATACCCATTTGATTAACAAGTTTACTTTTTTAAAAAGAAAATAAACATTGAAAGAACAACTTAATCAGAGAATCAACATGAAAGGCAGCTGACAGCTGCCCCACTGAGGGCCCAGAGGTTTGGAGAAAGAGGACAGTACTCAGGAGCAATCTGGGCAGCCGGCCAAAGGTGGGTATTGGACAACTCGAAGACATGCAAAAGGGCCTTAGATACCCTGAGGAAAGAAAACATGGAGACAAAAAGGGAAGAAAACCAGCTTTGTCTGGGGCCAGTGCGGGCAGAAGTCACGAGTCCCCTTGGCCATATTACCCTGGGCCATTCAGTTTTGACCTTATTTGGGAACTAAACATTTGGTTTTATCTAGAATAATTTTGCCTTCCAAGTTAAAGGCAAAGTGTATTACAACATTGCTATGGACTGAATGAGTCCCCCTAAAATTCTTGCAGTGAAGCCCTGACCTCCAGTGTGATGGTTTTTGGAGATGGGGCCTTTTAGGAGGTTAGTTAGATTCGAAGCATGAAGCTCTCATTATGGCATTAGGGCCCTTTTAAGAAGAGACTCGGCGACATCTCCCCCATCCCCGGTACCTCTACAGGAGGACACAGTGACAAGGTGACCATGTGCCAACAAGGATGAGAGCTCTCAGCAGACACCAAGTCTACCAGCACCCTTATCATGGACCTCCCGATCTCCAGAACTGTGAGAAATAAAACGTCTATTAAGCTACCCAGTCTACAGTATTTTGTCATAGCAGTCTGAGTTGACTTGAGAAACTTATTTTAAATTAGACAATAACTCAACCACATTTTTCAAAAATTGAATTGTATCAATTTTTTGGTTGAGATGTACCTGGTAAGAACAAATCAAAAACTAGTTATATTTATGTATCTTTGAGTATACTGAAATGATGATTGTCAATCATGGCAGCAATATGACATCAGAGACAATACATTCGTAGAACCCTTGTCAGAAGCAATCGGAGATGTGCTCACTAAGTGCCAGGCATTTTTAAGTGTTTACCACAAATGCATAGAATCCTCCCAGTAATCCTACAAGGAGGGACTATTGCCTTCCTCTTTCTGTAAATGAGGAAACTGAGGTAAGAGGCTATATAAGCATGCACGATGAGTTAAGTGAAAGTTTCTGCGATCTGAACCCAGGTGGCCTGGCCCCAGCCTACGCCAGCAACCACTGCACCCTCTTTGCCTCCTGTATTAGGTCCCAGGAAGTCAAGGGATACTTTCATCATAAGCATGCAAACATCATCATAGTTATTTACGCACCTCCCCTCTCTCACTACACGAGGGTTTCAAGCATAGGAAATATCATTTACTTACGTATTTGTGTTCTCAGGCCCTGGCACTCAACAATGGTATAAAGAGAAAGGCAAAAGACAAATCTTCACGGTTCCCACACATGTCATTTCTTTTTCTAATCTAAGAATAAATAAGAAATTCTTTAGTCTTTAAAAATATCACATTCTTCCCAGTTACAAAAAAGTTTAAAATGTGTGTGCGTGCTTGCTTGGTTCAAAACAATTATACATGTTTATAATGGAGGGAAAAATCCAAACTTCATAAGCCTGAGTTAAATAATTTGCATAGCTGTGATTCAGAATCACATGGTTACTATCCCTTAATAACAATGGGCCAACTAAACATAGCACATTGGAGAACTGGAAAAACGGTTCCCTTCACTGCAGATGTCTTAGAACCAGACTCATGGGTGACAGTTTCAAGAGCCCCAAGCAA
Organism: Smutsia gigantea; assembly: GCA_032199065.1. Taxonomy (NCBI): domain Eukaryota; kingdom Metazoa; phylum Chordata; class Mammalia; order Pholidota; family Manidae; genus Smutsia; species Smutsia gigantea. Next base: position 185,968 of record JAVSCE010021507.1, read on the forward strand.
CTGACCCATTGGTTCCCACGGCCACAGGTCCAGCAGGGCTCCTCAATCACCCCGCAGCCCCTCTCACCGAGAGCCACTCCACTTTTGAATGGTTTACCAATGCAAGTTCCTGGTAAGATTTCACAAATGACTTCTACAGCTAAGGAAAAGTTAAAAACTCAATGAACTAGTCCAAGTCCCTCTGTGCAATTAATTTAAGTAATAAAATCGTTTTTTTAGATTTCCCAACTTGCCTGAAAATAAAACATGCTACAAATGCAAAGAGCATACTTCCTTCTAATACACTCACCCCAGAAAGTATATAGCAAACAGCAATGGACCTCCAGGAAATAAAGACAACTCACTCACTCCCGGCTGCCTAGGAATCCACATCCTGACTGGATCCAAGGGACCTCAGTCCTCCAGAGGCTGCGGAGTGAGGCAGGACATCCCAGCTCGGAAGCAGGGAGGGTATCAGAACTCCACGCTCAGAATTCAACCCCACGGCCCCTACTGTAGTATCAGCTGCTACACAGCTGTCACCAGAAATGCTGGAACCATGGTATGTAGGTGGAAAGGACGCAGACAGCAGTAAAGCCCTGGGTACCCCACTGGGATCACAGCCAATGATCACCCAGGAAGGACCTTCAGCGTGGGCAACGGGCTGTGCCAGCTGCGGAAAACCACCATCCCCAAGAGGACACATTCAAAAATCAGCAAATTCAGGGTCCTCTTCAGGAAACTGGGTGAAAACACGCTTCCACGTAACATAGTAGGGAAGAAACTTTTCGCCTAAAGCAATTCAGTAAAATAACAAAATGAGTCCCAAATAAGAGCAATCATATTAAAGAGATGCACAGGTAAGGAGCTAATATGAATCCCCCTTGTTTTAAATAAAAACACACCCTCCCATCACCAGGGGGAGGAAACTATCGTTCCTGGCACAAGGAGGTTAAGGGGATACGCAAGTTTCCCAGAACCTGTGCAAACTCCTGGGTGAACTAGTCTGCCCTGGTTTACACTCCCTCAGCCTCAGGCCAACCCGCTAATGCCCAGCAGCCAAGATAGCAGCAACTGAGGGCCAGGATGCTTTAGAAAATAATTTGCAAGTAAATAATAATACAAAAAAGACACATTAGCACTGTACAAATGCAGATTTATTTCCTTCCCTTCATCCATAGTATGAATATGATTGAAAATTGTTAGGAAGCCAGCTTACATATAAAGCACCTCTGAAATTATGCTTTTCCTGGGAAAACAACTTATGAAAAATAATAAACATTTAAAAATTCAAGTCCTTTACAAGTATTTTACACTTCTAAAACTCCATGTGTTTCCTAAAATATAGTACAATTTAAAAAAATTCATAAAGTGACACTGATTTGAACTCCACAGGATCCCTGACAATCAAAAATACATTCTTCCCTATAAAGCGAATTTGTTCTTCACAGGCAAAACAACAGTTAAAGTGTGTTTCTTTGATTAATTCATTGAGATTTATTTTACTGTCCAGCTAATTCCTACAGAAGACTAACGGTAATTTAATTTCTTCAAATAAGTTAACAAAATACATCCAAAATCTTAATCACCACATATGTCATTCTGGTATTGTGACAATATCTATACATTAAAAAAAAAAAACACTTCACCAATTAACAAGAGCCAATGTGGCCTATCATTCCTCGGAGCAAGTCTTCTTCAAGAAGAGATGACAGTTTTCCCATGGTCTCGCTAAGTCTATTTCTGAGTGGCATTTTTTTCCCCCCAGAAAGTAAATGATCCCAGGTTGAAAGTCAAGAAATGTAGTGTTTGGCCTGGTGATATCATAAGGCTGATATAACTTGATGTAACTTTTTCACTGATTCAGTGAACTTCCCCAGTGAGATTAGGAGATCACCTCTGAGTTTACATACCGACACCAGGATGGGCGAGGATTACATTCCTTTCTAATCGTTCTACGACCAGGTAACATGATTGTTTTAACAGTTTCACAGACCATTAGCCAGACAGGTTAGTTAGTAACGGGAGATGTGAAAATCATATCCCAAATAAAAGGATATATTGTATCCAGTGGCAGGTGTGTCTGTTGGAGTGGGAGCTAAAAGAACAGGATACACTCTTCATTATTAATGTCATTACGAAAAAAAAGCGAAAGTAAATTAGTGCAAGTTTAAGTACACCACCACTTAATTGCTAAAAATGTTGCAAACAGCTGATTGGAATTTCATAGTTCACAGACTCCAAAAGGAAAATTACCACATTTCTCACCTGCCTGAGTTGAGTCAGTTTAAGCACCCTTTGTGAGTATATGTGCTTGTGGGAGCAGGAGGTGCATAAAAACAAATCCTGATATTATAGAGGTTTTTTTCTTCCTCAAGTTTTCCAAATATTTTACATTCTCTTTTCCCCTGAATAACGTGAGCTGCAGAGTTCCCCTGGCAAAGGAGCTGCTTCCACAGACTGTGAAGTTCAAGGTCTCATCCATCTAGACCTAATTACCAGTTGAAACGGTCTTTTGCAGGTGAAAGTTCCTGAGGTTTTCTTTATCAGTTCATCTTCCCAACTTCACAGGAAACCTAACAAAAGAGAGAATCAAACACATTCAGGGTTTGGTTGCTGGGGGGAAAGAGGCCATGCTTTTAAAGAAAATCAATTTTCCATTTCAAAAAGTAACTTCTGGAAGTGGCTGGGTTTTCCTGCGCTGAAGATAAGCCACTGCTATTTAAAGGCTGTGGTTACAAGAACTAAAATGTGCTCATAAAAATACAGAATTCAGCCAATTAATCAGGTATTTTGGCAACAAAAGACTGATAAATTTGGTTTTTTGTTTTCAACTCACAGATTTTTTTTTCCTAGTTTGAGGGAATTGGCCTAATATGCCTTTATGATTCCTAAAAAATCTCACAAACCCCTTATAGTTCTAATGTATCAACAAGTCAAATGTCTAATGAGATCGGAGACAGATATAAACAGAAAACAAAGAAACAACCTGTTATAAGGGGTTGGCGAGATTTTTTCCGCCTTTCTTTGATGGGAAGTGGCTGTGCTTACTTGGTCATTAGAGCACAGAGGCCATCTGTCCACAGGCAGAAGCACCTATATGCAAATGCAGGTTTCTACAGGGTAGGCTCAGTAATTTACATAATTTCAATATATCCAAGAACAAGAATTTAAGTCCTAGAATACCGAAACCAGCTCTTCTATTTGCTTGAGGCTTCTGCACCCCAAGTCTACAGGGGGACTTCAGGAAGCCTGTCCGTCCACCTGAGCAAATTCTGAGATATAACAGAATGTTTTTACTTCTCATATAGACTTTTGAGTCATCTGTACACTTTAACATTCTTTTGGCATAGAAAGTCCAAATAGAATTCCAGAAAAAACCTATCTCTGACCTACTAAGATTTCTGAGAAATAACACTCCATTTGTTAACCATAGTAACAATATATAACAATCGAAGTTTTGAATTAGTTTGACCTCAGGTATAACAATGTGCTAAATCAAGTACAAATAAAGAAGTGCTTAAAAACGAAGGAACAGTGTGGTTTCCTGGACTGAGAATAGAAACAACTCCCTTTAGCCCCCTCTGGGCTCTGCTTTGTCGTTTCCAGTCTTTGCCATCTGAGTTACCTGGTGCTACCCCGTGGCCTCCCTGAGGGCTGCTTCGCGTGATGGGAGTCCCAGGAGGCCCAGTGGTAGTGGTACCAGTTCTGTCTCACGTACCATAATGACATTCATATCTAACCCCTTATCAAGCCTTACTACCCGTCTGGAGCTTTACATGCATTACCTCTTTTCATTCTCACAACAAACGCTCAGGACATAGAGGCATTTGCATCCATTTGACAGACAGGAACACAGAGGCTTAAAGTTAGGTTAAGAATCCGCCTAGTCAAAAAGCTTGCCAGCACTTGAGAAGAAATCTGAACCCTTCCTCTGACTCCAAGCACACCTTTGCTTAGATTATGGCAGCCCACATACTTATTGCTGCATTTGTGGAATTCTCTGAACCCCAAGCTTATAAATAACCAATCAAAACATTCTATAGTAAAACTTTGCTTTTTACAAAGACACAGCTTGATTCCAAGTAAATGGCTGATTAAGATAATTTCCTGCTTACCTTCCAGCACATTTTGGACTTCAATGGAGACGACGTTTTTCAAGCAGTTATATAAATGCTGGGCTGTGGCATTACCCTGCTCCTTTTCTTGCCACTTCTTCAGCATCCTAAACTTACAAATGGTAACATCTTCTTTCTTCTTCCGGATATCATCAACATCGCTAATATCTAATTCCAGGTTGGCAATGGCAATTTTTATCCAGTCCTTCCCCAACTTCCCAGCAAGGGTAATCAACTGAGTGTCAGTTAACGGGGTTCTAGTCTTTGCTCCATCTAAAAGCAGATGAGGAGTTCAGTAGTTCCTCTCAACTCTTCAATCATTTACAGCAATTTATAATGAAAATGTATTCTCCTTACATTAAAAAGGACATGATTTGTAACTTTAACTGCTTTTAAAATATATTTATGTGACAAAAAAAAATCTCTGCTTTCCAAATAACTATTATAAGGAGGAAGGGAACTATTTCATATAATAACAGTAAATGGGTTATAATGTTCACAATGATAATTCAGTAATTCAGGAAATCAGACTGTTTTACAAAGCAGCACAAATTAGGTTGGAAGAAAAAAAATCAAGACACGAAAAATAATTTAAGTGGGTCGAAAAGAAAAATAAACAGTTTTGCCCTTGCCTACCTCTGTGTCTTTATCTAAATGTTAGTGCCACATACATACATGACCTTAGTGGCCACTAAAGGAGACAGCAAGAGATATGAATTGCTCTTTCCATTATGCTATCTCCCGGCATTAGGGGGAAAAGGGCATTTCATGGAAAAGTCATGAGACGGCATCTGCAGTATCTGTTGATCTCTACAAAAATAGTATCATAGTCTAGGAAGGGCACATGTTGCCAAAGCAAACCACTGACCCCATAGAAAATATGAGCCCTATCATTAAGCTAGATTTTCTACTTTCACATTTTTTAGCTGGTTGTGCTGTGGTGCAGCAAAGCTCACTGGCTGCAGAATTGTGGTTAAGAATCCTCAAGGCATTACAAATCCCACAGACGATATCAACAGGTGGGTGAGAGGTAAGAATATTACATGCTCCCCTCCTCCAGGACCACAAGACCTCTGCTCATCGACAGCTGACACCTCATTAACGTGGATCTAACATTTGTGCTTGGATTTTTGCCCACTTCACAGTTCCTTCTCTATAACCTCCTAGATCGAAGAATGGGTCTACATAATGGCCTGCGCCACCTAGTGGGGTCCTCCTACGTGGTGGCTTGCTCCTAGCTCTCAGCTCTTAGCTGCAGTGAAAACTACACAAGGAACCTGTTAAAAATTTAGTTCCAGAACCATCACAAAATCTACTGTATCAGACTCAACCTAAATTTTATCAAGATCTCAAGGTGATTCTGTTGTTAAGGTTGAGCGCTGACCATATTTTTAAAAGCAACACAGTGATATACTGAGTCTAAAACTACAAGGAACAGTGATTTGATACATCAAAGAATGTTGAAAAAATACCTACAAAAAATCAAATCTTTATTAATTTATATACCACAATATCAGCTCCAAAAAGGTTGGAAATCCTTAATCTTCCCAGATACTATTTAATAATTTTAATTCTATTTCTAGCTAGTTGATATTGGAACTAATTTTAAATAGCGAAATAATTACATGAAACAAGAAAAACTTTTCCTATATATCAATTTAATATAAAATTGTGTCCCAGTCGATTGTAAGTTCTGAGGATCTAATGTACCACATGACTATAGTTAATAATATTGTACTGCATACTTGAAATTTGCTAAGAGTCGGTCTTAATAAGCATTCTCATCATCCAAAAAAAAAGAAAGAAAAGGTTACTGTGAGGTGATAGATATGCTAATTAACTGGTAGACATTTCACACTGTATACATGTATCAAATCATCACACTGTACACTTTAAGTATATACAATTTGTCAATCATACCTCAATAAAACGAGAAAAAAATTGTACTCCAATTCAGTTCAGTTGTAGAAATAATTCCAAAGCCTCAGTTATTTTGGCCTTCACTTATTAAAAATAATCTATAATTTCTGCACACACGTAAAAATCATAAACATCATCTTTACAGCCTCCTGCTCTAGAAAGTGGAAAATATCTTGTTTCACTTTATAGAAAACAAGTTTATCTGTTTTTACAGATTCATCCCTTACAATAAGAGTAGCAGAAAAGGCATTTTGATAAAGGGTTAATTTAGGGAGATATATGAGGCCCCTAAAGCCTCAGACCTTGTCCCATACAATTTGAATCTGAGTTTTTAAGCTTAGGTTTGTGAATTCTGGTTGGACTTGAATTTTGAGCTACATACTCCACCTTCTGGCTCCTTAAAGAACTGTTGTTAAACATTTTACATCTCTATATTGTATTTTCACAGCGAGGACCTTCGGTCTTTGCCATTAAAAGAAAGAAATGATGTTGAGACTTGCCGCAAATAATAGAGCTGAAGGCTCTCCACCCACTCACACAGCTACTAACTGTGAAGCCAATGAATGCACACAAGGACATTCACAATTTCATTCATTCAAGCAACGTGCATTGCCTTCTACATAAATGCTCCATGCTCAGTGCTACAGGAAACATCAAGATGGACAGTCTCTCTGATCTTCCACTCTACTCCGACGTAGTAAAGGAAAGAAGTGGGGAGGCAAGCTGGGAAAGCAGGCTGGGGCAGACCAAGAAGGAGCCACTATCCAGGCCTGAGATGCTGGGACACAGAGAAAGTCCCGAGGAGGGCGAGAGCAACTGGGATGTGGCCCCAGACGTCTGACCCAATAGCACGGGATTGGATGAATGCCAATGGGGAGACCAGGGAAAATAGTTTACAGCCACTGTGACATTTTTACAAACCTGAAGTGTCAACCTGCTTTATTCTTTTATCATAAATCTCCTCATCAGGTAAGCTGCTACTCATTTTTCGTCTTCTGTTACCTTAAATAAATAAATAAATAAATAAATAAAATTGGCTTTCCCATATGCTTCTTCTTGTCTACTAACCTTTAATCTGGAATTTTGTTTTTAAATCATTAGTCAGGTAGAAACAAACTGAAAATGGATTCAACAGTTGTTCAGACGACTGAGAGTTACAGAACACTTAACAGATCCTTAATGTTACCACATTTGCACAGCAAAAGAAAAATTCTAGTGAATCGAAGGAATAAAAGTACGTTCAAACTCACTTACCACTTATGTTGCTTTTCGAGATGTTCTGATTCTGATCATGCTGAACCCAGTCACCTGTTAAAGTACAAAAAGCATCAACTGGTAGAAGTAGCATGAAATTTGAATTGAAATTAATTTGGGAAAGCGTGTAGAACTGTAGAGTGTTGCCGATCTCTCTGAAGTTCAAATATAAGTTCGGGATTTTAACTTGGCATGTACGCAAATGTAGTAGAGATAAATAATGAATAGTATTCCTTCCAACAGATCCCGTAGGGTGTTTGCCAAATGAATGTCACCTGCCTGCCGCTGCCGTGATTTTTGCCATACCCAAGGCCAGGCAACGAATTATTAAGTACTTAACTCTATAACTACTGTAACTAGAACACTTGTACCACTTGCCATATGGATAAGGAAGCCACAAAAATAAACATTTTTTATTCTAAATATGTTTATATGTACTCCATCTAAAACAACCTCATATGCTATCATTCTGTACTTTGGACAACACTATATTTGGGGAATCACACATGTCATTGGGATTCTACACCACTTTTCCTGTTTGATATTAAATCCCCGTGCTATGAAGTGTCTGTTTCATGCAGGCCTTCTATAAGCCCCTTTAATGAGGATGACTTAATATAGTGGTAATTTCAATAAATCGTTGGCTTATATCAAAAAAAATAGTGGAGAACAGAAACATAATATAGAGTTATTATTAAAAAGTTCTAAAAAATCAAATATAACTAAAGTCCTTATAAAGTGGTCTTTAAAACTACCAAGAAACTTAGTCCAGGGAACATCTGATCTTCAGGCTGCTACATGTTAAATACCTGTATTAGTGTAGCATTGCTATGATTTAAAAAGTGACATCTTTCAGGTTCATTTATTTGGACAAATAATGAATACCAAGAAAAACAATGTAATCCCCAACAAACAGTCCCAACTAGGATTCTTAACAAGTAAGTAATTTTAGCTTAGATAAAAAGGCCTGTTTTTATAGGGCACTGGCTAATTTATAGGGCACATTGAGAATAAGGTAATACTGAGAATAAGAATCAATCAGATCTATAGAAAAGGCTCATGCTTAAACTAGGACTGAGAATTCCAAAATGATTATATCAAGTTTCATTTCTAGAGTATAAAAACATGATAGGAAATATAGACTCTAAATAACATTAATTTGTATTTTGGAAATAAAGACATAAAGGTATAAAGAGATTCACAGAATACTTAAATCCTTGATATTATTACATTTGTGCAGCAAAATAAAAATTCTAGAGGAGGAAAGGCACAGAAGAGAGTTAAAACTCCCTGAATGTCCAGCTACGGGCACATACCACTGACGCTGCCTTTCAGAATGATACTCTAGTCAACGCTGGACTAGGTGTGATACTGGGAAAGAGGGTATCATAATCCAAAATGAAATGATGCAGAAAAGCATTTCTACTACAAATATGCAGCACTGGCAGGAGAGACCTCAGTGCCCTTTGCACCTGAGGACACTACAGCCACACCTGGGCTGAGACTTGCCACACTCCCGCAAGGAGCTGGTTAATTCTCAGGCTGGAACTAGAACCCATATGACCTCACTCCCAACCCACTGCTTCTGCCTCCCTTTTGGTTCCAAAATTCACTATACACATCTGTTGTTCTAACAGCTTCCTCCAAAGAGACCTGGTGGAGAAGCTCAGATCTAGAGGCTGAGGAGGAGGCAAGGGGCAGCGATCTGGTCCCGAGTGTCCCCTCTCCCAGAGGCAGTCCACATGGACGGCAGCCCTCTCCCACCTCTTCCAGAGCAGGCGGAGCAGCCAGAGGGCTTCCCAGCACCAAAATATGACACGGGAGGAATGCGCTCCCACGACAGAGCTGTAATCACAGAGCAGTAGCTCCCAGCCGGCAGGGTCAGGCTAGAGAGACATGTAATCAACCGAAAAAGCAGGTCTACGCCAGGCTCACAGAAGAGACTTTGTCACAACACCCCTCATTCACATTTAAATATCTGAGATCCTGAGCTCTGGGTGGTAAGGGTAAAACAAACTTCTGAAGCCTCACTGATTAAAGCCCCCCAGCACATGCTTGCCACACCCTCCAAGGACCTCCAGGTACCCGGACGGTGGGTGTCTGAGAACCAGAGCTGCTACTCTGTTCCAGGAGCCTGGGCCTTTGTTTCTCTTAATCAGGTTTTCAAATGTTATGGTAATGACATGACAGAGACAATTACTCTGTCTGCCTTTCCACGCCCACCACCTCACAAACCAGAGTTTTCATTCAAGATACAAAAAAAACACTTACATTCTCTCAGTTTTGCTTTCCATACAATTTCCTCAGAATCCATTTCAACCAAAAGTAATTTAAATTCCACGGGTTGCTCCATATACACTTCAATATAACTTTTCAATTTCAAAAGTGAGCCATCAACAAATTCGATTTCCTTTAAAGAAAAGTGATATTATAAACAATTTAAAAGTTGTATTAATTGACAACAGAAAATGTCAAACAAGGAGCAACAGAAGGACTCGGTGCCTGCTTGACCGCTCAGGGCGAGCCTGACCTTGGACATGCCGCCCCTTAATCACCCGGCCTCTTACTTCTCTCGGCTGTGGCCTCTTTATCGCAATCCCCTTTCCTACTCGCTTTGCGGCTGCCAGTTCCCTGGCCCCGTTTTTCTAAGCATAACTTTTCATCCCCTTCTGACTTCAATGTTTCATGTTCCCATACTGGAACACGCACTCACCCACCAACCACCCTTTCATTAGTGCTGTTAAATGTCCTCACCGTCTCTTGCTTAGATTGTTCTACAGCCCGAAACTGAGTCAGCAGCACTGACAGAACCACAGCGAGCGCTGAGCCCACATTCCCTCACGGACGAACACCACCTTCCCCCACGAGTCCTTTCACTGCCGTGGATGAAGAAGCTCAGAGAGACTGATTAACGTGCCCAATAAACGGATGGTCCTGACCTGTCTGTCCCTCTCTCTTTCCATTCCAGATCGCCACCACACTCCTCAGACCCCAGGCCTACGCGGCCCAGGTAACGCCCTCGGGCGGCCCCACTCTTCCCAAAGCCCTCTGCGGTCCCGTTTCCCCGGAGCTTCCCGGGGCCTGGAGCCCAGCCGCGCATTCCCATCACCTCCCTGAGGCGCCTGCAGCTCCTTCTTCCAGGAGAGTCCGTCTCTGCTCCTGAATCCCTCTCCTCAAGCCCAGAGCAAAGTCCTCACTGCGTGGGAAGCCTCCCTGGGAGCCCATCTCTGTGGTAACAGCACACTGCTTTAGAAGCATTTCCTTACACGAGTGTAGTATTTCTCTCACTACACTGGCATCATTTGTGGGAAAAGATCATGACCGTCTCACTTTTAATTCTTAGCTCTTATCCCAGGTTGACCTGTGATTGGCACTTTTGATAAATGTCAGTTAAACAAAGCATTAATGGTATGTAACTAATAAGAATGCCTTATTTACACAGTTCTACAACTCTCCGACGGCCCCAAAACCTTTACTTTATGTGATCCTTAGAGCAATCCTGGAAGATTATCCACATTTTATAGGCCAGAAGTTTGGTTAAAAGACAGCATACAACTGGTAACACAACTAAATTATTTAAAGCCCTCCAGTCATCAGTATTTGTAACAAAGAACTCTTGGGACCATCTAGGTCTCTTCCTAGGTGGATTCACCCATTACATATGTATCATTCCCTCTCCTAGTGGTTCTTACTCCTGGCAGCACATTCCAGCCACCATTCCCAGCTTTGACAAGCCCATTCCCAGACCAATGAAGTCAGTACCTCTGGAGGTGGGACCCAGGCCACAGACGTTTCAGCTCCCAGGGAATTCCACTATCCAGCAAAGACCAAGAATCACTGTTCTAAGCGAACCCTTCAAATTTAAGTCCACCTCTCCGACAAAGCTACAGTCTGCTTCTGGTGACTGTCTTGAGGTGCCACCTGCCAGGGATCAACTCGGAAGGGCTGGGAATCAGCCTCTCAGGACCCAGGGGAAAGACCACGGCACGAGGCACCAAGGACAGAAGCAGCTCGGCACCCGGCTCGCCCACAGCCGGGCGTGTGACTTAAGCAGAGCCCTGCCTGCTTTGCACATTGGTTTCTTCAGCCGCATCTCACTAAGGCTCCAGTAACACTGGGTGTAAAGGGACCATCTGAAACTAAAAAGGAAGGTTTTGGAAAACTGTCTGATCAACCTGACCGCTTCTACAGGGTGCCAGGCCCCAGATAATAAACTAAAAATAATGCAACATGGACCACTAAATAAAGTAATGCCACATGGACCATTACAATTAGCTCTCTCTTGCTTCGCATTTTAATAAATGGAATCCAAACATGTTTTCAACTTTTCATAAACTATAAGACAAACAAACAAAAAGAGGTGTATAAAGGAATTTCCAACACAGATGTCTAGGCTAGATAAACTAGGCATACATCCATGGCACATAATGGAAATAAGTTTTAAAAATAGTGCAGCAATGTTTGAGAAATCAGAATCACTTATAAATGTCACCGTGTGTAAACAGTTTAAAGCTAGTGACAGTTTGTTCATGTAACTATTTTTCAAATGCCTTCCAGTAAGAAAAGCCCAATATCCCTTGTTAGCAAGTCTTTTCCATCAACCTTCAATGCTCTGTGACTTAAACTTAAGGTTTTTATTCCTCTGAAGCTAACATTGTTTGAAGAATTAAATTAAAAATTCAAGAAAATTTAAAACCTTTTTAGGGGAAAGAGATTGGTATAATCTATTTCTGTATTGGTTGCAGATTAATCCAGAAATTCAACAGCATCTTTGGAATAAGCTACAAGTTAATCAAAACAATTGCTTTCTTATAAATTTTTAAAAAGAGAATAAAATGCCTTATTTTGAAACCTTCAAAATACCAAATCTAATATACAACCCTGTTGTTATTCCAAATGGTTTTTAAACTATATACCTCTGGGGTAATTTCAGCTTCTGGCTCACTGATCAGTCTGTATTTCTTCCCACTCTGCAATAACTTGTGGCAAACAGGAGGCTTGTCAATTTTCATGAATTTCTTAGAGGAGTGCTTCACAGATTTGGAAATATCCTAAAGGTGGAAATAGGTTTTAGTTTTGAAATTCATCAGCAACAACCGTTAAGAACTGTAAGAGTCCAAGCAGTGCACATGCCAGCTTGTATTAACTTCATCTCCTCCTACAAAATGACAGCAATGTAGTAACTTCCACAGTGCTCTAAAAAGAAATGCCACAGAGGCCAAGGTGCCAGGCCTCTCTACACACTTTCAGGCTCCTAGATCTCCAAACATCTTTCTGCAAGAACACAACAGCCAAAACCGACACATGTCCCTGTGCAGCACCAAAAATTTGCCTCTGAAGGATTTGAGAATGTTAAATTAGCACTAGCAGTAAACATCTGTACTAGTTACATGCCCATGTGCGAAGAGAAAGCAACTATTTTACAGTACACAGATCCAGTTTACTAAGAGTTTGTTTCTACCCAGCACTTCGTTATGATCCCATCCTTATTTTCACAACCATCCCTCTGATGTGACCATAGAGGGGACACTGACTTTACATGCATTGCTCAAATGCCCCTAAGAGGTTAATGTAACCTTTGACCCAGGCTCACTTATAAAGCAACTGTACAGCTGAACGTGAAATTTAGCATTCATGAAGGCGAAGTTCAAAGAAATCTTTTCCAACACAGGAAAAAAAAAAAATCAACCAAAGAAGAAGGGTGTAAAAAAATAAAACATCAGCCAGGAAGGACATCCTGCCTTAGCACACCCATTGTTCTAGGGGCACATCCTCTACATGTGCTGACAGTCAGCTCCTTACGCCAGCATTCAGGAAGTGTGAATAATGCTCTTTCAGTTAACTCAATTTACTGTTTAAAAATATAAAGCCCATATTTGATGAACTTAATATTTGGAATTGTACTTATTCCAAATCCAGGCTAATGCTACTTTCGATGGGATTATTTTTATACCATTTTGAAGACTAGTTTCCCCACTGCAAGTATCAACTTAAATGAGATTACAAGAAGCACAGTTTACCTTCTTAGGAAGAAACTAAAAATCTATTACTTAATAAAGTTCTTAAACTTTAACACATTGCTAATTATAATCAATATAACTTTATTTTTAAAGCCATGGAAATACATCAGAACTAGTATACTGGAAGTAGCTAGTTAATGTAAAATCTGTAACTCAAACTATAGCTCATCAATTAGTACATTTCAACATCTAATGCTTATTTTTTTAATGTATGTCAAACCCTGACTTCAAATCTGAAAGTGCAATTTTGTCACTGTTTATCTGTCTGCTTTATTTCAGTTTTCCATCCACCTCTAAATCATTACAACTATACTGACAGTGGCTAAAGGTATGAAAGGAGATTCAGTTATCACTATTCTAATTTGCACAGGGCTTCAGAAAATGGGCTTAAGTATCACAGCCTTGTTCTATGTTCTGGAAAACTGGTTCCACTCATGAAGAGTCAAACCCCCACCCCTCAGACCATGCTGCCTTAAACACAGCAGGTGTTTCATGAAGATTTGCGGCTACAAATCAAATATCAGAATGTTGAACGCTTGAACCACAGGTCAAACTTTTATCCAAAAAACTGCTCTGAAATGAGTTGACCTGGGAGGAGTTCCATCTTATTTGAGGAGCTTTCGGCCGAGGAGAAATCTCAGGTCACTCTGCACTTGACTCGAAGATCGCAAATGGCCCCCCAGTGTATCCAGGGCAGATGCTTCTCCATCTCCAAAGTGCATCCACATCCCCGGGGGGCCCACCTAGTGCAGGCTCTGATTTGTAGGTCGGGGCAGGGCTGAGATCCCATGTTAACAAGCTCCCTGTGACGTGGATGCTCCTGGCCCCTTGTTCCCAGACCAGACTTTGAGTGGCAAGGCTGTAAAAACTAGATGGCCTAGGCTGTACATCAGGCGACCACCTCCAAGGCCAGACCTGCTTGCCTGGGCCATCCGCACCCCTGAAGAGCTATTTCGCCACCTGTTATCTTCTTGACACTGTTTACATGTATAAACAACTGTACTCCATGAATCTGAGGCCCTGGCACCCCTGGGCACTGACTTTATAACCCCTGCAGGTAAGCACCAAATTAGACCCATGCGGAGGGATACTTAAATCAACAGAAGAGGACCCAACTGAATGTGATGTCATGTTTGAACATAAAATGTTCGCACTTATTGTTCATTTTCATTGACTTTACCTTGATGAAGGACTCATTATTAGTGGCCACGTATACTCTAAAAGACAAGGATGGATTATGGTCAACAGCCTTGTACAGAATCACGGCCCCATGGTGGTGTATGGTTTCCTCACTTTGAATGACAGGTCCCACAGGAGAAAGAGAGCTGACATGCCATTTGACATGGGTTGCAGAATGATCCACGGTAGATTCTAACGCAGCCCCGGTACTTTTAACATGTAAGACTTTGAATGTCATATTAGCATCGTGGTCTGTTAAAATATGAACGTAAATTAGTATGCCAGGTGCACATACACACGTGCACACCCTTATTAAACTGCCAGTGAATAGTACTTACGACCTAAGCAGAGGGAGTGTGGAAACTGAATGGAGGTAAGACAGGTTGGGTCACATTTAACATCAAACAAGGGTCCACCGACAACCCAGGGCTTAACAACCAGGTCTGCATATTTGCTCCAGGACAAAACGCAATACTTGATGTCAACTTTTCTGTTAACCTCAAATATCAGACCAGTTTCCGTGCACTGGTAAATTCCCTCGGTGTCCACCTTCAGTCTGCAGTGGGCAGATAAGAACACCCATTTAGTCCTAACGTCTGATTAGGAGGATTTCTTAAAATTATTTATGTTAATTTCATTCAAAAGCACTAGGGAACTCCATAGCATTTGGAAGCATCATTATCAAAGAAAACAATCCAACTAATTACATAAAATGTGTGCAATTAGTTATGCTGTTTTGTGTTTCCCCTGCTTGGGGTTATTTTTATGTAGAAGATTAAATTACTGATGATATTAAGTCTTCTGTATTCATAATTACTTACAAAAACTGGCCCCGGGAAAGGAGCCTGGGGGTCACTTGTTCATTGTGTTTCTGGAGAAAAAGTACATATATAAGTAAAAAGTAAGTAAATGTTTTCTTAAATAAAGGAAATTGGAGAATCACATTTTATAATTAAAAGATACTTACATTTTCAGCACTACAGTGTTCACAATAAGGTTGGATTTTATTGAATTCTAAATGATAAAGGAAAAGTTTTGCTTATATGAACGTGACTGGCGTTTTCAAATAAAAAATTTTAATAAATATACATAATATGCCCAGATTACAAAATTCAAAGATATACACCCCTAAGCAATAATGATATTTAAAAGAATATTTTGAAAGATGTAAGTTTATAATACCTGAATTAAAATGATCAGCAGGCAGATCTTTATCCTCCCATTCTTCAGCTGTAAAACATCATCACACAAGTATTGACGTAAGTCAGTCACAGAATAAATCATGTACTACCTACACCCACCTTCAACTTCACAACCAGCAGGAACTTTAAACACACATTGAAACATCTTTATAGTCGATTCAATGACACGTGACATGTTATCGTATTTGTGAATCCCACTGTAGGTCTAATACATGAAAATAAGCTTGACTGTGGCAAGTTTCAATGCACCCCATTTTGTCACACGGTCTTTATCCGTTCCTTTTACACGGCAGCAACAGCTCTGTCTTCATCCTTCAAACCTGACCCCCCACATCCTCGTCTCACACCACAGGCAAGGAGAGAGCAGGATCCATTAGAGAAAGCAAGAGGGCAAGGGCCTCGCCTCCCTCTTACCCTGAGCAGAAGCTTCTTCAGTGGAAGACTCTCCTGGCTCGTCATCTGTGGAGACAAGAAGGGCTCAGGGCATGGGGGGGCTCCTAGGCCAGCACCTCGCCTGGAGAGCTGCAGGAGTAGGAAACAAGCTGGACTCACTATCCCCAAGGTAATGCTTGGCCGACATCAGCCCAAGCTGTTATAGGATGAGAGAGAGATTATCTTAAAGTAAGAAAGGAATCACATCTGATGTTAGGCATATTGAAACTGGAACTACTATATGAGTCTCTGATTTAGCTAGCAGGCCGACTCCTTCCCTGGGGCGCACACTGACCCCGCTTCCCTGTGGGAGCTGCCTCCCCCTTCCTCACCTCCTGTCAGCCCCCCACACTCCCTCCATGCCATTCCTCCACACAAAGCAGGCTCCTGACTCAGGGCCTCTGCATTTACTGTCTCCTCCCGCAAAAATTCATGTCACTCACTCCCTCACATCCTTGCAGTCCCCGCTCAATGTGTTATCCGAGAGGCTTTCCTGATGACCCAACCCCCAAACAAGGCCTGCCTGACATACTCACTCTCCCCCCTTCATTTTCCTACAGGCAACTCCCCCAACTTAGCGTTTCTGCCTCCCATCTCTCTCCCCAGGAGGAATCAAGCTTCACGGGGACTGTCCCTGGGCCTGGTAAATGCTCAGTGACTATTTTCTGAATGACTGGAATTCCGTAACACAAAAATGTATTATGAAAGGCAGCAGCAACGGATTTTCCTATGATCTGCCCTAGCCACAGGTTTGCGCTCTCTAGTCATGTTAACTAAGTCTCTCCGCGCCTCACTATCCTCAGCTGTTTAATGCGGATTAGAATAATAGCAGCCCCACAAAGTCAGGAACATTAGATTACTGGTAGGGACTGTACCAGGCACTCAACGAATGTTAGCTACCTGTTATTAACTATTATTTTTTTTTGTGGGACTCATTCAAAAATTCAAGGATTCCAAGGTGACAGCGACCCTGTCACTTAGGGGTAAGACCCAAAGTGTCAAATGCTTGGTTTTACATTTTAAAGATCTGAACATCCTGCGGGAGAGTCACCCGAGGTGAGACAGACACGCCTCCCCACAGAGGTGCAAGACCCTTAGCCAGCTCCAAGGCCAAGGAGGTGCAGGCACAACCCCAGGACAGCTCCAGCCTGGGCCACACGAGCTGCTCGGCTGGTAGGGCTACAGCGAGCCCAGGGCACCAGGGGCTGCAAGGCAGAACCAGCTTCAAAAAAAGAGCATTACGATGACGTGGCTAACTGAGACTAAAGTATTCAGAATCCTACACTCAGAGCGCTGTGGGCCCGTAGGCTCTGAGCGGCCGCCCCAAGTCCTGTGCCGCACACCCTCCGCCATTTCCTCAGCCGCTGTCCTACACGGGATCGTGAAATTTTAAATTATTTATAGGCTGTACATTCCACGTGGTATTTCATTCACATCCCATGTTTTTTTGTCTTGCTATTTGCCGTGGGAGCATAGAAAGGGAAAGAGGTTAGAGAATCCTAACCAACCAGCCAACGCAGTGTCTTTGACCAGGTCTTCCCAGCCAAAGCAGAGGAATTGACGCAATTCTAATTCATAAACCAGTTTTCTTCAATCCATGTGACACAGGTAACCTCAGAGCTCATGCCTGTGAGAAGAAGGCATGTCCAGTCACAAGGACGCTGGGCCAGTCTGCACCACCAGCTGGACCACAGAGGCACAGGCATCCCGGCGTGGCCCACCTGGGCCTCTCACTGACCTGAGAATGGAGGTGAATGGGAGGGCACCACTTCCCATGCAGAGAATAAAAGGCCTTATAACAAAGAGGGTAAGTTTAGGGGAAGGCAGGGCCCCTTGGATGGACCTGGGGTGGCAAGGCTAAGCATCTTCAGCTCACCCACAGAAGATGCCAGAGCACCTGCACTACCAGAGAACGTTCCAAGTGTGTGATCCAGCCAGAGCCAGAGCCAGAGCCAGCCACTCCCTGGCCCACACAGGCCTTGTCTTCCACACTGATCCCGGCCCTCAGCCCAACCGGGAGCCTCCCTTGAGCCTTACTAACTCCAAACGCCTCCCACCTGGGTTGCTTGCCTCGGCAAGGCCCTGGCCCAGGCCTGGTTCTGAACTCTGTGTCCCCATGGCCTTTTACCCAGTTATTTGCCAGGGACATCACACACCTGCTCCCAGTACACAGCTTTCTAATTTCGTTTCTATCTTAATCCAGTCTGTGGAGGCAGGCCTTTGGACTACATTTTGAAGGCTGAAACAATCCATAATATATACAAAGGACTGGGAGTAGGAGGGCTGGTACACAGTGTTTCCTTATGGGTGTCAGAAATTGTAACATCTACTCCCATAAGAGAGGTGTAATTACAGATTCTTATCAATACATTACACGTCAGTTAGGAACCTACAGTTACCTTCACAGGTTCCCCATCAGGAAACTGCAGAGAGAATTACATTAAATACAGAAGGACTTCTGAGTGAAGAGACTTCATTTATATTAACGTGTTACAAAGGAGCCCTGGGACTGCCCTGCTACAGTATTTGTGTTCACAGGCAGATATACTCTAAGAACTGGGGAAAAAAATCTCGCCATAAAATAAGTTAAAACATAAGCTTAGTCACTCACAAAACTTTCGACAAAAACCATATTTTATATTTAGAAGCTATGTCCGTAAAGTGGTTTCAGACTCAAGTTGCTCCTAAATAGCAACAGCAAGCCAGAAACTTCAAACCACAAAATGGCACAACATTTTCAGTAGCAAATAGTTTGCTCTACGATAATCTGTGAGCAGTGACCACCGCAGAAGGAAGCCAAGGCCGCTTGCGGCTACGCTGAAGATTAGAGCCGGCCTCCCAATCTCGTCTCCTTGGGGAGACTGGGCGGGCAGAACTGCACACTCAGTCTTGGCATCAAGGCAGATAAAGCACACATTTCTTGTATGCCAAATGCAGTGAGCCCAAGTTTTCAAAGTGCTTAGAAGCTTCCTAATGTTTAACTCAATTTTGCACAGAAAAAGATCACAAACAAGCACCTTGCAACTTAAAAATCCCAAAGACTACCCTTCCCTCTCTTCCTTTCGACGACAACAACAAAACTTAGAGGAAGGATATACTCACTTGTTTTCTCTGGTTTGGGCTCCTCATTATCTACCAAAAAAATAATAAAAAGGCTAAATCAGATTCAGATGACAACTTGGAGAAAACACAGGCTCATGGGAGAATAGGTAAATGTTTGCCTTTCACCAATAGCAACCATTTCCTGCCTTTCTTCTTCAGCTCATCCTGTTCTGCTACTTTGCCTGCCAACTAGAAATTACTTAACATGTAAATACTTTTACTTACCACCCTAATAATATGTCCTCAAGCAATATAAGGGATGTGTGCATTCTTTTAAAATAAAAATAAAGGCTCATGCCAGAATTCGGTAATTAAAGAAACACATATATTACTTACCAGATTCCCTTTCAGAACTGCTCTCAGAACTGCTATCATCTCCTGAATAAAAACATATGCCAGAAGTACACACTGAGTAAGGAGTAGGAACTTTTTGTTTCAACTAAACACATTATAAAATAGATCCAAACTCAACAAATTTCTTCTTTAAATCAATTCTGAGTCCAAAGTTGGTCTGGTTCATATAAAAGGGGGTTTATCCTTCCTTGGAAATGGATAGTATACACCCTAATTGTTCAGATATGAGCTCCAATCACACTTTGGCTACAGTAGTCATGTGATTCAGGGGTCCCCCACGTCCTGCCTGGCTCTGACTTGATCACCTGTGCATCTGGGCAGTTCACAGGCACAAGTTCAAGGATACAACAGCATAGAACTCTGGAGCATAAACGCCGTTTCACTGACACGCAGGACAAACTCAGCGCGTATCGCTCAACTACTTCAGAAAGCATGGTCCCCAAGAAGGCTCCCTCTGCTTCCTCGCCCCCATTCAGTGCCTCAGCCCACTGCAGTCAGGCTTCTGTTCCCACAACTCACCCACACTCCCTTCCCTGAGGTCCCCAAAGGCCCACTAACCCCCAGAAAATGGCTCCCGACCACTTCCTCCGGCTCGCATGGCCCTCCCGTGGTGTCTGGCCCACATGGTGCTGGGTCTCCTCTTACCTCCCTGGGTGCCTTCCTCTTGCCTTCCAGCTCTTCTGCACTGTCCCGTCCTCAGTTACTAGCCTCTCCCCACTCCCAGCCTTCTTTCCACCCAGAGGGTCCTGACAGCACCTTTTACTCTCTTGTACATGCAGGTGACTCATTTTACACACCTCACTCTCCACTTGGGCTTGGGGTTCGGGGGTAAATACACGGAAAGCCATCAGCATTATTCTCCAATCTTCCCTCCCTACCTCCAGACTCATGGCCTGGCAATAGTTACGTGGAGGAAGGAAGAGATTTGAGAGTAATGATGAGAACAACACAAGAGCAAGTAACAGCTGTTTCTGAGTGTTCGCTATGTGCCAGACACTTTACATGTATATTTACTCATTTATATTTATTCACTCCTTTTGCATATATGTATACTTTATACGTATTATGTAAGTGCTTTTCATATACTTACACATTAATCCTCACAATGGTCCGATGAAGTAAGCTAAGGCCAGTCAATTTACTGAGGCAAGACTACCACCCACCACTCCCACCAGAAAGTCTGGAGACCAGATTTCAACTCAGGCAGTCTGGGTGAACTTTGCACTCTTAATCATGTCGTCACACTTACAAACATGCTTGTTATTGTTTCAGCAGGTCAACCCCCAGGAGCTGGCGACTGACTGGGTGTCTGGGGAGAGTGGGAGTAGAAGGCAGGTTCCTGCACGAGAGGACGCCTGAGTGGAGGCACAGGCACCGAGCAAGGAGGGGCAGGCGCCGGGAAATCAAGGCGAGAAGACATGGCTTTGGCCGTCCAGGGCTGGAAGCGAGGCAGTGGTTCTTAACCTTGGCTACCCACTGGACTCACCTGGGGAACTTTCTAAATACACCCAAGCCTAGGACTCTGCCCTTCCTCAGAGGTTCTGATTTAACTGGTCTGGGGTGGGACCTGAATAACAGTATTGTTTGAAAGGAACCCAGATGACTGCAATGTGCAGCCAGGGACTAGAATAAACCTATCTTAATCGCACTTCCTTGTTCCCCCAACTTGTACTCCAGGAGGACTGCCAAGCCTTTCTCCCAGCTTACAGCTGCCTCACCACTGCCTGGAGATCCTTTCCCCAGCCCCACCTCCAGAACACCTGCGTTCTCCAGAACTCCTTTAAATCCCAGCATGAATGTCACTTCTGCGACAGCATCCCTCCATCAGTCAGTTAGCCTTGCCGCCTTTGCGATCCCTCCCGTGCATTCATCCCACTACCAAACAAGGCGGCTGCCTGTACGTCTGTGGACTGTTTGAGCCCTGAGGACTGGGGCCACGTCTCATCATCTCGATTCCCAGCACCCACCCCTAAGAGACGCTCAATGAGCGAATGAATGCACTGCCCAGCTTTAGACTACCAAACCGAGCAACACGAGCCTCATAAGTTCCCCTACCAATGCAAACGGCCACCTACCAATCTGGAATGGTGTGCCTCTTTCCTCCGTCTCTCTCTGCCCATCACGTAAGGTGGCCAGTTTGCCGGCCAACAGCTGGTGAATGCGGGAATGTAACAGAGTGACTGCAGCCAATAAATAAAACAAAAACATCATTTTCATACAGTGTAAGTTTTTCAATAACAACACTGAGTTAGAGTGCCATACCTTTTTCTCCTGGACAGGCACTGTGATCATCGCTAAAACAAGAAAAGAAAAACAGTTTTAAGAGCTGATACTAATTTTATACAAAATAATTACAGAAAATCTTCAAAATGATCATTATATATATTACGTGTCTCCAGAAGTGTTGCAGACTAGAGAACCTTCTCCCTGCCAATAGCCTTGCTGCTCCTCTCACTCTCCACCTGTGGCCTGACTCCCTGTCCTGTCACCCCCAGCGTCACCACCACACCTTCCCAAGCTCACACGCTGCTAGGTCCGCTCCCAGCCACCTGGCCTTCGCGGTCACGGCCCCTGTCATATAATCCTAATCACCTCCAGGCCTCCCTCGGGACCCCTCTGCGAGCTGCTCAGAGAGTCCCCCTCCTCCCAGACCTGCTCACTCTGCTTCTCTGCCATCTCCCTCATAGCATGCCTGCGAAACGAAGGCCTCAGAGAGCACCCATTTAACTAAAAGGCCCCTTCCTGGACTTCATGTTCCACCCTCACTGCCTGAATGCTCCCTGCCAGGCTCACAAGGAACTCACCATCTCTGCCCTAGACTCAAAGCCATCTGGCTTCTGCTCTCCTACGTTACCAACACCACCCTAGCTAGAGCCACCAATGACGCCTGTCCCACAGACCAGTGGGCCCTTGGTCCTCAGTAGATGAAGCAGGGGCCGCCCTTCTCCCAGCTCCCTGGTGCAGTGACCTCTCCTCTCTGCGTGCTCCATCTCCTGGCTCCATCTGCTCCAGCCTCCTGGGGGCTGACCTGAAGGAATCACACATCAGTGCCCTCCCCTTCCCACTCCCCACATGGCCTCAGTGCTCACCTCCCTCCATGCCAAGGCTTCAGATCCTAACTCCTTACCACCTTCCCAGTCACTTCAGCACTTTAAATACAGTCGGCACTTAACTAATCGCTGCTTTCCCTCTCTATGAATACCTGCTCCCCCTGATCTGCCTTTGCAGCGTCACACCTGGCACCTGAGGTCACCACCAGCTCAGCTCCTGCTCCCTCTTCCTCATCAGGCAGCCAATCTAAGTCGTCCTAAGCCTCCGTCTACACCTCTTGCAAATAGTCCCCTCCTCGACAGACCCTGCTTCTGCCTCAGGCTCTCTCCCGGCTCTCGCCTCCTTGGTGAGTTATAATATCCTCACTATTATTATACTTTCCTGCAATCTCACTCTTGGCCCATCCCTCCTGTGACCATCAGCAGGGACCAGTCATGTGGCTTCTCACTGCTCCTGGCTGAAGCCTAAATTCCTTGGCATGGCAAGCAAGGACCTGCACCCTTGCCTTCCACCCTGCATGCTCCCCCAGAGTGAAAAATCTTCGGTGTCCCAAACACACCCTGCATATCACACACCACACACACCACTCTCTGTGCCCCCGACACACAGGGCCGCTGCCTGTGGCCTTGAGGTCATGCAGCCCCAGCTCTGGGTGCTCCCAGGACATGTATTCTGATGTGCGGGCCCTCCCTGGAGTTAGGCGTGCATGTAAATGACAGTTCTGCCCTTCCCCTTGATGCCCAAACTCCTACTCATCCTTTAAGAACAGCCTTTCTCAACTTGTGGTCTGAGGACCATTAGAACTATATACGGTGCCGCTAAAAACAGTTTTTCTGGGCCCACTAAATCAGAATCTCTGGCAAATAAATGAAAAGGCAGAAAGTACACAAGTGGTGTTATTTGTACTTACCGGGTGTTTAAATTGTTCTGTATTTTTTCATTTAATCATCCCAATAAGCCTGCAGGCTCAGAGAGGTTAATTAACTTCCTCAAGGTCACACAGCTAACAAATAGGAAAGGGAGCCCTTGACCCTAGGCCATTGTGACTTCAAAGCCCAAGTCCTGGCTCAATACCATCCTTCCCTCACTCCCCACCACCTACCCACAGACCCCAACCCTAGTAGGAAACAGGAAGAAAACAGAAACAACAGCGGGCCAGCCGCTTGCCCTTTCCCTTCTCTTCTTCCCAGTCAGGGCTCCCAGACCTCATTGCCTCGAGCTTTTATACTGGTACACCTTCCCAAGTATTTGGTGTTTCCCAAGCTCCATGATTCTGAGATATACATGGCATTCTCATTTTCAGACCTAAATCCTCTTGCTTTTTAATCCTAAACTGCTCAAAAGTCAAGGAACAGTGGTGAGCCTGAGACTGAGAAATGCTCCAAGAAACTAAGAAAAGGCTAAAATAAGGTTCTCAATAAAACACATAAAAGCCATCCATTACAATTTTTGCTCTAGATGCATACTTCCTGTAATGCAGTCACTATGCCTTTTAACTTTAAAATATGAGAACGTGTAGTAGAGTTAGCCATTCGTACTGGACAAAATATGTCTGCTTAAAACCCACTTCTGTGTCCTCAATGACAAAACTGCATATTTCTCTTAACCAGCACTTTCATATTCCCCTTTCTATAGCTGCTTACCTCTATTTCCAGGCGTCAGACGTGTATACATCTGCTTAGGTATTAGAACTTCTGCTAAAACCCAGAAAAACCTCTAAACCCTTTATTTTCTCCATGAAGTAGGAGAGATCACTGAAGCCTGTGGTAGAGAGCCAGCTCTCCGCACAGCACCCTGACGGCTGAGGGGAACGGGGCCCGCAGGCAACCTCCCGTGCACAGCCTGGTGGAGGAAGCCGACCCCAGCGCACACCCAGGGCCTTGCCTCGCCACGGATGCTACTTCCCCACATCCTCCTTTTCCGTGTGGACTGTTTACAAAGTAAAACTGCAGCAACCATGGGGCGTGCTCACCTCCCTCCATGCTAAGACTTCAGATCCTAAATCCTTACCGCTGCACCCACTCCACGGTTCTCACTGGAACAGGGACTGAAGATATGCAGGGAAGGGGCGTGGACATGTACTTACTAGCACTTACAACTCCTGATATTTTAATCTGGACTCAATCATTATTGCTAGGTATAATTTAATTGTAGTTCCAACATCAACATCAAATATAAATGCTGCCTCACGCCTATCAGCTTCGAGGCCCCAGCTTACTACAGGCCTTTTCCCCTGGCAGGGGAGAAGGGGGTAAGAAACCTGCATCTCGGCACGGTTAAAACCTCTGAGCTGCTACAGGACTGAAGAACAGGCTTAGGACTCGAAGGGGTAATTTTCTTTTTTTAGTTTATTTTGATATCATTAATCTACAATTAAATGAGTAATATTATAGTGATTACACTACCCCCTTCATCAGGTTCCCCCCACCCCAACCCCATTACAGTCACTGTCCATCAGCGTAGTGAGATGCCATAGAGTCACTACTTGTCCTCTCTGGGTTGTACAGCCCTCCCCGTGCCCCCCGAACATTACATCTGCTAATCGTAATGTCCCTTCTTCCCTTTTACCCCTCCCTTCCCACCCATCCTCCCCAGTCCCTTTCCCTTTGGTAACTATTTGTCCGTTCTCAGGTTCTGTGAGTCTCCTGCTGTTTTGTTCCTTCAGTTTTTTTTTTTCCTTAGTTCTTATACTCCACATATGAGAGAAATCATTTGGTATTTGTCTTTTTCAGCTTGGCTTATTTCACTGAGCATAATACCCTCTAGCTCCATCAATGTTGTTGCAAATGGTAGGATTTGTTTTCTTCTTATGGCTGAATAATAGTCCATTGTGTATATGTACCACATCTTCTTTATCCATTCATCTACTGATGGACACTTAGGTTGCTTCCATTTCTTGGCTATTGTAAATAGTGCTGCATAAACATAGGGGTGCATCTGTCTTTTTCAAACTGGGCTGCTGCATTCTTAGGGTAAATTCCTAGGAGTGGATTCCTGGGTCAAATGGTATTTCTATTTTGAGTTTTTTGAGGAACCTCCATACTGCTTTCCACAATGGTTGAACTAATTTGCAGTCCCACCAGCAGTGTAGGAGGGTTCCCTTTTCTCCACATCCTCGCCAACATTTGTTGTTGTTTGTGTTTTGGATGTTGGCCATCCTCACTGGTGTGAGGTGATATCTCATTGTGGTTTTAATCTGCATTTCTCTGATGATTAGCGATGTGGAGCATCTTTTCATGTGCCTGTTGGCCATCTGAATTTCTTCTTTGGAGAAGTGTCTATTCATGTCCTCTGCCCATTTCTTAATTGGATTATTTGCTTTTTGTTTGTTGAGGTGCGTGAGTTCTTTATATATTTTGGATGTCAACCCCTTATCGGTTACGTCATTTATGAATATATTCTCCCATACTGTAGGAAGTCTTTTTGTTCTACTGATGGTGTCCTTTGCTGTACAGAAGCTTTTCAGCTTGATATAGTCCCACTTGTTCATTTTTGCTTTTGTTTCCCTTGCCCGGGGAGATATGTTCATGAAGAAGTTGCTCATGTTTATGTCCAAGAGCTTTTTGCCTATATTTTTTTCTAAGAGTTTTATAGTTTCATGACTTACATTCAGGTCCTTGATCCACCTCGAGTTTACCTTTGTGTATGGGGTCAGACAGTAGTCCAATTTCATTCTCTTACATGTAGCTGTCCAGTTTTTCCAACACCAGCTGCTGAAGAGGCTGTCATCTCCCCAATGTATATCCAAGGCTCCCTTATCAAATATTAATTGACTGTATGTGTTTGGGTTAATGTTTGGATTTTCTATTCTGTTCCACTGATCTGTGGGTCTGTTTTTGTGCCAATACCAAATTGTCTTGATTACTGTGGCTTTGTAGTAGAGCTTGAAGTCAGGGAGCGTAATTCCCCTGTTTTATTCCTCCTTCTCAGGATTGCTTTGGCTATTCGGGGTCTTTTGTGGTTCCATATGAATTTTAGAATTATTTGTTCCAGTTCATTGAAGAAAGCTGTTGGTAGTTTGATAGGGATTGCATTGAATCTGTAGATTGCTTTAGGTAGTATAGCCATTTTGACAATATTTATTCTTCCTAGCCAAGAGCATTGGATGCATTTCCATTTGTTAGTGTCCTCTTTAATTTCTCTTAGGAGTGTCTTGTAGTTTTCAGAGTACAGGTCTTTCACTTCCTTTGTTAAGTTTATTCCTAGGTATTTTATTCTTTTTGATCCAATTGTGAATGGAATTGTTTTTCTGATTTCTCTTTCTGTTAGTTTATTGTTAGTGTATAGGAAAGCAACAGATTTCTGTGTGTTAATTTTGTATCCTGCAACTTTGCTGAATTCAGATATTAGTTCTAGTAGTTTTGGAGTGGAGTCTTTAGGGTTTTTAATGTACAATATCATGTCATCTGAAAATAGTGACAATTTGACTTCTTCTTTACCAATCTGGATGCCTTGTATGTCTTTGTTTTGTCTGATTGCTGTGGCTAGGACCTCCAGTACTGTGTTGAATAACAGTGGAGAGAGTGGGCATCCCTGTCTTGTTCCCGATCTTAGATGAAAAGCTTTCAGCTTCTTGCCATTAAGTATGATGTTAGCTGTGGGTTTGTCATATATGGCCTTTATGATGTTGAGGTACTTGCCTCTATACCCATTTTGTTGAGAGTTTTAATCATGAATGGATGCTGAATTTTGTCAAATGCTTTTTCAGCATCTATGGAGATGATCATGTGGTTTTTGTTCTTCTTTTTGTTGATGTGGTGGATGATGTTGATGGATTTTCGAATGTTGTACCATCCTTGCATCCCTGGATGAATCCCACTTGATCATGGTGTATGATCCTCTTGATGTATTTTTGAATTCGGTTTGCTAATATTTTGTTGAGTATTTTTGCATCTACGTTCATCAGGGATATTGGTCTGTAATTTTCTTTTTTGGTGAGGTCTTTGCCTGGTTTTGGTATTAGAGTGATGCTGGCTTCATAGAATGAGTTTGGAAGTATTCCCTCCTCTTCTATTTTTTGGAAAACTTTAAGGAGAATTGGTGTTATTTCTTCTCTATATGTCTGTTAGAACTCAGAGGTGAATCCATCAGGTCCGGGGGTTTTGTTCTTGGGTAGCTTTTTGATTACCGCTTCAATTTCGTTGCTGGTGATTGGTCTGTTTAGTTTTTCTGTTTCTTGTTTGGTCAGTCTTAGAAGGTTGTATTTTTCTAAAAAGTTGTCCATTTCTTCTAGGTTTTCCAGCTTGTTAGCATATAGATTCTCATAATATTCTCTTATAATTCTTTGTACTTCTGTGGGATCCGTCATGATTTTTCCTTTCTCATTTCTGATTCTGTTTATGTGTGTAGATTCTCTTTTTCTCTTAATGAGTCTGGCTAGGGGTTTATCTATTTTGTTTATTTTTTCAAAGAACCAGCTCTTGGTTTCATTGATTTTTTCTATTGTTTTATTCTTCTCAATTTTATTTATTTCTTCTCTGATCTTTATTATGTCCCTCCTTCTGGTGACTTTGGGTCTCATTTGTTCTTCTTTTTCCAATTTCAGTAATTGTGTCTTTAGACTATTCATTTGGGAATGTTTTTCTTTCTTTAGATAGGCCTGGATTGCAATATACTTTCCTCTTAGAACTGCCTTTGCTGCGTCCCACAGAAGCTGTGGCTTTGTGCTGTTGTTGTCATTTGTCTCCATATACTCTTTGATTTCTGTTTTGATTTGGTCATTGACCCATTGATTAATTAGGAGAATGTTGTTAAGTCTCCATGTATTTGTGAGCCTTTTTGTTTTCTTTCTAAAGTTTAATTCTAGTTTAATACCTTTATGATCCGAGAAGTTGGTTGGTATAATTTCAATATTTTCGATTTTACTGAGGTTCTTTTTGTGGCCTAGTATGTGGTCTATTCTGGAAAATGTTCCATGTGCACTTGAGAAGAATATGTATTCCGTTGCTTTTGGGTGTAGAGTCCTGTAGATGTCTGTTAGGTCCATCTGTTCTAGTGTGTTGTTCAATGCCTCTGTGTCTTTACTTATTTTCTGTCTGGTTGATCTGTCCCTTGGAGTGAGTGGTGTGTTGAAGTCACCTAAGATGAATGCATTGCTGTCTATTTCCTCCTTTAATTCTGTTAGTATTTGTTTCACAAATGCTGGCGCCCCTGTGTTGGGTGCATATATATTTAAAATGGTTATATCTTCTTGTTGGATTGACCCCTTTATCATTATGTAATGTCCTTCTTTATCTCTTGCTACTTTCTTCATTTTGAAGTCTATTTTGTCTGATACAAGTACTGCAACACCTGCTTTTTTCTCTTTGTTATTTGCATGTCGAAGGGGTAATATTAAATGAGGGCATTTATTGCATGCTTTTTGGGAGCAGATTATATCAAAACGTGCAAATGAGTAAACCCAATTGTTGGAATTACAGTGTTGACTACAGGGAAATGAAACCGGAGAGCCACCCCAAATCCTCATGCAGGCACCGCACCTCAGAGCTTCCAGAGCGTTCTCAAACCCTGAGAGCACCAGCTCCCCACGGCCACCCCCAGGAACGCAGGACAAGGATGGCCGTCCCCACGCACGCACCCAGGAGGACCCTGCAGCTCAGAGGTGCTGAGTCCCTTGGCCAAACACAGACAAGCTGGTGCAGGGTGGGACTAGGATTCAGAAGCTCTCACCGCTGAAGGGGCCTTCTCAGAGCTCGGGCCTGGATTTGTGTGGCCTGGACAGGTGGCTATTAAGCATCACAACAATTTCACTTGAATCTGACACAGTAAGCAATAATTCTCCAGCTGAAGATTTTTAACAAGTCTTTAAAAATACAAAACTGTAATACAATAATAGCTAATATTTATTAACTGTTTACTGTGTTCTGGAAACTAAGCTAAGGACTTGGCATGCATCAATTAGCTCATTTAATCACTGCAGCAACCTTTTAAACGCCTGACACTGAACTAGTATTATTCGCACTTTACAGATGAGGAAATAAGGCTCAGAGATCTTGCATAACTTATCCATGAACCCTGGTCCACCTGACTGCAGAGCCAAGCTTTTATTGGTACATTTTACAACAAAAAGCCTAAAATTCTGCCAAGCAGATAATGACAAAACATGGACCAGTCTTTCTTCCTTCTAACTTTCCAACTGCCTGTGAAGGTAACTCTCAACTATAGGGAAACAAAATTAGTAAGCATAATTAAATCCACAACAAGTCCCCAATCCTCCTGTAAGTAACTTTTCACCAGAAATAAACCAAGCAGTGTTTTACTTCTATTCGCCCCTATCAACCTTCCAGGAAACAGGTCATAAGTAAATAGGTTAAAGAAAGTGGAAAAGAGTTTATGTTAGTCACCATCCAGAGTTAATCTGCATAATCACGTAATAGCTATACTGCCAGAGCATAATCCCAATGAAAGTAATATTCTCTGCAAGACAGATCTGTTTATCATCAACTCAAACACCTCACTATTTACATCACTTATACTGTGGTAGGCAGAGGAGATATAAAAGTAATGGATGACACATGAAACCTGACCCCAAGGGCACAGAAGGAGGAAGGAGACAGAAAATTACATGTATATGATGCAGAAAGAGCAAAATGAAAACAAATATAAGCTCTAGTGTTTACCCAGGGCAGGCTATGATGAACTGGGAAGAACTGAGCTCTTACACTAACACAGGCATGTGACTAACTAGAAGGCCAGTGAAAGCACGATGCGGTGGCCATCTTTGACTGTCAAAGGGCACTACCTCCCCCCAAACAGGATCCTCTAGCTGTTACTCAGAAAAAAAAAAACCAAAATGAAAGGAACCGATAAGATCTTCAAGTCTGACACATTATTTTACAGAGGGGGAGATGGGGACTCTAGCCGAGGTTAGTGATAAGCAACCAACATGACTCAGCGAGTTATGTGCAGAGACGGTCTGACACCTTGTCTCAGGCCTCTTGGCTAAACTCTTCAATTCACCCATTTGACGAACATGAATGGATTACGTACTACGCACCAGTAAAACACAGCAACTGGGGCTGTGCCTCTGAGAACCCATCGGCCAGATGGGAAAGACTGTCTTCCTGTATCTGGGACCAGAAGTGCCTTGAGAGAATGACAAGAGAGGCTAGGATTAAGGAATTGTGGAGGGCTTCCTGGGGCAAGGGACACTGAAGCTGAGCCGCAAAAGCCAAGCAGGAATGGACAAGAGAAGAATCGGTACGTGTTGGGGGATTCGGGGGAGACACAGCTGCCTGAGGCAGGAAGGAGTTGATCGAGATCTAGAACAGAAGGAAAGAAAATGTGGGGGAGAGATGCAGGAGACGAAGGTCAGAGGGGTGAAGAAGCCCTAACTCTGTGACCAAACTGATGGCGAGCACCAGGATGCTGGGCGGCGATCATTCAGCCTGCTGAGAGGTTGCTGTATTTCCACCTTGGGAAGATTTAAAACCTGACAGCAGAGGAGGAAGTTAACAGGGCAGGGTCTCAGAAACCGCTGTCTTCAGTATCTTCCATGGGGATTGCCTGACCCCAAGTGACCCCCTGGCAACCTGCAGGTTCAGACACTACCTGTGTTGAGTATAGAGGGCCCAAGCATTTCCCCCAAAGGAAACCTCAGTCCCACAGGCCACAAAAGACCATGCACCCTGCCCAGAAAGTTGTAGTATAGATGACAAAAACTTCTGAGGGTAGGTAACTTTAAAGCATACTCCAGTGAACTGCCTCCATTCAGCACTGAGCTCTAAAGCCAACACCAGAGCCCCCTCCATGCCAGACAGGGCAGAAGGCCCTCCTCGGTGCCAAGCCCTCTGGAACCAGGCCCTGGCAGGTGGAGCGGAACGCTGCAAGGGGAAAGGGGAAAGGGGAAAGGGGCGGGCAGCTGGAAGGTAGAGGGGAGAGGAGGACACCCCGAGCAGCCAGCTGTCAGCATCCTAGGGGAAACTTCCTGAGCCTATCTGGTTTCCCACATGGCTGTTTCTTTTCTTCTAAGCACCCCCGAAGATCACTAATCTGCTCGCCCATGCCAGAAGCCATCCCATGGCTTTCTTCTTCTACGTTCAGGTCCCTGAGTCACAGCAGTCTTCAATGCTTCCACAGATACTTAGCACTGGCTCCTTCCCCTACCCTTCTCCCTTTCTTTCTCAGTTAACCAACAGGAAAACTGGCACGTCTTCAGGTATCAAAAGACTAAAGGATTCACTGCACCATTATTTGTCATGGGCAAAAACAACTACCATGTTCATCAAGAGCAGAGTGGATGAGTAAAATATGACACCGTCATATAATAAAATATCATAAGCAATGAGAACAAAAGAATGGCTTACACACGACCACATGGATCTCACAAACATAATGCTGCACAAAACAAGACACACACAAAAGGGTATACGCTGTAGGATTCTATTTTTACAAAGTTTACAAATAAGAAAAATTAATCTCCATTCCTTTGTGGAGGAGGTATATGATGATGATTAAGAGGAGTATTGGGGGAGGTGTTCAATGTTTTATTTTGCAACCAGCGTGGTGGTTACATAGATGTGTTCATTTTGTGATAATTCACCAAGCTGTCCACTTAGGTTGCCTGTGTTTTCTGTATGACTGTACACACACACACACACACACACACACGAGGGTTTTCAGCATCCTGGAAAAGGAAAAGCAAAGTGGTCCTAACTTCAGCTTTATGGGCCCCAGCTGTGAAAGGAGACTGACCACAGCGGGCAGTGGAGCAAGGCAAAGAGGCTGACTGCATTGAGGATGGGGCCTAAAAGGCAGCTGTGGGGTGGCAGGAATCAGGGGGGGACAGTGTCAGGGTTTACTCCCTTTTTCCTTCTTGTAACTGTCAATGAGATCTCTACACAATGTACTCCAAAGGGAAGTGGGCCAGGAGGGAAGGGCTAGACCTAGGCTGGCAGAGAGGAGGGAGGCGGCTGGCACATTTCCAGCAGTGAGAGGCCAAGGAGGGGAGGAGGAAGAGGGAAGAGAAAGAAATCCTAATGCCCAGGGTAGGCAAAAAAGAGGGCTCCCCTGGGCTGGGATTTACGGGAAGGGGAAATTCCCATTAGTCAGCCCAGTAGAAAGGATCCCTTCTCTGCTTCCCTCCCTGAGCCAACAACTTCTGATGTACACCTGGGGTAACAGGTGCTTTGTTGGCAAGTCGGCATCCCCTGGGAACTAAATGAGCAAGTGGAGTGCGAATGAGAGAGGGAGAGAGAGCACACAGCACCCAACACACCGTTTGGCATATAATTTGCACTGAAAAAAAAAATGTTCTCAAATAAATGAAATAATGTGATGACATAAAACTCTATTCCTCAGTACTTTAAAAAATCTATAATAAATAATATAATAATAAATACATAAGTAAAAATATAATAAATAGATTAAACAGCCAAAAATGGGCATATAGCTAAGTATCATAGTGGCATGCTGTGCAACTACTATAAACTACAAGCAAAAATAGCCAACATCTGCAGGGTGCTTTACCATTTGCTGGAAATTGCACCTCACCCTTGTCTGACACAGAATTATATGGACTTTGTTGCCACACTGAAATGTAAAAATGACACGTTAGACACAATCCTCCATGAAGAGGCCAGAAACATCAGAGATGACAGACTAGCAAATTTTCACGGAAAGGGGTGGGAGGACCCTCATCTCAAAGTAATACTAGGAAGGGCCGGTAGTTCTGGTCAACCAGCAGTTTAATTAACTCTGCTTGTGTAAATAACTGTGCTAATTTCACATATTATATCTAAGTCATTTCCCGTCTTGCTTTTTGGGGAAAAAAAAACTTTCCTTTAGCCATAATTTAATTCAAAGTTCTCTTTAACTGTCATTCCCAAGTCTTACGTTGGGTGAATAACTCTGAAGAAGTGTGTTTGATGTTCATGGTGAACTGAGCTCGTGTCTTAGTGTGGTTTTATTAATGCTCCTAACGTCAAGAAATTAAATAGGAAAATCTATCTACACAGACTTTTCCAGGCTTGCACGAGTGTTTCAAAGGAAGAACACAAACAAACAATAATCCCTCTCTCCTCCTTGAGAAGCTGGGCCCAATGTTTAATGGTGCATAAAACACAAGTCATGGACACTTTAAATTTAGCATTCTCTTCTTCGTCTAGTTGTTCCTGTAGAAACTTTATTTTGTAGGAGTGACTGTCCTAAAAGTAAATTCTCTTCAGAGCCTTAATCTTTGCTGAGCGTTTAGGCGCTGCTGGGAGGACTTCCTGCAAGCACTAACAGCAGTAAAAGGATTAGCCACAGTGAGACAGGGACTGTGGGTGTAGTCAGAGTAGGGGGAGGGCCTCCGGAAAAAGCAAGGCAGAATATTTGCAGTCAGAGCAATATAACTACATGCAAGGAAACCCCCTTCCAAAACTCTGTGTTAAACATTAAGCTCCAGGGTCATTCTTCAGTAAGATCAGTGGGTATTCCCCAGATAAAGAAGAGTACCCCATGTTATTATGCTAATCACTTGTAAGATTCACTTTAGCATGCTACAAGGCCCAGGCCTATGAGCTGTCTTTCCTCTTTCAGATCTGATGGGGTGGTTTTGCAAACTGGACAACTAATTTAGCATGCAGACCCAGCTGTAACCAACATAGTAAAAGGCAGGAACAGATTCACCTTAAAGATAAGATTGCATTTTAACACCCAGGAAGTTTAAGAAGAAGCAAGATTCTTAACTTACTCTTTAGCAAACAGACAATACCTCAGCCTCAGCCCACCTTGGGGGCTGGGCAGGCCACCTTTTGATATGCTCCTAGATCGAGACGCCAGTATCCCGGAGAGAGAGATGGGGTGAGAAATTCCTCGTGTTAATTCTGGGTGTTCAGACACCACTTAGCAGGTCTGCACCCCTAAACTTTTTTTCATGTTCTCGAAAAATCCTCATCTGCCTATAAAACCCCTAGACAACACACCACACCGGACTCTCGACCCCTCCTGGCGTGAGCCGGGAGCTCTGTCCTTTCACTTTATCTCTAAATAAAAGCCTGTCCCTTGCTCTCCTACCTTGACTGTTCATGGAGCTCATTCTTCGGCTTC
>JAVSCE010021508.1:0-11434 GCA_032199065.1 Smutsia gigantea
AGACAATGTTTTATTCATCCTGTTCAGTGACTGCAGCAATACAGATCTTTTAAAAACTATTAGGTTGTTTTTAATTGAGCAAGTTAGCTAATTCTGGCAGCATCTGATACATTTCTAAAGACAAATGGAGTTATGTTTTGTGACTTTGGTTACTTAGATCTCTGGACTTTGGTCTCATCTATAGAATGGAGGTAAAGAGTACTATGTCAGAGGACTGTTAGGAGAATTAAATAAGTTAATATATGGAAAGCACTTAGGATAATGCCTGACACATAGGCATAGTTCAGTAAGTGTTATTTTTCTAAAAGACTTAAAAAATATAACTTTTAAGTGGATCCATTTGCATCAATCAAAATGATAATAAAATATTTAAGAGGTTATTTCCTTTAGCATCTATTGAACTTCAATGAAAAGAAATTTGTTTGTGGGGATTATGAAGAAAAAAAGCCCAAAATGCCACTTACCAGTACCTATACTATTCAGCTTTGTAAAATGGCTATCTTCCTAGGGCACAGAGTTCCTAAGTTCCAGGTCCTATTAATTTCTAATAATAATTTAAAAATTATATATAAAATGCCAATTAATAAAGATATAGTCTAAATATTTCAACTTTAGGTACTTTATGTGACTCTGTTACTCAGCTAAGTTACTAATCTTTCACCCTTCTCAAAATGACTTTTTTCTACTCTCTCTTATCTATGTTTGCTTTAATGTTATTTCCATTTTGAAGCTTTTCCCAATGCTCCAGGAAGGATCTATCACACTATAACCACCTAGCTGAGGGCAAAACTGCTGTCTACTGTCCTTACTTTTATAACTCACCCACAGTATAAATCCTGTCACAGAGCAGGGTTCTCGACAAATTATTTGTGAATGAATGAATCACTGACTTCCTCTTCTAATACTCCCATAGCATTTTCACTTACCACCATTAAGGCACTTGGCATATTGAGTTTAATTACTTTCCCATTTGTCTCCTCGACTAGAGTATAAGCTAGTCTTACTCATGTTTGAAGGCAAGGCCCATATCTCACTCATGTTTATACTCCAAGTAACTAGTGACTGGAACATTCATCAGGGATATGTACTGAGAGGCTGCCATGGTGCCAGTCACTGTTCCTTAAGTACAATGAAAAAGGCAGTCACAGTTTCTTATGGAATGTGTAGGGAAAATGGAAGTTGCTATGGCCAGGATCCTCACCTGACCCTAACCTACTTGATGATGTAATTGGCCTACTGCTAGGCTAATGTTTACACACTTGTTGGTAACAAGCTACTATTGCCTGTGTTGCTATATAAAGAGCTTCCTCCAGTACTTGGAGCAGAGCAGAGGCTGGAGGCAAAGGCAGAGCCTGGAGCAGAGGTAGAGAGACACAGGCAGAGATGGAGACAGGCTTGCTGCATGCACACCTGCTGGAGGCAGATATGATTCAACAGCTGAACCTGCCATCACAAGAATAAAGCTTGGTATAAACCCTTTTACCCTGCAACATTCCATTCTCATTTTTCAGTCTCACCAAATCTAGAGTGAATTTTACCAGAGCTGGTTACACCCTCCACCTGGGAGCTACAGAATGACAATAAACAAATACATAAACAGATCTTTTTTACCTGGATTAGTACTATGAAGAAAAGAAAGCAGAGCAATGTGACAGAGGGAGGAGGACACGAGCTGGATGAAGTGCCAGAAGTAAGGGCAGGCCTTTATATGGAGGTAACATTGGAGTTCAGAGAATAAAAAGGAGCTAGTCAGGTTTAGAACAGGAGTAAAGAGTATCAAGCACAGGGAAGAGCAAGTACACAGACTCTGGGATACAAATCAGTTGGGTTCATTTAAAAATAAACAAAAAAGTAGGTGTGGCTGGCACATAGCAAATTAGGGGAAGAGAGGGGTAGAGGTCAAAGAACCAGGTCAGGGCTGGAGCACACAGCCTACACTGAGAAGTTCGGACTTTATTCTAAGAATATAGGAAGCCACTGGGAGATTTTCAGTATGAAGGAACTGAATCTAATTCACATTTTTGAAAAAATTACCTTGTTTTTGAAGAAACAGCAGAGGGTCATGAACTTCCTTCCACAGACTGACAAGTTAGGAGACTAGGCAGGGGGGGCTAGATGGCATGGTGGCAGTGATGATGCAAAGAAATCGACTGGGTGATGCATCTTGAAGGCACAGTGCACAGGACTTGTTACTGAACATGGAAAGTAGGGTGTGGGAGAGAGGAACCCTATATGTCTCCTCCAAGATGGGGAAGAGTAGGAAATATCTACTATTTTGGAGCAGGAAAGTTTCAGATGCCTATTAGATATGCAAGTGGGAAAGTAGCATAAGCAGGCACGTAATACATACTTTAAAAGCTACAACTTTGAGGATGATAGACTCACCTACAAATCAAACATATATAATATAGCATTCCAAATTTAACTAACTGTATTTAGTGCTTCCAAGATAACAGAGACAAACAAAATATAAATGATTGAAATGAACAGAGTTTGGTTGATGAAATGTGTCACTTTCAGCCG
Organism: Smutsia gigantea; assembly: GCA_032199065.1. NCBI lineage: Eukaryota > Metazoa > Chordata > Mammalia > Pholidota > Manidae > Smutsia > Smutsia gigantea. The sequence goes on from JAVSCE010021508.1 coordinate 2,524, forward strand.
CTACTGATGCTCCCGGACCCACATCTTTAATACAAAGGTGCTGCATTTTATGTCAGGAATTTTAGACAAATGTCAACTCAGTTCAAGTCTTTGATCCATTTTTCTGGGCCTTATAAACACTGGAATTGTTAGGTATCAAGAGAGCAGGAATCAATGACTCATCCAAATCTTTTACTCAAAGACAGTTGAATGCCTATGTTTTGATGCTTTTGGTAATGATACACATTTAATTCACTTTACCTCTGCAAAATTCATATTTGTTGAATATAATTTACATACAGTAAAATGTACCCTTTTTAGTATACAGGCCTGAGTTTTAACAAACACAGCCATCAGTACCACAATCAACATACAGAGCAGTTTCTCACCCAAAAGTGTTCCTTCAGGCCCTTTTGTATTCAGCCCCCCAAAACCCCGGCCACCTGCAACCACTCCTGTTTTTGGTCCCATTACCTTAAACTCAAGAAGTCTTACAAACTTATGACTTTCATTTACAGCTACCTGGCAAAGCTGTATTTCTTGAAAAATATGATGTATGAAATAATAGAACCACCTAAAAAGTATTAATGACCTCGTATAAGAAAATAACTATCCTTTCCAATTACTGCTCAGGATTCAATTCAGGTCTCTAAAGCAGGGTTTATAACTTTTTTCTAAGACAAGCTTTTAATGTAATAATGAGCCAATGAAACAAGCATGAATTTTAATATACACTCAATAAATAAATATATGCATTTTTTCCTCAAAATACCTGAGGTTTTAGATTACTGTCTCATCTAAAAAGTTAATTAAGACAGAAAACAGTGCATGTCCTCAGTGGTTTTACATGATTTTCCATAATAGAAAACTGGTAAATATTAATTTGTTTAATTTTCCAAGTCAATTTGATTTGAACAATTCAGAAATAACACTTCTTTAATGGTACTACTCCCCCTTATTTTTATGACCCATTTTGAATTTTTAAAATATTTTATTTTGACAAAAATAAATGACATCTAATGTAGTCATTATATATATATATATATATATATATATATATATAGTATTATTCAATTGGATCAGTATTTATTAAATCTGCTATGAAAACAAGTACTTAACATAAGCTGCTGGGATATATTTTTATTTTATACCATTATTTAAAGGGAGTGATGTTTAATGTATTTTACTTAAAAGAATGCATTAATTGATTCTTAAAAGGTCCACATGAATGAACACATCATCTATGCTGTGAGTCAGAAATGGTGGCATTAAGTTCAGTGATTAAGGCTTTTGGCTTTGGAATCAAAGACCTGGATTCTGTCCTAGCTCCATTATTTATTGATCGTGCAAGCTCTAGGCGAGTAACTTCATGTCTTACAGCCTCACTTTCTTCATCTATTAAAAGTGAATGACAGTACTACTTGTCTCACACAGCATGAATGTAAGCACGCAATACCACAGCTGGTACATGCCAGTGCACAATAAACGTTAGCTATTATCTATCAGATGGGATTTCCATTTAAAAAACACTAAAATGTTCTATTATTCAGCACTCAGTCTGGAACAAGAAGGAAAGTGTCTGTGTTTACATTCTATAGATGGCAGTGAGGCGCAGAGACAGCTCAATGGAGCAGCAGATACACTGGGTGCTCAGGTGCACACTGGGTGCTCGGCAAGGTGAAAGTCACCTGGCAGTTCAGGTGACTCCAGTAATTTAAGGGCTAATGCTGCTATCCTTTCTAAAAGTGGGTTTTTCCTTCACTTTTAAAAAGAAGAAGTAGTGCTTTGTGATAGAAGTCATAAGGAAGCCAAGAGTGAATACAGGAGAGACCCGCACACTGTAGTTTTGCTTTTTGTGTAATAAAGAAGGCCTCTTAACCACTAACTTTTCTCTCTGTAAAAGGGATTTCATTACATGGGAATTCATTTTGTGAAGCCAACGATATCAGTGCAGCTGACTGGATGATGTTAAGGTTTGAAAATTTTTTAACTAACTCAATTTAAAGTGGAAATAGGTATTTCATATTTCCCCCGTTTTTTCCTCTTATTCCTTTAGAAACATTGTAATAAGTTTTTTTCTTCCACTTTTCACAAGCAGATTTACAGCACTCATAAAATTTTTGACTAAGTTAGAAGGAAACTGAGAAGACCTCTAGACCAATCCTTGCATTTTAAGGTAAACACCGAGGCCCGGAAGGGAACTGGCTAAAATTAAAAAAAGCCAAAATGGGCCTGGGACCAAATGGGTCCTAAAGCTCCACTGGTTACTCTTTCCACTACAAGGGCATCAAGTACTGAGGCCAGGCAGCCCCCAGAGCTCCTCCACGTCTACGCAGACACCACTCACTGTGCTACTCCTTCCTTCTGAGCCTTAGCACTTTAGAGACCTAAAGCCACTGCTCTCAGCTAGCTCTTGCCAGTGACAGTAGCCATGCCTCTTGTGATTTAGTAAATAACAGCTTCAAATGTGAAGACCTTTTTTCTCCCTTCCATTTTGTCTCTTGAGCTCCAATAAATAAATTAAAACTTTCGGGCCAATAGAGGTTGACTAGAAAGGGGCAAGAGAAAATTTTCTGGGTGACAGAAATGTTCTACCTCTTAATAGGGATGTGTTTAAACCATACACTTATGATCTGTGCATTTCACTGTTGTAAATTACATCTTTTAAAAACAATCTAAACTTACGGAGAAAATTCAGATTTTAAAATTCTCTTCCAAAGCAGGTACGTGAAGTGCAACCCAGCTAATAAAAGGCAATGACCAAACTGGTAGAGATGTTTCAAAATCACTGTAGCTAAATGCATTTCTGTTCCACGATTCATGAGAACAACATCTACTGTGTCAAAACTCATGTCTGTGGAAAGCATAAAGACTTTCTTTTCAGACTATGCCAATTAATGGACTGTCTTAAACAGGAATGAGAGGATTATTCAAGAACTGTGTATATTGCTGTGGTAACACAGCCACTGCACTACATTGTCTACTGAAGCACATTCAGACTTCAATACCAGAACTTCATCCTAAATACCACAAAGAACTTAAGACCTTTAATAGATAAGGTAGGTAAGGTTGAACATATTATTGACCTAATTTTCTGTAAAACCTTAAACGTGTGTAACATTCCGCTCACTGCATAGCCCATTTGGTAACAGTCTTGAAAAAACAAGCAGAGTATTGAAAAGGAATAAAACATTGACTCAATTATGACTGACAAGTACATGAAGGTGGCTCAGGAACCACAGGTGAATAGGAGCGCAAATCAGTTAAAGATGCTGCCCTGTGAGTGCTCATTGCCATGAGACATGGGGGAGAAAAGGGCACATTTAGAGTTCAAGTTACAGCTAGAAAGCAAAGACACATTTCTCATCTTTTTCAGCAAAGTACATTCAAATAGTAAATTTTGGCATGTTAGTACTAGGACTGATATAGTATCTGGCCTGGTGATAAATGGTTAACTGTTTAAGAAATTATTATGTCCTGTTACTACTCATGGATCCACAGGAGAATGACTTTCCCTCTCCTCAGTGATGGTCATACATACCAAATCCGGCTTCACTCGGTAAGTCAGGGGAAAGGAGAGAAACATGGAGTGCAAGGTGGTGAGGACTGTGGAGAGCCAGGATTGCTGAACCTCACGGCTTCTGGGAATGCGGTGAATGTAGTATTTGGGAAACTAGAAGGAAAAAGCAAAAATCTAAATCAACTGGGCCACTGACACCAAAGTTAAACAAAGTAACAGTTAACATTTGTACAAATAGGAAATGCTTTCTTGACTATTTTAAATTTTCCTTCTAACTAGTTTTAAATTAAGTTATAAAGGCTTTTTCATGCTTTATACAACAACCATCATTGGATTATGACAGAAAAGTTCTTAAATATGATTTGAAAATGTTAGTTTTGACAATGAGTTGGGGAAATTTTCTACAAAGTATGTTTTAGGCAAAGAGCTTAACCTGGTGATACAAGAAGGTTCCTATACATCAATATATAAGACAAATTACTTACTATCAAGTTGGGCAAATGAGACAATTCTAAACAGAGTAAACACAAACAGCCAATAAACATGAAAAGATGGCTAACCACAAAAGAAAGCAATGAGTCATTTTTACCTTCCTGGTAAGAATTGTGGATACCCAGTGTTGTTGAAAGTGCTGGGAAATAGACATTTATATTTCCTGGACAAATATATTGGTACAGTGTTTTGGGAGAGCAATCTGGAAACATGTATCAGAATTTTAAGTGTGTCTTTTGATCCACCATTTCTGCTTCTAGAAATACATCCCACTGATTTACCCAAATGCTATTATCCATTCTATCGTAGTTTGTATTTGTGGAAATTGGAAACAGCTCACATACCCTCCAAAAAAGAATGCAGTTCATATAGTAATATACATGGAAACATATTAACAAATGACATAGATTTACATAAACTTAAATGGAAAATGTGCTCATAAGTTATTAAAGTAAATATGCAAGTTGAAGGACAGTATGTTTACTATGATCCAGTGTGTACTATCAAATCACACACATTTTATATACACATATGTACACACATTAGTATTTGCATGTAGAAAATCTGTACCTATTTACCATGAATTATAAAGGGAGAAATATTATAAGATATTTTCATTTTCCAGGTCATGTATGTCTATGCTTGAAATTAGCAACAAGGATGTATCATTACTTTCATAATCAGAGGAACATACATTTCCTCCTTGAATCAAAGTTCTACATGTATTATGTTTTGCTTAATAACAAATTACGGCCAAATTTAGCATCTTAAAACAAGAAATATTTTTTGTTTCTGATAGTTTCTAGGGGTTGGGAATCCAGGAGTGCCTTAGCTGAGGTCTCTCATAAAATGCAACTCAAGTTGTGGCTGGGGTGGCAGTCATCCACAGGCTTGACTGAGGCTGGACGACCCACTTCCAAGGTGGCTCACCCACATGGCTGGCAATTTAGTACATTTCTGGCAGAGACCTTACTTCTTTGCCACAAAGACCTTTCTGGAGGGCTACTTGTGTAATTACACAGCAGCCGCTTCCCAAAAGCAAGTGAGGCAGAAACAGCAATGTCTTTTATGACCTAATCTCAGAAGTCACACTTTATCATATCTACAAAATCCTACTAGTTACATAACTGAACACTATACCCATTTGATATGGAAGGGACTCCACAAAGGCTTGAATATCAGGCGGTGAGGGTTTCTTGGAGTCTGCTGGCTACAACACAGGTTAAGCTAGAGAGGAAAGGACTAAATACTTAATACATTTCCTTCCCCATCCCCACTTTGGTCTTGAGGTACAATATGCTCCTTAAGAAAATAATAGAAGTCTTTTCCTAAACTAGTGGAAGACATACAACTACTGGTCCTAATTTTTTGCATTTAGAAAAAGACGTGAAATCTGTCTGGAGGCTTCTGTTAGACTCTGGGAGGGTGAAAGTGTAGTAAGTATTCAACACAAAATGAAAATGGACTGCACATGTGACTACTCTGTTTAATATATGATGGTAAAAGATATTTCCTCTTGCTTCCATGTTACACCAGTGGACAGGTAGAGATCTGGGCTCAATATATGTTATCCCCCATTTTTATTTATTTATTAATCATTTATTGAATCACTGTTGTTTTTTGTTCCAAAGGACTATGGTACTAAAGTTACTACATGTTGAACTAGAAAATAATACTGAACAGTTCCCAGAATATAGACCAAACGGGGAGCAGTAACCAAGAAAGGGCAAACCTGTAAGGAATCTTATTATACGTTTGTGCTTGCCTAATTTGTGGAGATTATCAATGGAAAAACATGTGATAAGCAGAATAGTATTATAGAGCCCAAATCCCTTGACAGAAACCTTTTTGGTCAGAAGTGTTTTGAATAGGTATTACACCATATACCATAAATCCCCTCTGAAATCTGAGGAAGTAACTATATTAGTATTTCGTCATCAAAATATGAATATTCACACAAGTGGGATAAATAAAGACAATATGTCTCATACCAATTCAAATTAGGTTTTGCTGTTCAAGGAACTTGTGACAAATTTGGAATTTTTTTCTCAAGTTTTCAGATCTTTTTGGATTTTCAGATAAGGGACTGTGAACCAGTATTTCAAAATACATTTGTACCCAATAACATGTCATTGTTATTATTATGGTAAAAATAACCCAGTAAGTCTTACTATAAAAGTTTTTCGGATGTCATTTTCAAATTTTGACGCCCGATCTCAACATCTGCAATTATTTTCTTCAAAAAAGCATGGGTATTTATCATGTCCCTTGAATCTCTTAAAGCTGTGAGTATAATGTTGTAAAAAAGTTATAATATTTTAATAGTAACAGTTAACATTTTTTTCTGGGTATTTTTAGTATCCTCAGGGGCTAGAAGTGAGGTGGAGCAGGGCCATGGGACAAGCATTGTGATTAATTTTTCCTGCCTGTGATGAAAAATGCTGAGATACGAATAGTAAAGTAAGAACAGGAGGGACCCCATCTTAAGGCTAAGATTCCATTTTAAAAACCAGGGCGTTAGGAGGTGAGATTCCCGACATATTTTATGGTGATTAGCCAACAACCCATCCTACCCTAAGGCAGGGAAGCGATCCTAAATGATAGGTTTCCACTGCTTGAGGGTAACCACTATCTTGGAGAACAGGACCAATAAATTCCTTGTTAAGTTTATCTTACAGAATATCTAGAGGAGGGACTATGGATAATGACATGTTTCCCACCAGAGACAGGCATCATGAGACCACATGTCAAGCCTGTGCTCCACCCTCACTCCCGCCCTTTGCCTCACTTTTTGAAATCCTTAGAAGACAAATCCTAAGCTTTAAGTACGCCACCTCTTTGAGGTTGCCCACACTCCTCTTTCCTTGAGTGTGTGCTTTGCCTTCAGTAAAGACATTTTTTTTAGTTTATTTTGATATCATTAATCCACAATTAAATGAGTAATATTATGGTGATTACACTACCCCCTTCATCAGGTTCCCTCCCCCACCCCCAACCCCATTGCAGTCACTGTCCATCAGCATAGTGAGATGCCATAGAGTCATTACTTGTCCTCTCTGGGTTGTACAGCCCTCCCCGAGCCCCCCGAACATTACATCTGCTAATCATATTGTCCCTTCTTCCCCCTTACCCCTCCCTTCCCACCCATCCTCCCCAGTCCCTTTCCCTTTGGTAACTATTAGTCCGTTCTTGGGTTCTGTGAGTCTGCTGCTGTTTTGTTCCTACATTTTTTTTCCTTTGTTCTTATACTCCACATATGAGTGAAATCATTTGATACTTGTCTTTTTCGGCTTGGCTTATTTCACTGAGCATAATACCCTCTAGCTCCATCCATGTTGTTGCAAATGGTAGGATTTGTTTTTCTTCTTATGGCTGAATAATATTCCATTGTGTATATGTACCACCTCTTCTTTATCCATTCATCTACTGATGGACACTTAGGTTGCTTCCATTTCTTGGCTATTGTAAATAGTGCTGCGATAAACATAGGGGTGCATATGTCTTTTTCAAACTGGGCTGCTGCATTCTTAGGGTAAATTCCTAGGAGTGGAATTCCTGGGTCAAATGGTATTTCTATTTTGAGTTTTTTGAGGAACCTCCATACTGCTTTCCACAATGGTTGAACTAATTTGCATTCCCACCAGCAGTGTAGGAGGGTTCCCTTTTCTCCACATCCTCGCCAACATTTGTTGTTGTTTGTGTTTTGAATGTTGGCCATCCTCACTGCTGTGAGTGATATCATTGTGGTTTTAATCTGCATTTCTCTGATGATTAGTGATGTGGAGCATCTTTCATGTGCCTGTTGGCCATCTGAATTTCTTCTTTGGAGAAGTGTCTATTCATGTCCTCTGCCATTTCTTAAATGGATTATTTGCTTTTTGTTTGTTGAGGTGCGTGAGTTCTTTATATATTTTCGATGTCAACCCCTTATCGGATATGTCATTTATGAATATATTCTCCCATACTGTAGGAAGTCTTTTGTTCTACTGATGGTGTCCTTTGCTGTACAGAAGCTTTTCAGCTTCATATAGTCCCACTTGTTCATTTTTGCTTTTGTTTCCCTTGCCCGGGGAGATATGTTCATGAAGAAGTTGCTCATGTTTATGTCCAAGAGCTTTTGCCTATATTTTTTTCTAAGAGTTTTATAGTTTCATGACTTACATTCAGGTCTTTGATCCACCTTGAGTTTACCTTTGTGTATGGGGTTAGACAGTAGTCTAATTTCATTCTCTTACATGTAGCTGTCCAGTTTTTCCAGCACCAGCTGCTGAAGAGGCCGTCATCTCCCCAATGTATATCCAAGGCTCTTATCAAATATTAATTGACTGTATGTGTTTGGGTTGATCTTTGGATTTTCTATTCTATTCCACTGATCTGTGGGTCTGTTTTGTGCCAGTACCAAATTGTCTTGATTACTGTGGCTTTGTAGTAGAGCTTTGGACGTCAGGAGTGTAATTCCCCTGTTTATTCCTCCTTCTCAGGATTGCTTTGGCTATTGGGGTCTTTTGTGGTGCCATATGAATTTTAGAATTATTTGTTCCAGTTCATTGAAGAAAGCTGCTGGTATTTTGATAGGGTTGCATTGAATCTGTAGATTGCTTTAGGCAGGATAGTCATTTTGACAATATTAATTCTTCCTATCCATGAGCATGGGATGTGTTTCCATTTTTTGGTATCTTCTTTAATTTCTCTCATGAGTGTCTTGTAGTTTTCAGAGTATAAGTCTTTCACTTCCTTGGTTAGGTTTATTCCTAGGTATTTTATTCTTTTTGATGCAATTGTGAATGGAATTGTTTTTCTGACTTCTCTTTCTGTTAGTTTATTGTTAGTGTACAGGAAAGCAAAAGATTTCTGTGTGTTAATTTTGTATCCTGCAACTTTGCTGAATTCAGGTATTAGTTCTAGTAGTTTTGGAGTGGA
>JAVSCE010021509.1:0-128159 GCA_032199065.1 Smutsia gigantea
GGCCCAGAGGACAGCTGTGTGGGATGGCTGTGCAGAGAGGCCCAGAGGACGGCTGTGTGGGACGGCTGTGCAGAGAGGCCCAGAGGACGGCTGTGTGGGACGGCTGTGCAGAGATTCCCAGAGGACGGCTGTGAGGGACGGCTGTGCAGAGAGGCCCAGAGGTAGAGACCGGCTTACTGCATCCGAAGCAGCAGTGATAACACAGACTCGCTCTGAGTGAACGGGATTTTAGTGACTGATCTGCCACCTGGAAATAAAGTTGGGTATAACCTTTTCACCCCAAGAACCCTTTGCTGTAAATGTCTTTGGTCACAGTGAATCTATGGCGAACTTGCCTGGAGCTGAAACTCATTTGCAAGGCACTCCTCCACAGTTGAAACTGCTCCAGGTGCTCAGCCCCAGGAATGAGGTTGGGCTGTTGATCCAGGCAAAAGCCAGGTCACTTAGAGCCAACCACATGGAAGATGGGGCCATGCTGGGTCCAAGACGGCGGCCCTGGGGCCCGTGGAGTAGGGAGAGGAGGAGCCTGGGAAGATACAGACCATGTGCTCCCTCCCCAGCCCAGGATGAGTGGTCCTGGTGAGAGCAGGGAAATGAATATTAAAATCACCCTCGAAGGTGAAAGGAGACCAAGTAGATGTGCAGCTTGGTGGTGGAAGGGGAGGAGACATAGGCAGAGCCACACTTGCCTGGGATGTTGATGCGTGAGCTTCAAGGGTTTCTTAGTCAAACGTCTCCTCATAGGATGTTAGAGCCTAAATCCCTCCAAACCCCACGATCTCCTTTCCTTTCCATTGGGAGACTGACTCTAGAAAGATTCGAGTCAAACTCCTGGCATTTTTAGTCTTGGCGTCTTTAGGATTTGAACTCAGATTGTGAAGCTTCTGGCCAAACAAGCTGGTTGAATAACCCCAGAGGCCAGCGTCTAAGGCATGTTCTGCTTTATCTTTCTCTAGGGGTCAGCTCTGATGGGGAAGGGCTCCCAGCAAATACTTGAGGGTAAATGCCAAGCACCTCGAGAGCCACATGACCCAGCCAGGCTGCCGACTTGACTGTGGCAACATCTTCCAGAGGAGTATCCTGAGACACCAGGGGGCGCATGTCCCGCTCAGAAGCACAGCAGAGGGTCCTGGTGGGAGCTTTCCCAAACTTCACGGCTCCCTTGCTGGCCATTCCCTTAATGCTCACTTGCTCTGGTTATTAATAAAAGTGGCTCTCGGATGTATTAGGGAAGGAAGAACCCGGAAGGCCAATGTAATGAGAGACCTTATTTACATCACTGAGTCCTGATTGCCTCACCTCCTTTTGGCACCAATGTAGGCTATAAAGAAATATTTAGATAAAAGCTTAAACCAAGAAGTGCCTTTCCCTCCCCTTTTAGGATCAGACCAGCTTTCAATCTCTCAGTAACCCACCTCCTCCCAAATTTCTGCTCACCTCACATTTCCAATTGCTGCTCTGCTGCAGGCCAGACAGCTTGCAAAAGCCCTGACCTAGAATAAAGCCAAGAGAAGGCAAGGAGACAGGTTGGTGCTGCTAGGTCCAAGGTCTGTGCTTGGGGTATGGTGACAAGCTACACCTACCTGCATGGGATCACTAGCATGGAAAAAAGATGACCCAGGGTCCACGCTGGATGAGGAGAGGGATCTGTTTGAACACCCTGCCCTGCAAAGCCCTGGGATCGTCAGTTGATTTACCAAAGCTGAATGTGCGTTAGAGAATCTCTGGCTGCCTTTGACTGAAGGAGGTGATTAGTTTTCTGGACTAATTGCAAGTCTCTGCACTGACACACAAACATATACATACATACCGAGCGGTGTCTGAACAAAGGCTTGGCCCATCCATCAGAGCTGAGCATGTTCTTGGAGGGCTAATTGACCGTGCATGAGTTTTCTACTGAAAATTAAGGCAAGAAATGTAGAAGGGAAGAAGATAGTTTTTGCAATGAATAATTAAGTCAAAGGATGCTTCTTCCAGGGAAGGTAGGGGGATAGAGAAAACACCATTAGCCATTTTTCCAGTCTTTATGAAAGATAAATGAATCTATCTCTATAGATTCAGAAATATTCTAAACAGGCATTCATGGCCCTCCCAAATACTGTCCTTTTATGGCTCCCCAACAGGACATGAACTCTGTGATCCAAACAAACCAGGTTGGGTTGTATTTCTGGAACCTGCTTTATTCCCCTCTACCTTTGCTTATATTGTGTCTTGGACTTCTCTTTTGCCATTACTTCAGTTTGCTGAAGCCCAACCAGCCTTTCAAGGCATGAAGCTTCCTCAGCCATCTCATACTCAGTTCACCCCTTTCCTCCTTTCTGCTCCAGCCACATCTGTTTATATGTCTTGCCTGAGCTTGAATTTTATCTTCTATTGTAGTTACAGAATACATTCCACTTCTGACTAAAAACCACCAGAAGATGGGAACAGTAAACGATGGGTTTTTTCTGCATACTCATGTCCAGTTTTCTCCATAGGACTCCATGAACATCGTCTAATTTGTCTGAATGTCTACGGCATTTTTTCTACACTTGATCAAATTAAATTGGGTGAGGTGGACCAATGAGTCCTGGCTCTTCTAGGTTGCTGACTAATTCTTTCATTTACCAACAAAATATTCATCAGATCTCTCCCTGGTTCTGTGCCCAGCCCTAGGAAGTGAATAAGGTGCACATGTTAGTGTCCTAGGATTGCTGTAACAAAGTCCTATAGATTGAGTGGCTTAAACCACAGAAAGTTATAGACTCACAGTTCTGGAGGCTGGAAGTGCAAAATCAAGGTGTCTCAGGTTTGGTTTCTTCTGAGCCTCTCTCCTTGGCTGGTAGATGACTGTCTCCTCCCTGCGTCCTCACCTGGTCTTCCCTCTGCAAGTGTCTGTGTCCAAATTTCCACTTCTAAGAAGGATTTCAGTCATATTAGATTAGGGCCTACCCTAATGACCTCATTTTAATTTAAGTACCTCTTTAAAGACGCTACCACCAAATATGGTTTTAGTCTATCGTACTGGGGGTTAAGATTTCAGCACAGGAATCTTTGAGGGGACACGATTCAGCCATAACAGTATGGTTATTGCCTTCGCAGAATTTATGATCCATAGGAAGATAGAGACAAGTACACAGGCAGTTACAATGCAGTGTGATCAATGCACAGTAACAGGGAAGATATAGGAGAGTATGGACACATGGGCATTTCATCCTCACTTAGGGGTGGGGTGGAGAAAGCTACCCAGATGAAGTGATGTTTCAGGTGAGACCACTGTTCTCTAAAGAAGTTACAGGAAGTGGGCCTTCCAGTTGCCAAAGTAGATGGCATGGAAGATCCCCCCCAGTTCAAATCAAAGTGGTGTCCACCCCACTTCTCCATCCCTAACAGGAGTAAGAAACACCAGAGGAGGCTAATACCTGCTCTAAGGTCTGGAGCTTTACTCCTGCAGTCAGAGGTCTGAAACAATGCTGGCAGTATAGTTTAAGGATAGCATCTGAAGAGAAATAAAAAGGCCCAGAAAAGACTGTGCCTATTGGTGGCCTGAGATTTTCCTTCCTGAAAAGATCCAAGTCTGGTCACGCTCAGCATGGACAGATTCCCAAAATAGACATCATTCTTTCTCAGGGCTCTTGTTAAAGGAGGTAAGACAGATTTTAGTGAGACCACTGCAGCAGGGGGGAGAGACTTCAGTGGCAACCCATTCTGCAGAAACGAAAGGTGACAGTCCTTGCAAATGCCAGGATGTGCCAGTGCCACCCACGATGCCTGGGCAAAGCCTCTTGGGCATTAAGCTGTGGAATCGCTCTATATAATCGTCAGATGTGATTCTCCCTTGATTCATGGGAAGGAAACCAACATTTATCAAGCACCTGCCACACGCAAAAATCTTCTTGGAGGCCTTCACATGTGCAATTTCATTTTTTGACTCAACAATACTGTATAATAATATTCTATAGTAATACTTCACTACTGTATCTTATAATACTATGGAAATACTCGATATCCACATTTTAGAGATGAGGAAAGTGAGGTGATGAGGTTAAATAATTTGAGAAAAAATGCATAGCCTGTGAGGGATGGAGCAGTATGTAAAGCTGGGATTGAAGTTCCTGCTTTTTCTTCAGGTTCTACTTCCTAAAGGAAGAGATAGGGAGAAACAGAGAAAGAGAAGACTATGGGCTGAATGTTTGTGTCCCCCTAAAATTAGATTGTTGAAATCATAATCCCCAAAGGTGATAGTATTAGGAGGAGTGGGCCTTTTTGTGATGCTTAAGTCATGAGGGTGAAGCCCTCATGAATGAGATCAGTGTCCTTATAAAAGAGGCTTCAGAGAAATCCATGGTTCCTCCCACCAGGCAAGGATGCAATGTAAAGTCTGCAACCTGGAGGAAGGCCCTCACCTGACCCTGCCGGCACCTGACCTCAGACTTCCAGCCTCCAGAGCTGTGAGAAATACAGTTCTATTGTTGATAAGCCACCCGGTCAGTGTTATTTTTTTTTATGGTGCCCTAAATAGACTAAGATAATCTCCCATCGTTCTTGCTCCAAAGTTTGTTCACTTTTCCCGGGAGAACTTACTGGAAACAGGGAAGGAAGCAGATGGAATCTCTGGCAGCCATCACCCCTCAGTACAGCCCTTCAGATTGGTTCTCCTCACTCCAGGCACAGCGGGGAACCCGGAATCATGCTTAGAGACAGCATTTCCTTGTCCCATGGTGACCACACGTTCCATCAGAGATTTAGAGGTGAAGCAGAGCCTCAGGTTTGGGAGTCCATAAGGAAATCACCGAAGACCTGAGAAGCTCCAACAATGGCTGCAGCAAAGACCCACTAAGGACGCAGGGTGGCTGCAGAATGGGTCTGCCCAGGACATGTGTGCCTCGGCGGTGGCGGGGTGAGAGAGCACACCAGGTGTGCGTCTGCACCTGATTGAAGCTCTGGCCTGCAGCCCAGGCTCCCTACTGTGGTGTCCAAGGCCCACCCCCTCTGGTCCCACTTTGCCCCTTTGGCCTCCTCTCCCTCCACAACACATCCGCATGAGTCCCGAATCCCATTCATGCTTCCAGCCCCTGGCCTTTCACATGCTGCTTCCTCTGTTTGGAATCCACTTCCACACTTGACCAAATGCTACTCATCACTGAAGCTCCAGTTCCCATATCACCTCCCCCGTGAAGCCCTCATGGATCCTTCACTCCAAACTCCCCATGAGATTAACAACTGCATTCTCAGTGCATCCATAATTCATTATGCATAATATGTATGAGTAATGTGTTATCAAACTATTATGCTCACATAGAATTATTTATTAAGTGACCAAAACAGGCCCTACTCTGAGAATCAAATGGAAAGCAGTCTTATGTATTAGTCAACTTTGGCTAGGTTGCTGTAGGACCAAGCAATCCCTCAATGGCTCTGTGCTTTCAACTGCACAGGCTTGCTTCTCACTCATGATACTTGTGCTTCATGGGGCAGCTGCTCTTCTGCTCTTCACTGTGTCCATTCCAGGCCCCAGGCTGAAGACATGGCCCCACTCTGGACATACTGATCTTACTGCAGAGGTGAAAGAACAGTGATTAAATCTTGCAGCGCTGTTCGGCACCTTGGCTTGGACACGGGTAGTTCACTTCTGTTCATATTCCATTGCTCTGAGCAGATAACATGGCCAGGCTTGCTTTGATGGGACAGGGGAGGGGAGGGAATATTTTCCTCTCTCAGGCATGGGAGCAGGGCCACCATGGAATGTAACCCTGTGGAGCTGGGTTTGATTGAGAAAGGCAGCAAATATTGGGATGCAATCATATGCATATCATACTGGGATGCAAACCAAACTTAGGCATATGCCAATCAGCTTCACAAGTTCCAGCCTTGACTCAAGACAGGAAACAGAAAGAAAGCAAACCTTACTACTTTAACTGACACCCATCAAAATGTCATGGCCTTTGTGTCTCAGAGGCAATGTCTGGAGAGGAAGAATTTTTACTGTTGAAGACATGTCTATTAGCTATTCAGTGCCCCTGAGGAAGCGATCTGTCCCCCTGTAAACTCCTCTTTTAGTTTTTAGTTTATGGCTGGAAAAAAAGTTGCATCTTTCCATCAGATAGTGAGATGGAGACATTACTTAATTATGGCCTCGGTCACCAAGATATTTAGAGTTAAGCATGTAGCTTCGTAGTTCTGGTTGAATTATAGCCTCCCATTTTCCATATGGCTTCTTTTTGCTCTTTATGACTTCAGTGTTTTAAATAATATTTTTGAAGTTTTTTTTTTCTAGTTGGAAAAGTAAGCACATTTAATACAGAAATTTAGGAAAACAGAAAGCCCAAAGGAGAAGAGTCAGCCCTAACATCCTCTCTCCCCCGCCAAAAAACAGCCCTGATAACATTTTGATCTATTCCTTCCAGTATTCTATTTATGTTTATTTACATATAGATATACATAACATCTAGTTTTATGCATTATTTATATTTAAATTTATATTTAACTAAGAGAATAAAGTCACCTCCATTTCTCTTCCCTCCCCCACAAGTTCTCCAAAAGAGATTGGTGATCAGTATGGCCCTTAGATCCAAATTTAATTAAGTCTTTTCCAGACAAAAATTTTAAAGCTTCTGCTGGTTATTTGTGTGGTTGAGGAGGTAGCCAGTTAGAGGTGTGGTGAAGCTGTTTTTTACATGCTTTTGAATTATTCAGTCTTGAAATAGTGTTTTATAATATTAATAAAGCCTCACTTGGCATTCAACATGATAAATAAAGGTAGGCCAGTGCTCCAGTGCTTGCTTCAGCAGCACATATACCAAAACTGGAATGATACAGAGAAGATTAGCATGGCCCCAGCACAAGGATGACACACAAATCTGTGGAGCTGTCCGTATTAAAAAATAATAATAATAATTTAAATAAATAAATAAAGCTAGGCCAAAAAAGTCATGGAGAAGTGCCTAGGCTCAAAGCTGGGGGTCTGGAAAGAGTGTAGCTGTTGCTTGGAAGTCAAAAACAGCAGCTGGAAAACAGCAACTCCCTCAGTCAGCAGGGCTGGGTACCTACCCTGAGCCACCTTGCATGTGCATGAGAACTTCTCTGGGAGTCTGATGGCTCTCATACTATTATTTCAACATTTACTAGTGCTGCCATTTAAAGGGCCTTTTTATGTCTTGTAACAATGTCACTCAAGCATTCATAAGGCAGGATACAAGTGCCAGGGCAGAAATACACATCCCAGAATCAATAACTCAGCAGCAGAAGTTAAAGGTAATAAAGCAGCCTGGCGTGCCACGCTGTTGATTTAGGGGACACTCAGCAGAGATGCAGGCGCAGGGGCCCCACAACACGGGGACAGCAGTGCTCCCAGCGGTATTGTGTGTAGTAGCGCACACAGGACACGGCCCAAACGTCCCTCCCCGTGGAGTGGATGACGAAATTCCGGCGCCCTCCCACAGAGGAGCACAGCGCAGCTAGAGGCTGACGGACTCCAGCTGTACGCAACAGCACGGATGACTGGTCCAACACTGAGCGAAAGCCCTGGACCCACACATAGAGACACGCTCTGTGGCTTTGATTATATGAAGTTCAAGAAAGGGGACAAGATCAAACTAGAGAGTTTTCAGAAATGCAACTTTCAGTCGTGAAATTATGAAGAAAAGCAAGCGATTCTTCATAAAGTCAGGGTGATGGTTCTGTTAGGGAGGAGGATGCGGGGTTTGCGGGGTGGGGTTGGCCAAAGGGGACTTCCGGACACTAGAGAAGTTCTGTCTCTCGGCCTAGCTGGTGGTTACACAGGGGTCTGTCTGCCTTGGGAGAAGCTATTAAGTGTGGGTCTTTGCTTGTGTGTTGTGTTGTACGTGTGTTGTATTCCACACTATAGAAATAGGTCATGGAAACCGTTGTGACAGGGTGTGAATCTGGTTGCTCTCTGTGAATACCATCCCCTCCCTTCTCTCACTTTACCCTGAGGGGCACCCCCTACAGCCTATTCTAGACTGAGCACATAGATCCCTAAAGCAAGAGCTAGATTCGAAGACCCAGAGAAAGAAGATGGAATAAACCAGTTTCTCCCCTTCCAGAGACTAGATAAAACTGGACATGAGAGTGGGGGAGAAGCATCTGGGAATAAGGGGAAGATGGCAGGAGGAGGGGGGGAGGCACTCCCTTAGCAGAGGACCTTCACCACCCACACACAACCCACACAGACAATCACACCACCCAGAGAAGACGCCCTGCCCGCAACAGTCCAGGATTGTCATGGGAAACCCAGCACATGCCCTTCACCAGAGAGGAAGGCACTTGGAATCGCCACAGGGAGATGGGGGCAAAAGAGAGACCCTTGGCCACTGACTAAGCCGGCCCCTAATGGAAGCGATGGAAATGTCTCCAGCATCAAGAGCCATGGAGAACCCTTTACTATTACAGACATTTTGTCCCAGAGGGGTCCAAAATGGCACTGCTATGAACTGGGGAGATTAGGATGGCTTCCCCATCTCATGGTCTCCATAGACAGAACTGAAACTTTGAGCTCGCCTATTGGTGGCATCACCACTTTCCCAGAGTAAGAAGGGCATCTGCATTCGGCTTTCAAAACATTCGCAACCATTATTTAAACTCAATTCTGTGTTTAAATGACTTTCGTGCTGGTTGCCATTTTCTTTTTGTGCCCAATATGGTGACTTTGGATTCTTTACCAATGATCCCTGCTTTGAGGGCCTGGAATGCCTCTTCCTTAGCTTTCCAAGAAGTTTGGTGGCTGGTGGTATCCCTGAGTCACTGCCTATCTGAGGCGGCCTCCCCTGTGACATCACACGTGAGCATATACCACGACTCCTCTTCCGGTCGGACTATGTCATTTGTCCGTGTCATCTCCTACTTTAAGCTGCAAAAGGTAAGCCTGACTTTTATTCTTTTGCTGTTAGCTTGCTCTTTCTGGAGCATACGTGAGTGATCGTGTCTTTATCCCTAGTGTTCAAGAATTTCACCAGACTATTGCTAGGTGTTGATGTGTTTTCTTTTTTTTTTTTTTTACCTGGGGCCTGGGGTTGTTTTTGATCTGCAGATGCCCGTCTTTCTCCAGCTCAGTGGGGTTTTACCCTGCTCTTTCTTTGAAGGCCACTCCTACTGTCTGTGCTCTGATCTCTCTTTCAGTGACACAGGTTTTCAGACCATTCAGTCTCCATTGTCTGTCCCCCAGAGCTGCCCTCACCTCTCCAGGCTCTCATCTCTGATCACTTTGTCCTTTACTGAGCAGTCTTCTCAAGCTGACAGCCATTTAGGACCCTGTAAATGGGCTGTTTATTCAAATAAGTAAGTATTTGACTTATTTCCTCCCCTCCATCTCCTATAGAGTGACTTTTCCTCTGTAAATTTTTGCCAGAGGTAAACTCCATCCATCTGGCAATGAAAGAAGAGGCAAGGTGTTACTTTCCAGTCCCAAGTAGATACCGTTACAAGACCACTGCCTGCATCAGCCATAGCTGGGCAGACTGTCAGAAGCCCTGTAACAGCCCACGTCCCAGCTTCCTTGCATATTCATTATACATCAGACATCTGACCTCCAAAGCACAGCCAAGAGGAAAATCAGAAGCTGGTTCTCCACTAGAGAAATATCCAGATGCTCCATTTCTGACGCTGGCGATCACCACCAGCTCTGCAGGCCCTGACCACTCACTAACTCATTGGCTGTCCAAGCAGGCGATACAATTGCTCCTCTAATTAGGTAAACAAGAGCTCAGTGGAAATGTCAGCTGTGACTGGATCTTAGCGTGGCCTCTGAATCACAGGGATTACAGTCACCCCAAGGAATTGAAATCATGTCTATCATTCAAGGATTGGAGGGGTTTCAGGGAAAACATGTCATTAACTTTTACCACTTTCTGAGAGACCCCTGATTGTCTCTTTAAGGTTTTTCTCTTTAAGGGATCCCTGGTGACAGAGTTCCAGTCATTAGGTAGCTCTCTCACCCAACGCCCTCAACATAGCAAATACCAGGCTTTTGTGTGGTAGTACTGGTCATAAGCTTTTGAAATGTAAATGATTTTTTTAACTGTCTTCTTTATCTATAAAGGCATCTCACATCCTCTTTGGAAAGAGATATAGTAAAAATTATAAAGGTCTCTGCAACCTAAATGGCCTTGGTTTCACAAGCTTGTCAATACAAATGTGCGTACATTAATGTTAGTGCTTCAGTCACAGTTCTTAAATCCTGAAAGAATGAAGTTCTCATTTGCTCATGTGGAAAATCTAGTCTCCTGATGAATTTAGCCAGGTGTTTTAGCCTGTGTTCTCCCAAAAGACAGAGCCTGAGGCAGGGGCTTATGTGCAGATATTTTATTTTGGGGAGTAATCCCAAGGAACAGGAGTATAATCTGGAGGCGGTAAAATGGAAGGGAGCAAAAGCCAGTCCATGCCTATGATGTTAAGCTGGTCAACCACCATGAGAAAGGGAGCAGGGACCTCCAGCGTACAGCCACGTGGAGTGCACTGCAGAATTGTTTTTCCTGGGAAGAAAAAGGGTAGGGTTTACATGCCAGCTCTTATCCACCAAGAGGCAAGGGGTGCCCCGTGGGTGCTAGTCCCCTCATGCATCCAGGATTGCCCAGGTGCCTGTATGAGAATGGCTGCATGGCTCCTGCAGGCATCCCAAGAGAAAGAAGCTTCAGGGAAGAAAGCAAGAGATACCTGGTACAGCCCAGGAGAGGTGATACTGATGTACACCTGCAGGTAGCTGGTTGCCACAGCAACAGCCAGACTAAAACTCAGGCTGAGAGAATTCGGAGTAGGGCATGAGACACGTCCTCTGCATGGGCATTTGCAAGAAGTGGGTCTTCTGTGCGTCTTTTCAATGTTTACTGTTACCCCTAGCAAAGCCAGTGTTACTTAGCCACCAGCTACCAAAGAGGAATCACCACCCCGTGTCCTGGGAAGGAGATGGAGGTGGTAGAGATAGAGATAGAGAGGTTAATGAAACTAGATGCACAGAACGTTTTCTAAATAATCATAAATTTAACATAAATATAAAAGTATTCTTCCGGGCACGCCTATACAAATTCTTGTCACTCTCACTGAAAACATGGGAAATAGCGATTACCTCCATTCCATAGATTAGAAAGGCAAGTTTCAGACAAGTACTCCTCTCAGGATTACACCACTGGGGAGTAGCCAAGCCAGGGTTTGGATTTAGAAATATCTGATGCAAAAACAGCTACATCCTATATTATACAGAATGCTCAATATTTTGGATTTTAACTTTCATAAAATCTATTCGACTTCATTACTTGACCAAAAAAACTGGCTTGAACATTCTTTTTCTTGTTTAGTTGGTTGGTTTTATTTTAACTTGTGTGAAAGCTTCAGGCTTTCTTTCCAGTTAGCTGATGATTAATGCTGTGCTGCCAATATGAATATATAAACATAGCAGGGAAAGCGTTTGGGACAATGCAAGTGGAGCTGACACAGACCAGCCCCACGCAGGCCAAACACACAGAAATTTTGCGTACAATATAATGGCAAGAAACGTAATGCAGACGTGGGTTCAAAACTAAGAAGGTGAGATCCTCACCTGCTAAATACAATGAGAGAAAGGAAAAATGGATTGGAAAACCAAGCTGACCCTATGGGGAACCACCTGGTTTCTTCATTAGATCATCCGTCCCAGTGGCATGGGTTCTAATTGCTACATGGGGACAGAACATATCTGTTCAGAGCTAAGAAAAGTGGGGAGTTAAAACTGAACAACGTGCACGAAGAGCAGAGATTTAAAACACTTTCCCATCCTTAAATAGGGAATAGATGGCTAGGGAGACTCAAGGACGTTTACTCTCTATTGAAGCTTTTGTAAAGAAAGTTATCTATAAAATATCCAAATTTCAGGCAAGGTCATCATAAAGATGTGAAACAAAATAACATTATTTGAAAAATAGAGGAACTACAAGCCAAATATTTTACACAAAAATCTTTGTAGGTCAGTGGGTCCTGAAAATGGCATCAACTGAAAGAAATATATAACTGCTCCAAGGGGAAAAAAACATACAACCCAGAGCATGAGGACTTCCCACAGAAGTAAGCCCCCCTGACTGATGTAAATTCACCATATACAGAATTGCCAAAATATGAGAAAATGAACCACACTGAGAGAGAGTGAGCAGATCTGTCTTTGAAGAGATTTAGCTCCCAAGAAATGCATATAATGGAAGAAGAAAGAGAATGTGAATTGGTAGATTTGAAATGACTACAGAGTTAACAGTTTAAAAGGAAAGTATAATGAAGAACAGATAAGTGTGAAAAAGGAAAAGGCAAATTTGGAAAGGAGCTAATATAACTTCTATAAGTCAAAAGGAAAAAATCATGAATATTTAAAACTCAGTGGATGGGTTAAACATAGGATCAAAAAAAAACTGTAGGGATCATTGGTGAATTGGAAGACAGATTTGGAGAAATCACCAGAATGCACAAAATATGTGTGGTTAATTCTCAAAAAAGGAAAACCACATCACCCATAAAATGAGAAAAATTAAAATGCTTAGACGTAGTAGTGATCAGGGAAATGTAAATGAGAACAATAGGGTACAACTTCCCACCTGGCAATGTGACAAAAATTAGAGTATAACAACAGAGAAATAGAAATTGCCATAATACTGCCAACAGGAATATTAACTGGTACAACCCCTTTGGCAGTATCCATTAAAGTTGAAGATTTGCAATCCATGCCATGCAAATGCACCCCTAAGTGCAATTTTCAGAACTCTCACATCCATGCAGAGATTGAAATATGTTCATTTGTCAATTTACATAAAAGTGAGATATTAGGAATAACCTAAATACTCACCAATAGGGATATAGGAGAATTAACTAAAATATATTCTATAATGGAATATCATGCAGCAGTTAAAACATAAGCTAAACTTTACAAATCAATGTGAAAAATCTCAAAAACATAGCATTGAAGAAAAAATTGCCAAAGTATGGTGTATTATAACATTAATATAAAATTTATAACACAAAGAGCAGTGCTAACATTCTTACGAATACTCACATAAGAACATGGATGAGAAGGAAAAATGCCAATTTCAGAATCATGCATTCCTCTGATGAGAGAGAGGGAGGGAGGTCAGAAGAGTCCCAGTGGGGCTTGAACTGTTATCTGTAATGTTAGCTCTTGAAAGAAATTTCATGTATGCAGTAAGGTTGGTTAAATGCTGATCTGTGTCATCACAGCAATGGTTGCATGAGAGTTCCTAGTCTTATTCTCAGCACTCCCTTGTATGTTTGAGATTATTTTATAATTTTAAAAAAGCATGATGTAAGTATAGGAAGGGAGCAGTTTTAGAGATTCACGAGTGGAGATCTTGATAAAGGCAAAAGATAGGGGTCTTGACCTGAGAGTTATCACTGTTGGTTGTTATTTCACAATGAATTGTCCACAGCCTACTACCTAGGATTCTCCAAAAAACTATGAGCAAATCCAACAATGTTCAGTCTTTTCTGTAGTTTTTACTGGAAAACAGCTTCCAATTTCACAGACAATCATCTGTATGCATACATGAAGCCTACTTCCTAGGTACTAATCTCTGAAGATAATTTTTATGACTGACACAAGTCATAAGCTAATATTAGTGCATTATTGGTGTTTTCCAAGGATTTTAAGTCTGTACTCTATTAGAAAATTTGCCTGCCATCCAAACCAGGTACACACTGCAAAGCTTCTAACATGCATGTGTTCTGAATTATGCCAAAATTTAATCACTGGAAGCAATGATAATACTTATTTTGCTCATAATTCTGTAACTGGCAGGACGAATTGAGAATAGTTTGTCTCTGCCCAGCTCACCATCACCTGTGGTGGCTTAAAGGGTGGGGGCTGCAAGCATATGAAGGCTCACGCACTCACAAGCCTGGTGGCTGATGCTAGTCATTGGTCAGGACTTCAGCTGAGGCCTTGGGCTGAAACATCTCCAAGGGCCTCTCTTTATTGCCTGGCCTTCCTCATAGCATGGTGGCTGTGTAACCAGAAGTATTGTCGTGTCCATTTTTGGAAAATCCAGCATGCACAGACATGCAAGGTAGACATCTATACAATCCTCTCCAACTTAACAATTATATGAAAGGACATCTGTGTGTGTGTGTATGTGTCTGTGTCTGTGTGTGTGTCCTCAGTACCTTCTTGAGTTAACCATGGTTCTCAGTTGCTGCTATTTTTTCTTTTTAATTTTAAATTACAATTTTATAATTAGTCCATAATTATCAGTTTAGTTAGCTGTGGATTATTTGCTTCACTTACATTAATCGTGCATATTTATATCAATGGTTTGTTTGGTACATAACTTTATAATAATTGGAAATTAAGATCTGTCCATGGTGTTTCAAGCATGTGGCATCAATAAACATATGGATAATCACATCGCCCCAAATGTACTCATACAATGAATTATGTGCTGCCCATGAATTCATGCTCTTTAAATAACTTATAATATATTATTGTGCGTAATTAAAGTACTTTTAAGTTTATATGCATTTTATAATGTAAATGTACAAGCTCATCCTGAAAGTGATTTATTCAGCCCTTTGTATAACTATTAAAGTGAATTATTTTCTCATTTGAGAGTGTGAAAGGGAGGAAGTGAAACAATACTGTTTTTCCTACCCAAGGGGCTCTAGGAGGTGCTCAGCAAGGTTTGTTGAACTTATCTGAACATGCATAACTCATTCATTCATTCACTCACTTATTCATTCAAGATAGGGACTTATGTGTTGAGGAAAGTGAAAGAAAGAGATGAGCCAATGATGTGATTCCCCCCCAGGTTTCAGGCATAGGAAATGAGGTGAACGGTGGGCATTTTTCCTAAGATAGGGAGGACAGAAGGAGGGGCAGGTGTCAACCTCTCCAGGGTATGACCTCATCTGTATAATGGGAACCACCTACATGCCCTACAAATCTTCCTGTCAGGTTGTTGTTTAGGTTTTAGAATCTTCCTACACTGATGAGGCATCAACAGTTACCAGGTTCCACACTGGGCTCGGGTTATCAACAGCTAAGACACTCCCTTTACCAATCAGTGGCATAGGTCAGGGAAATCATATGGAAAGCATGGAGAAAAACACAGATTCTTCATGTAACCCAACAAAAATAAAACTTTTAGAAACATATACACATGGCAATTTGTTAATGTTAGATTTAGGGACCTGGTATTTGACATTGTTTTGCAACAAGAATGGGTTACACTGATCCATCCCCTCGTCCATAAAATTCACCAAAACTATGTAAATATTGTAAAACTGGTGAGAAGGGAAGTGTACGGCTTATTGCACCTCAACAGGACAGGACCTGTGTCCTTAGGATCTCAAGCACCCCTCTTCAACCTGCAAAACAAATTGTGAAGAAAAGGATCTCAGATTCCCATACAAACATGTGCTCTCTTGACCACCATCTTCCAGCCTGCTTACTTTAGAACCCCTGTCCACCAACCCCATCAATTCCATTAGATCCATTAATTCTACCATTTTTCATTATCTGTCTCCTTTTTCAAGTCCTTACTTCCCTCTTGACACAGTTAAGGTTCTGTGTGTCCCTCACCACAATGGCCCCTTCACAGATACCTCTTCTGCCATCTCGCATGGGAGGCGCTCTACTAGCAGGTCCCATTCCTCACTGACACCAGCCACCACCTCCTCTATGCCCACACTCAGGAGGCAGCACACTGCTGGAAGACAAATCCCACAATCCTGATAACTGGACTCGATTAAATTTATGACCATGTATCTCAAATTAGTGCTCAACCCTGGCCAACAATCCTGCCCTATTACCCTGAGATGCTATCACAACTTCTTTCTTGTCAACCCTCAGAATACCTCCCTCCACCAGAGCTGACAGCATCATCTCGTGCTTCTTTGAGAAAATAGGAACAATCAGATGAGAATTACTTCCCTCTTCCTTTGTCAAATCCACCTGTCTCCTGGCATTCATGCTAAAATACTCTGCCTCCCACCCAGTCATAGGGGACGAATTGTCCCTGGTCCTATCAAGGCCACTTGGGCTTTATAGTTTCTCCTCTTTCAGCCCCTTGAGGACTTTATTACTATGATTATCCCCTATCTTTCTATAACTTCAATTGATTCCCCTATCCTGAATCACAGAAACGTGGTCTGTTTTCTTCCATTTTAAAGGTACCCTATCTTGGCTCCATCAGCCTTCCTACATCTGGCCCATTCTCAGCGACCTTTCCTGGTAAAATTTACCAAAAAATTTTCTAAAGTGATTGGATCTTATTCCTCATCTCTCATCAGTCATTTGAAAGGATCTTCATGTAATTTAGTCCCACCTCATTTTTTAGGGAAACTGAGACCCATCCATATGTCCCTGTGTAAGATTCTCACAGCTCGTCAGTGGCAAAGTCAAGTCCAGAACGCTTGTCTCTTTCAGGCTGTTCGCACACACACACACACACACACACACACACACACACACACACACTGGCTCCCACCCCTTAGCCTGCTGACTTTACTTAATTAAAAGTGACATCAAAAGAGTTTTCCAATTCACATTTCCCTGAAATAGACCAGGTGAACCAGGTGCTCATATCGCCTGCTCTTCCCCAATCCATGCCTCAGTTCTGACTTTCCATCACCTCTACACAGGTTCTACAGGTATCTGTGCACCCAAGAGAGGCAGAACTATGAGTCTGCCATTCACATTCTCTTCCACATCCCTTGTTTCCCCAAGCTCAAATTGAGTAAATCATATCTGCAATTCAACTCTTAATCAAGAGGCCCTTGAGTCTGACTTCGGAGACTTACTTGTATGGCTCCTCGTGTCAGGTAGGACACTGAAGAATGTCTGACTTGCTCCACGGCGATGCTCTCATGCAATAAATCACAGAGGCACAGCAGTGCAATGAGACTGTTTTTCAGGAAGCCAAATGCGGAGGGAAGGGACCTGGCACAGCCATGGCAGGGAGAGATAAGGGAGCAAGAGGCAAAGCCCGGACACTCAGGGGTTTGGGAAACATGCATTCCGGGATCCCTGCTGCACTCAACTAGGAGGAGGTGTTTCACTCCCGGTGTTTTCTCAGTAACAGACCTGGGGCAACTGAATACAGCTGCCACTGGCCAGGAAGTCTCCCGCTGGAGAGAAAAGCTTCAACTCCACAAACTGGAGGGAGGAATCTAGCTGATTCCTGCCTTGTCAGTCTGCTAGGCTCCTTTTTACCATGCTGTCATTCATACGGTTAGGATTACCTTGACCAATGAGATACCTGTGCCAGATGTTTCCCACGCTGATGTCCACTCACACTCACACTCCTTGCTCTCTTCATTCCTCTCCTTCCTGGCTCCACACCTGGTTGACATGAGCAGCTTCTGGACGCTTTTCTTTTTCTTTTTTTGGTCATCAGGATGACTAACCCACCTTCTGTAATTGGCTCCCTTCTCAACCTTGAGAGCCCTTCTGATTTTATTTATCAACCCAGAAAGTCCCCCTGTCTTTTGCAGCTCCTTAGGTCCTTGATTCTCCTTTCTTTGTCAGAATTGGTGGGGGTGAGAGGGGGAGAAGAATTCTTACAGAAGCTTCTTCCGAGTAAACTCTATTTATAGTTAACCAACTTTTCAGTTAGAAATACCCTAACAGAAACCCAACCTACAATGGCTGAACAAAATAACATTTTCTTTTTCTCATACAACTCAAAATCCAAAGGTAGACCGTTTAAGGCTAGTGCTATGCTCCATAATGCCATCAGAGACCTAGTTCCTGCCTATCTTTCTGCTCAGCCATCAATTAGTGAGTTCTTCTTACCTCGTGGATACAGTGTGGCTGCTCTGCATCCCACATCACATCTAACTTCCAGGAAGACATAAAGAGAAGGCTCTTCTGCAGGTCTTGGGTAAGCTTACTCATGCTTCTGAGCTCAACTTGTCCATGATGGCCGTCCTCTCATGTCTGATGGTTGGCTGTCTGTCAGCTGGGGTGACAAAGGAACTATGTGTCTCTCATCATCCAACAGGCTACCCTGGGCTCTTTCATTTGGTGGTGGTCACAGCTTCTCAAGAGAGGGCAATCTCCAAAAGGGAGGCACTTTTCAAACCTCTGCTTGCATCTCATTTGCGAACATCCCATTGGTCAAAGAGAATCTCAGAGCTCATGTGAGAAGGGCATGGATGCAGCAAGAGGAAGAATTTGTAGCCATTTTTGCAATCTACCACACTGCCCTGAAGAAATTTGCATTACAGCCAGTTATAACTGATGGAACCTACTTTCATCCGACAAAAATCAACTATTCATAAGAAAAAAATCAGTTCTTTTTTTTTCATAAGTTGACTTACAAACATATCTAGGATGTCTTGTTCAAGAGTTTGATCCATTTTTCAAGGAGATTGCACGCTTAAAATGCTCCTCTTCAAATCTGTTTCATGGAATAACTAAAATATCCTTATTCTTAAGAAGTTGGTGTCTTATCATAAAGAAAGGTATGGCAAAACCAGATTCAAAAGTACACAGTCATCATAGTAACTACCACTTGTTTCCCACTGGAAATGGCAAGTTCTTCCCTGAGTTCACTGTGGACTTCCCCTCCTCATAGTGGCTCCTACAGACCACAGAGCCTGTGAACCTCTGATGCTCCGTCCCTGTGCAGCGCTGTCAGAAGCTCTGTGAAAGGCACCGAGGCCAAAAGCAGAAGAAATGGCAGCACCTCACCAACTCTTCCTGTTTTTCACGGTTGTTCTATTGTGTTGAAAACTCTTCATCATAAATAATTTTATTTCCTTCTATGAATTTTTCCTTGTGAACACATTCTCATTCTTCCTAGATAAGTCATCTAATGAGAGTAATAATAGAGCTTCTAAAGAAAGAAACACATTGCCGTCCTATTTAAACACCATTTTTAGAAGAGTTAAGGGAATGTTAGAAGCATGTCCGGTTTGTGCAATTCTTATCAACACGTCCGTGCCTCGAGTGCTGAGTTCAAAAGAGGTGACATTTGCTTAATTTTACACTTTGTGAAAATGCTACGGTTTTAGTTTTAAAAGTCTAAGAATGCACTCAATGCCCATGAACAGTCACATCTCTGTTGCATGATTCATACACAGTCAAGATGCCACTGCTTGCCCAAGAGGTCACATAAAAATCACGCTCAAGGGGACACTGGGGAAGGACGCACACTCAGCAGGCTCAGCAGGGACACTGGGGAGTAGTGTGCTACAGGGTTAATGTACCCAGCCTGGCTTGCGGTCCTTGGTGCTCAGGATTTCCATGGCAGCCCCCCCGGGAGGGTTGTATGTCCAGAGTGATCTGTATGTCTGGGGTTTCAGTCCATCTGATATGTCCAGATGGCCAGTGTGCTAAGGGAGGCCAGTCTGTCCTGACCAGCGGTGTTCCCAAGGCAGTCAGTCTCCCTGATTACCAGCACACATTTTTTCCTGCATGGTCAGGATGGAGTCCTGCCCTCTGGCTGCCCAAGGATAACCATGGCTAGAGGGGAGGCGTACCGTACAAGAGAGTAGCCTCAGAAGGTCCTCCTGGGGGCTCTCACCACCCCAGAAAGGTCCCATTAGCCTGACAACTCACTGCTTTAAGAAATCCCTTGGAAAGGAGAATATGTTTCTTCCCCAGCTCCCCCTAATTCGCTCCTCACATTCTTTCAGGTTAACACCTCAGACAGAGTTGATGTTCAAAATATTAACAACCTGTCAGGAATGATTCCCCATCGAGCAGAACAGGGACCTGCCATCAAGTCGCAGGTAAGTGCCTAACTGAGCACTGGCCATGCCTGTGGGCAAGGATGGGATTGGGGCCAAGTGCAGTGTAGGTCCACCCTGTAAGGACCAACACAGCCCATTCATCCTGTCCAACAGCTCCAAGCCCCGTGGCCTCACAGCGAGCCTCTGACTTCTGGTCACTAGTGAAAGCTGGCTCTAGAATCAGACAGCCTGGCTATGTGACCCAGTGCCAGTCACACAATGTCTCTGAGCTTCTGATCTTCATCAGTAAAGGAAATATCATTACATTAACTCTTCATAGGGATATTGAGAGGCCGTTAGTCCTACAAACCATCGGTCAGAAAACTTTTTCTGCAAAGGGTCGTTATTTTAGGCTTTGTGGACTACGTGGTTTCTGTCCCAACTGTTCAACTCTGCCATTGTAGTGCTAAGGCAGCCATACACAATATATAAAGGAATGGGTGAGGTTATGTTCCAGGAAAACTTTGTTTATCAAATCATGTCATGCACAGCCCTTAGTTTGCTGACTCCTGATGTAAATGCTTATTTAGCACATTGCGCGGCCTGGAGGAGGAAACTATGATCCATCTGTATCTTTCTATCTCTGTAGTCTATCTTTATCCAAATAACTGTATAGGTATGTAGCCCTTAGACATGTGTCCTAAAGGCTCACCTGACTTGATTTATTTCCTCTCTAGATTCACATACTCACTAGAAGCTTTCTTCCAGCAACCATGTAGAAACCACACAGAGCTGATCCATGTGAAAACACAATGAAAATCATGAAAAAAATATAGCTAAACATTTTATACACATAGATCAAGCATGAATAGAAATTCAGAGATTAGGGAATTAAATTTTAATTCCAGAAGAATTTAGAATGAGAAGGTAAAATTGTAGTAGAACAATTAGAATATAAGAGACATGGTGGGCAAGAGGGCATTCATCACATGATTACAGACAGTGAATCCTTTAGGCATTTGGAGAAAGCAAGGAGAGACCCTCTCTAACAGGGTGCTCAGAAAAGGCTATCAGGGACCCGGTCTGGCCCTGGGCCCACCTGGCAAGCAGGTGTTGCAAAACAATAAAAAAGGTAGGGCAGGGAAGTTACATGCAGCCAGAATTGCCTGAATGTCCCAGTGTGGTCTGGGGGAGTCCTGAGTGCCCTATAAAATCAAAGACCCAGAAAGCTGTAAAAACTCTGCTGCATTTCATTAAAGCCCCTTGTACCTTCTCCATCATGCTTCTCAGCTCACCCAACTATGACTGTCTGCTACACACCCAGTCTCAGCTGCCATTTCTCTAACCCTTGATTCCTCAAAGGTCATTCTGGCCTTAGCAATCTACTCTACTTGGAAATGTGCAACAGTGCTCCCCAGCTACCTTCTTTTTGTTTTTTCAGACTCTCAAATAGGTGTCTCCTCAGAAAAGCCTTCACTGACTGCCAACCACCAGTGGCCTCCAATCCCTCCCTGATTTACTTCCATTAGATGGCTTATTGCCAGCTAATGTTTTTTTTTGTTTGGTTAGTTGCTTGACTGATTTGCTTCTCTAATTAGAAATGTTAGTTTCAGAAGAGCAAAGATGGTCTAAGCTTCATTCCCCAGCACCTAGCACAGTGCTTGGCACTTTTTAGGGGCTCAGTAAGTATTTGTTGAATGAATGAATGAATGTCTCTCCGAAGGGCAGAGAACTCTCTGAAGTCAAAGACCATTTCTTAATCATTTCAGGAAAGGAAGAAAGAGAAAGGAAAATGAAAAGTTGGCACTACCAGGACATTTCCACTCGTGTCTCATCAGCCAGACTCTCATGGGCCCACCCTTAGGTACAAGGGAGGCTGAAAAGTTGAGCATCTCAGTAGGTGTCACGAACAGTCTTTATTCACAAGACGAGTAGAAGAGAACACGTGGCAGCAGTCAACAGTGTCTACCATGGTGTTTTCTGAACTGGCTTGGCTTAATATCAATAACAGAAATAGTCTTGGAAGAATTTTCCTGTCTCCTGATGCCACCAAGAAGGAAAATCCCACCCACTGTAGGATATATGTAGAAGAAGAGTGGTCAATACCTACAAAATTTATGATTGGCCGTTAGTCCAACTGTTAGTAGCAGTGGAAAGAACAGAATGGAGGCAAATGAGACATAGAAAGGAAAAGAAAGTAGAGAGAATGCCTGTCTCTCATAGCTCCTACGCCCATGCCCAGCATCTCAGAAGCTCCAGTCCCTTCTTCATGACCTTTCACTCCAGTCCACACCAGCCTTACCGCCCCACCTGCAGCTACGCAATCCCCTATGCCACGGCGTGTGCTGAAAATGACCCTTCGGAGATTTCTGGACACAGGTGTCCTCCCAGGACAGTGGCTTTATCATCCTTCCACTTTGCCACTTCCTCCAGCACCAGGGAGAGACTCTTACTGAATTCTCTAGAGTGAAGATGAAAATGGGACTTACTGAGACTTCAGGGAAGGTTTGGCAATAATATAAAGGGAAAGCAGCACAGATCACAGCTTACTGTAACTAAATAGGCATCACAGTTCCATTCTGACCTGCTCTCTGGCCTGCTAGCATGTGACCAGGAAACTCACCATCAGTGGCAATTCATCTGGAGTCGCGACAGCCTCGAGTGCAGGCAAAGCTCACTTCCATCCGTGGAGCAAGGAAGGCATTTCCTCCACCTTTGACTGAAGGTGGGACAGTCTGTTTCCTTCCAAGGAAACTCAACCCCCATCCACAGGAGAATGGTTAGACCCTAAGACCTCGTGGGGACCATCACACAATAGTGCTATATCAGTTCAATTCTCAAAATCTGGGTCATTCATTGAGTATGGAGAGCAACAGGTGGCTACAGCAGGCTCAGTCCACTTCTTTTTTAAGTCATCTTCATTAAGGGTTCAAAAAAAATCTTAGGGTTGTTTCAATCTTGCTCACTGTTTGTCCCCTTATCCCATGCTCTCTTATCCCAGTTTTCAAACCCCCACCCCAGTTGCCCAATATGCCCTAATTCAGATCCTCATGACTTCAATGCTTTAGAACCTCTGACCCCACCAGTGGTATTCACCCTGCATGTCACAGCCAAGAGTCACAGCTATGCTTATGATCTATAGACATTTAATGTGCTGCCTCTGTGAACAAGATGATTAGAAAAATGAAGGCTAAGAGTCAACCAAAATTGTTGTGGCTGAGGGTAAGTTCACCAAAGATGGTCCAAATTAACCAGAGGAACAGGATAGTGAGCAAACGTAGCATCTCCTGGGTCCAGGCAACAGTTGCCTATGAGTCCAAAGGTACCAACTCACTGAGAGGCAACAGGAAATCGAAAGTAGATACAGCACCCTGCCTCCCAGCAACCACACAGCTGACTGCATACTACCCCTAAAACACCACCAGAATTCATTCTTGATGAAGCAAAACTAAGTGTATTGACCAACTGTAGTCAGAGAAAGCATTGCCTTGACAAAGTCTCAGGAGCATTGCAGAAGGAAGAAATTAGAGGCAGATATAAGATTTGGGGATCTGGGTTCATGTGATTTAAGGAGGTTCTTTCAATGGAGGGATCTGATTGGCACTGGGCAAAGTTCATGTTGTATCAGTTTAGGATTGATGGGCACACAGCAAGGTGAGAATCATGAAGCAAGTTTGGATAAGTATACAGTTGTTTTATCATTAATCTGTTTGGCTAGATGAGCAAGCTATTGCCTGAATAAATTGGTTTTGAGAAATTTTATGATCCAAGCAGTGCAGTTATTTATTGGCTTACAGTCTTATCTTTCTGGGAAAGAATTTCCTAAAGCAATTTAATAAAATCATATTGACACACAGATAATCTCAGTCCAGAGAGTTGAGCTCTGTGTATGCAAGTGGACTCAATTCTCAACACTGAATCAGAGTATAGCTCTGCCTCAATGGTAACTAGGAGCCTACATGTGTCCTGAGAACACAAGACTCTTTCGTATGCACCAGGCTTTGAACAAACCAGGCCTATGGATAAGTAGAGAACACAGTGAAGCTCTCTCAGGGAGAACTGTCCTCCAGTTGCCGAAGAGACAGGCCTGGCATGCCAAAGACTGCCCGGGGACACCCTGTAACATCTCCAGCCATGATCCAGGACATGCAGACTATTTCCTTATATACTAGCAAGACAACCTGTGTTAAGTTCTTTAAAGATAAATGCCTTCAGACACCACCATGAAGTGTAGCCAGGTTTTACTGGTCATAGAACTCTTGTAAGCTCTAACACTTGACTAACTAAAGCAGGCAGAGCCTTGGGATCTTCACTGAAATGTCTTCTTAGTTGCCTCTGACCCCAGCTATTAAAAGCTAATGCCTAAATGTAAAAGTTTAACCTTGAATGCTTGGAAAAGCATACAGAGGAGTGAGTGTAGTTCTTTAGAGTCAATAAGAGAATATATCATAACTCCATCACACACCTTTAAATTAGCTCTCCTTTCTTGGTCTTGTTATAATATCCTCATTGCCTAATCCTCTCTTTCAAAGGCCAAAAGATGAAGGGGATGGAATGGAGTAGGCAGATCATACTTACCCAAGCCTGCATTGAGGGCAAACTAAGGTGCTTTGACACCCCAAACTCTGAATGCATTTTCTCCCAAAAATATGACTAAAAATAGTGTTATGACTAATAGTAGTTCTTGGAATAATTGGGGAAATTCAAGTATAGAATATGAATTAATATTTCTTTTATTGGGTGTAATAATGGTACTGTGGTTAGGTACAAGAATGTATTTATTCCTAGGAAATGTATGCTGACTTATTAAGTTGCATGATGTCTATAACTTTTTATCTCACGCTTTAGCAAAACAAATGAAAAAAAATGTTTATATACAAATATATAAATTAAATGCAGAAAAAAATATAATTTGTTGAATTTAGGTGAAGAGTATTCCATAAAAGTGGTTGCTGAACTATGCCTCCCACATTTCCGTAAATTTGAATTTCTCAAATACAAAGCTGGCAAAAAAAATCACGGCTATGGGTATTTCTGTAGAAAGAAGAGGGTCAGCTATAGCTGGATCTCCTTCCCTCCTACCAAGGGGCTACAAATAATATTACACACAGAGATAAACTATGAAATCATCCAGAGAGAATCAGAGAAGTGCTTTGCAAAATCACATTAAAACAGAGTGGCTCTCGGGGCCAAGTAAGACTATACTGAAGATATTAACAAATCTAAAGAAAAAATAGCCTTGTCAATGGGAGCATAGAAAATATAAAAGTGAGAATCAAGGGAAAAAAAACTGCTAGCAGTGACCGTCAAGCTCTGTCCAGAAGACAGGACACTTTGTCGAATAAGCTCTGAATATGATAGTCCCACTGGCATGGGAGCCCCCTATTACAGATATGGATTCATCAAGCTGTCAGGCCCTGAAGCCATTAAACTTTCAAGATCACATAATTAAAAGCCCCTTTGCTTAGATTCCATGCTCAATAAGCTACCTCTTGATTATTATGTGGCTCCCAAAGAGTTGCCTCCAGGGAGAGAATATGCCACAGGAAGTCTTAAATGTCCACCTTCAATACTTACAGTTCTTGTGATAAATTTTAAAACTGGCATTCTGATTTCACACACCAGACTCTGCTGTCTGAATGAATCCTTTACTGCAAGGTGGATCCACAACTGGTGTACAAATAAATTACATTTCTGAATCTGCAAGACTGAAAGCTAGACATTTTTCTTGAAGTAGTAATTGATATACCATATTATATTAGTTTCATGTGTACAGCATAGTGATTCAACCAGTGTATACATTGCAAACTAATCATAATAAGTCTAGTTACCATCTGTCACTGTACTCTACCACACAAAGTTATCATTCAGAAGAGGAGAAATAAAAATTTTTCCACATAAGCAAGAGCTAAAGTTCACCACCATGAAACGAGCCTTAAAAGAAACATTAAAGAAAGTTCTGAAAGCTGAAAAGAAATGGCATTCATTAATGACAAGAAAAGATATAAGAGTAAAAAACTCACTGAAAAGGGTAGTAAAGAGAGTGGATTAATCACTTACAAGGCTAGTTTGAAGGTCGAAAGACAGAAGTAGTAAAATTAACTAAAACCACAATAATTAGTTAAGGGATACCTAAAATAAAAAGATGTAAAATATGACATTAAAAAACAAAATGTCAGAGAGGGGAGTAAAATTGTAGTTTTGGAAAGTATTCAAATTTAAGTTGGTATCAACTTAAAATACACTGTTATATGCGTGGAATGTTATATGTGAACCTCATAGTAACTACAAAGCAAAAAGTTATAGTAAATACACAAAAAAAATGGGAAAGGAATCTAACCATAACACTAACATATCTAACATAACACATAAAAGTTATCAAACCACAAGAGAAGAGAGAAAAAAAAGAAAGGAATAGAGAAGAACTACAAATTAGTGAGAAACAATAAAATGGCAATAACATACCTATTAATAATTACTTTAAATGTGCATAAGCTAAATTCTCCAATCAAAAGACACAGAGTGGCTGAATGGATAAAAAACAAGACTCATCTATATGCTGCCTATCTATAAGATATTTACTTCAGAAGTGAGACACACAGACTGAAAGGGAAGGGATGGAAAAAGATATTCCATGAAAACGGAAATGAAAAAAACTCTGGTGTGGTATAATCATGTCAAACAAAATAAAATTTAGAACAAAAGCTTTAAAAAGTACAAAGAAGGGCATTGCACTATGATAAAGGGCAAGAAGATATAACATTTATAAATAAATCTGCACCCAATATAGCAGCACCAAAATATATAGAACAAATATTAACAGACCTAAAGGGAGATATTGACAGCAGTACAATAACAATAGAGGACATTAACATCCCACTTTCATCAATAGATACATCATTCAGGCAGAAAATCAATAAGGAAATATCAACCTTAAATGACACATTACACCAGATAGACTTCATAGGTATAAACAGAACACTCCAACCAAAAGCAACAGAATACACTTTCTTCTCAAGCGCACATGGAAAATTCTTCAGGAGAGATCATCACATGTTAGGCCACAAAACAAGTCTCAATAAATTCAAGAAGACTGAAATCATATCAAACATCTTTTCCAACCTAGAAATCAGTGACAAGAAGAAAATCAGAATGTGACAAAATGTGTACATTAAACAATATACTACTGAAATGAGAAAATAACTAATGGCAAATGAAAATAGAAATATGATATACCAAAATCTATGGGATACAGCAAAAACATTTATGAGAGGGAAGTTCATAGCAATGCAGACCTACCTCAAGAAACAAGAAAAATCTCAAATAAACTGTCTAACTTTACACTTAAAGGAGGTAGAAAAAGAAAAACAAATGAAATCCAAAGTTTTTAGTAGAAGGAAGGAAATAAAGATCACAGTAGAGATAAATGTAATAGAGACCAAAAAAAAACAATAGAAAAGGTTGATGAAACCAAGAGCTGGTTCTCTGAAAAGATAAAATTGACAAACCTTTAGCTAGACTCACCAAGGAAAAAAGAGAGAGGACTCAAATAAATAAAATTGGAAATGAAAAAGAAGTTACAACTAATACCACAGAAATACAGAGTTCAGTAAGAGGCTTCTAGGAGCAATTATGCCCCAACCAACTGGACAACCTAGAAGAAATGGTTAAATTCCTAGAAACATACAATCTTCCAAGAAAGCTAGATTTTAAATGGTGGAGAATAGCTGAGATAGCTGCCTGGATGTCTCCTAATGAAACCCAAACCTTGTAGCTCACTTGTCCTAAACAGTGAAACTTGCATTGTCATTTATCTAATCACCACACCACCTTCTTTTTCTGGGAAAATATATCCTGACTTCAAAATCACTAATTTGCAAAAAGCTGCCGATAAAGAAGTAGGAGAGATTCCAGGTCAGATTGAGCACTGCTCATATGAAGCCCCCTTCCTCTCAAAACACATAGAAACACTACAAAGTATATATAGTTTCTAGGAATTCAAAATATATAATAAAGCTCAAAAGCAAAAATGAGGAGCTCCAGGTGCCACAAACATTAGAGTGAGCTTGAACTGAAACTGTATGGCCATAGGAGTAACCAAACCATATATGTGCCTTGCAGGTTGAGATTTTAATACCTCCATGGAAGCTATTATTGAGGCCAGTTCTCCTTGATTGGCTTAAGAGCTGGATCTGAGCCCCTTAACAGGAGCCAGTTCCAATAAATGTCTTTCCTGTCCTTTGAAGTAGAATTAGAAAAACTACTCACTGGCCCAACCCCAGGGCCCTTAAGAAATATAATCCTAAAACTACACCTGAGATTATGAGACCAGCACTCTTAAACTTCCTACATGATGCAAATCCTTGAACCAAGAGGTAAGTGTAAAAATTCAGTCCTGAGACTTCCTTTGTGCTCCAAAAGAAGCAACTATGAAAATTCCCATAGGAAATACAGCAAGCCAGGACATGTGCGAAAAAGTCTTCAGTTCATGCTGAAGACATGGTCCAGACAACTCTTGAAGAAACGTAGGGCTCTAGAAGATCATCAGAAAATGCAATAAATAGCCATACCCAAGGAATCACAAATTGATCAATATGAGTAAGACTTTGAAATTAGTTTACTTAATGTTATCATATATAAAGAAAGGAATCCAGCATGAAAAGGACATAGTGGAAACAAAAGGAAGATTTGAAGAAGAAATAAATAAAAATTATAGACATTTTCAAAAATACAGTGACTGGGGGAAAAATACTCAGTAGTAAGTTAAACAAAAGATTAAGATAGCCAAAGAGAGAATTAGTGACATGGAAGATAGAGCTGGAGCAATCTCCCAAAATGATACTAATGTTATGACCTACAGTACAGAAATTTTTCTACAAACTTTTTTTAATCAAAAAAATTCATAGTTTAAATAGATCAAAATTCAAGTTTATTGAGTAATAAGAGATACTTTGGGCAAAATTAAAAGCAAAGGATTGGAAGAAAATGTTTGCAATCCATATAACCCATGAAAATTAAT
This sequence comes from Smutsia gigantea, assembly GCA_032199065.1. Lineage (NCBI taxonomy): Eukaryota > Metazoa > Chordata > Mammalia > Pholidota > Manidae > Smutsia > Smutsia gigantea. Next base: position 28,658 of record JAVSCE010021509.1, read on the forward strand.
ATCAAGATTTTCTACAAAGCATCAAGAAAAAGATAAACAAAGCATAATACAAAAAAAAGGCAAAGCATAAGAAAATGCAATTAACAAAGAGGAATGACCCTTAGTGAGCAGCCTGTATATGAAGCTGTGAAGCTGTACTCATCCTTGTCCTCACTAGTGACTAGGGATAAAATTACACAATATCAACCATTGGTGACGATGTAGTAAAATGGTAAGTGGAAACTTTAAACCTTGCTGGAGGAGTTGCAATATGATACAGCCCCTTGGGAGAGCAATTTGACAATGTCTAATAAAATTTAAATTTAGTAATTTACTTCTAGGATTGTACTAGAGGAATTTTCCCATGAGCACTCATGGATTTTTTTTTTAGCAACCTTGTTAATCACAGCAATAAATTAGAATCTGAATTCTCATCAATCGTGTAAGATCTAGATAAACTTTGGCATATCCAGACACTGCATACTACTACTAAAACTGTTCAAATGAATTAACTAAATTGACATATGTTAATATGGATGACTACCAAAACTCAGATGATAAACAAATTAACAGAGCTAGCTACCAAAAAACAAACCATGAGTAAATATATATATATATATATATATATCATTGTGTGCATTTTAATAATATTTGTGTAAATTAAAAAATATATAAAATCAATCCATATATAGTTTATGGGTAAGCATGAAGTGCAAGCATTCCCTGCAAGATATGAAAACATTTGTTTCTGGAGAAAGAGGAATGTTTTATTAGGGGGCATACAGATGGGACCTCAAATTTGCCTTCTGTTTTTTAAACATAAACATTATTTATGTGCATTTATTACATACTATATAGGTAGTAGGTGCATTATTATTTGTTAAATTGTTTATATATTTTCTTAATCTTTTTTCTTTCTAAATTAAAATAGCAGAAAGGACTCTTAAAAATATATTTGCCTATTTTGAAATGTATTTTTTTAATATTTGCTTTTGAAGGTTCACCAATGTAGAATTCATACCAAGATGTCAAGTAAGTCCTCCTACACACCTATCAGATTATCTGTTTAGCGTTTGTTTCATCAAAATAAATCATGTGATTCAATCTTTCTTGTTGAGAATTCAGAACATTGCCTGAGAAAACCTGCCTTCTCCCAAAAAAATAAAACCAAAAAAAAAGCGCGATTTATTTCATTACACAAAAACTCAGCATGTGCAAGAAGACAGAATGAGACCCAGAGATGCCAAGTTAAGATGTCCTGATGAATTGTGTTCCATCTCAATGGGTTCACTCCACTCTTGTTTTTGTGTTAGAATGGGGTTTCCAATAAATTATTCAGGACAAAGCATCTCTCCTTTCCAGAAACAGCTGCATGTTGGAACCAGCCTCCTATATATAACCACATATAGTCTCACGCAAGCGGCAGTAAAGCCAGCATCCAATTGGTGCCTTGACCAGGCTGGAGGCAACAGCCCTGTTTCAATGCAATCAATATTCACAAGGTAAGAAACAGGGGTTGCACAGAGCAGAAAAGGCAAGATACAGATTTCCACTTACAAGTCAGCACGGAGCTAAGGATTCAACCCAGATCAACCTGTGCAGGGTGGAGCGTGCCCCGTGAGAGCCCAGACTTCACACCAGCCCCCAGCCCCCCAACTCCCACCACCCTAGCCCACCCCTCCCCACCCCCATGTGCCCTTTCTCCCACACACACCTAAAAAGAGATAGGCCAGGGCCAGGAGAAGAGATTTATCAGGGGCAGATAGCTGTGGCCAATTAATACAGGTCCGAGGTGGAAAGATCCTGAAAACAAACAAAAAAATCTGTTTTTTTAAAAAGTTGATGCTCAGAAAGATTTCTCTGCTTTGTCCACCCTTGCAAATAGCCAACAGTGAAGTCTCAAGGTATTTGCAAACCCTCAGAATTTTATATAAGATTGAGATGGTATGGCAGAAGAATCCTGGCAGTGACCTAGGATTTAAGAGACCTGAATTCCAGTCCCAGCACTGCCGCTAATCAGTCTTACCACCCATAAAAAGAGATATTAATACCCAACCTACTTTCTCTGGTGTGGTTTGAGGATCTTTCAGTCAGTGTGTATATTGGAGGGCCTTAAAAAAATCGGAAGCAAATACAGTGCAATAATTTGTTTTTTTTTCTTTTTTAAAGAAATGCCAGTTAAATATGGCTCTTCTTGCTTTGAAAGTCTGGAGGGTTGAAGTGAAAACAAAGACAAAATGTTTGATCAAAAAAAAACAATACATTTAAATATAAGCCACCTGACTAGCCAAGCCATAGATCTCTGACCACATATAAGATCAAAGAAGGAATTAGGGTGACTTACGAGGTGAAACTTTTGCAAAAAACAAATAGGATCTTCCTGAGCCTGGGTTTTGATCAGTTGTGATCTCTACTGAATAACTTAGGAAGTCCAAGCTGTTACAACTAAGAACAAGAATGAAACACGAAGCCCATTTTTAAAATAGAATAAACAGAATTGTTTAAACATGTAACTGGTTAGATTGTTATAAAGGTGGTCAATAAATTTAGTCAAATTAATGAATGTTATAATTCAGGAATGCATACTGATACAGAGAGTGATTTCAAAGATGGCAAAGGCTGTCAGAACCTGCAGTAAAGCACCAGGACCTTGTTGGTTTCCTTACCGAACTATTGTCATCACTGGATCTAAAACCACACAAAATATATGCTCAAAATACTGTATTCAGAGCCTAAATTGTTTAATTGGTTGCATTCCCCATCTGCAGCCTCCTTGAACTTATGTTTGTATTCTCTCAGCAAGATCACAGACTTACCCTCTATATTGGCAGAATAGTGGCCCCCAAAAAAGATCTATCCATGTCCTAATTCCAGAACCCATGAATAATATCACCTTATATGGCAAAAGAGTGAATATTACGTTATGTGGTGAAGGATGTAGTTAAGAATCTAAAGAGGAAGTGTTTAGACTGAATATCTGGATGGGCCCTGAAAGCAATCACACATATCCTTAAAAAAACAAGAGGTGAAGGTTGTTTAGATGGGCACAGAGTAGAAGGAGGCCACGTGAGCACGTGACCCAGAGATGGGAGTGATGTGGCCACAAGTCAGGGAACACCTGGAGCAACCAGGCACTGGAAGAGGCAGGTCGGATTGGCCCCTCCAGCCTTCGAAGGGACGGTGGCCCTGCTGAGGCCTTGATTTCAGACTTCTGGCTTCCAGAACTGTAAAAGAATAAACTCCATTATTGAAGCCCCTCAGTCTGTGGGTATTTGTTTTAGCAGCCCCCGGACACTAATACATGCTCCTTCCACTGACCTCCTTATCCCCCTTTCTCTGTTCCCGTGAGAAAGGCCCCGCCTACCCAGTAGCCGAGGTGGAAAGTCCTTCAGTCTAGTCTGCCAGTCCAAGGCACTTGTCCGGCACTCACAGTCCCTGGCCGGGCCCATGTGCTGCTGCTCTGACCACTCACGGGCCTCGGGAAATCCCTGCCTCTGCCTTCGCACGTCCTGTCCCCGTGCCTCTGGTGGCCTCCAGACACTGACCCTAGGGGACTAGTGAAGCAAACACCTGCCCATCAGGTCTCTCCTGCTGCTGCGGAGACTCCAGGGGCCCGAGGGCCCTTTGGAGTTTGGTGGGAAAGGGTTGGCTCTTCCTGGCTGGCAGCATGTCTGTCTGTCTGTCTATCCTCTCAGCCTGCCCTTTCTTGAGCAGAGTGTAAAACTCAGGCCTTTCACGAGATTCATATACACACATGCTCCAGGTGGAACACCTTGCAACAGCGCTCCCTGAGAACAGATGCCTGCAAGCAAAAAATGCCCCAGAGATGCCCACAGCCCCCAAAGACAGGGCCTTGAGTTCCAGTCCCAGCCATGGCCAGGGGAGCGGCTTGATGAATCCCAACCTGAAGCTTACTTCTGGTACCTGGCAAATGTAGCTGAAGCTACTGCCCCAGGTAACATAGAACAGTTCTCTCAATACATATGGAACGTGTGTGGGTGGCCCCCATTTTGCGAGGAACAAGCCCCGACTTTACTAATTTTACAGAAACAGAAATGGAGGTGTGAGATTATTATATATTGGTATTTGCTTACTTATTTATTATTTGCACCCACTCTTTTGTTGTTTGATCGTCTGCAAAGCATCTTAAAAGAATATAAAAATAATTCCCAGAGGGGAAAAAATGAAGAAAAGTAATAAATACAAATGAGGGATATGGAGGATAGAAGGCTTATAACATCAGAGTGGCCACAGACTCACTATGATAAGCCAACAAGTTCCATGAGTAAGCAGTTAGCAATGTCTGCTAAGTGAAAAAAATAATAATAATAATTACTGGGGGAAAAGATAGTTTTCTTTATCTTAATATGAAGTGGACACTGGGTTGTGAAATGAAGCCCCTCCTCCCTGCTCTCCTACATAACGTCACAAGGAGTCTCCTGATGGTCCAGAGAGGCCCTCAGGACCTCCTCCCTGCTGAAGAACTGACAGAGACTAGGCAGGGCCCTCCACTCCTGGCCGCAGCCCTCTGAGGAAACTGCCAATCAAAGTTACACAGGTGAGACTGCACAGCCCTGATGGCCATGGCAGAAACCATCGGATGACTCCACAAAGAAGAGAGCCAGGCCGGATGTTGCTGCCCAGCCAGTGCAGGTGCGCACAGTAAGGCTCCCAGATCTCCTAGCCAGCTTTCGTCCCTGAGCCTCCCCACCTTCAGTCCATCCTCTGCATTCTCTTCTTATAGCCAATGGATGGCTTCCCATCCGAGCTAAAAACCCTTCACAATATGGCTCCAACCTCCCTCTCCTCTCCCACTACGTTGCATCACATCCCTTGCTCCAGTCCTATGAAACTCATCTCCACCCCCCAGACACATGCCACTCTTGTCTCATGGCCTTTGTGCATGCCGTTCCTTCTGCCTCAAATTCTCTTCCCTTTAATCAATGCCTACTCAACTTCCCAGACCAAGTCCAATACCTTCCTCTGTGCTGCCTCCCCTTCCCATTGCTCATCAGTCCTGCTCTGACACAACACCAATCACACTGTGTTATAAATTCATTTTTTGTCAGTCCCTTAACTCCTTAAGGACAAGACTATGTCTCCTGTTTCTCATTTCTGCAGGAAAGCCTGGGACAAGGTCCAGTACAAATCCAGTCAACAAATCCTTTTGAATGAACTAGAATTTGAGGAGTACATTATGACCTACAAAGGACTTCCCCACCCAGCCTCTGAAGGGACTGCAGATGGCACCTATCCTAGTGTTTCTGGTCCTAAGATACTTTCAGATTTCAGTGAAGTCTAGAGGGCCCAGATCACTCCACTGATCAGTCATGCTGGAATTACTTTCCCTTGCCATGTGTTTAGGACTGAGCTAATGAGTGTGGGGATTTAAGAGCAAGACTTTGCTTTGAAAGATTTGCATTCTAGGACTCACATAAGCAAAACAGTACCAGAAAGGTGCTTGAGAAATCACTTGAGTTAAGAAAGCAGGCATAGTGCTTTGAAAATTTCAAGTCCTGATACATCAGTGGGTTGTGAAATCAATTTGGTGAATCCTGATTAAAATTTAGAAATGGAATGGGATATGATTGGATAGTACAAAACGGGCAAACACAGCATAGTTTTGCATAGAATAGACAATATCAAACCTAGCACACTAGAGTTAGTAAGAGTAAGTATCATATGAGTGTTTGGAGTCATGGCATAATGCATGTTTCTTACTTTGGTTCTTGGCCAAAACATTTGAAAGCCACTGACTTAGAACCTGTTGACCAGCAGGAAACAAGCCAATGAGAGAGCCGGCCAATGTGCCTTATGTAAGAAATTTGCTCCCAAAAAGAATGGGGAAAAAAAAGGAGGAAAAATAGGAAGTAATCCATGATCAAAGGTTGGAAAAAGTTCCCTGGTGATAAGTTGTCAAAAGACATTCTAAAAATGAGATGCCTAATGTTTAATTAGAGGTCGTTTTGCAGAAGCAAGAAAGACTTCTGAAGTCTACTAACACACATTCAGCCCTTCCTTGACCAAAACACACACTGCAATAAATCCCCTCTGCAAGTAACAGGTAATCTCTGATTAGGCAATATTACCACTGATTCAAGCTAATTATACGTAGAACAGAAACAGCAAGACAGCCAAGTGGCCCAGCCACTCCATCAAGGAAGAGAAGCTCACAACCAAACGAGAGCAGAACAGTGCAAGCCCTCCAGGAATTTGCACAGATCTTGGCAAGGACTTTGTACAGTTCCAGGGCAAAGGGTATCTGAGCCTCTTCTCTAAATCTCAAGGGCCTAGAAACCCCAGCCAATGTCTAAGCTTTCTGTTTAATGTTCACAGTTCCTGGTGGTCAAGAGTGTCGCCATCAGGTTACAGTGAGAGACAACTAAATGACATGTCACCCAATCCAGCCTGATAATCCTTCTATTCCTTCCTCCAGAAGCCATCCAGTTGCCGCCATATGCATTTCAGAGATAGAGATGGCGCTGTTCCCTGCAACTACCATCTCTCCATCAGCTATATCTCTGAGGCCATACAGAACAAGTCTAACATAATACTCCCTCCAAATCTTGAGTGCACTCTCTGCTCTCCGGCCAGGTGCTCCCCCTCACCTGACCAAACAGCCACAAATTCCCCAAGCTTTCCTTGGAGGACATGGCTTTTATTCCCCCTCACCAGCTGGTCACCCTCATCCAAACACACTTCTCTCCATCCATGGTTCCTTCACAGCATTCTAATTATGGGTGGCTGTACAGAGAATCCAGAAACCTCACCCACCCTTGTTTCAGATGCTGTATTAGTATTAAGGCAGCCTGAGGTCCCAGGAATAATTGTGGCTCTTGGCAATCATCAAGGTTGTCTGATTAAACTTCTAGGAAGTCAAAAATGTATGCCTGTCTTGTCCAGCAGTCCCATAGCTTTCTAAGCACAAGTTCTTCTTGCTAATTCAATATAAAGAGTCTGAACCCCCTCTACAGATCCTAACAACAGAAAATGTGATTTCCTGAAGCTTACTCATGATAACAAAGTTCCACCACAACAAAACAATTCAATGTTCCTGTGGTTATAATAGCGTTGTTACTATTTTCACCCAATAACCAGTCTCATGGAACTTTCTCCTTGTTCTGGATCGTTGAAATTGTGCTATTGATTGATATTCAGCTTTGTGTAATGGAAAGAGAATGAGGTATGAGCCAGGCTGCCTGGGCTCAAAGCCTGGCTCAATCATTTATCAGCTCTGGGAACTTTGCGAGTGACTTGACTTTGACCTTGACCTCCCGGTGCCTCCATTCTATCATCGGTAAAGGAAGAACAATAAAGAGGCCATTGGCTGTCGTGAATGTGAAATGCTCAGCACAGAGCCTGGCACCAGGCAAGTATCCCATAGGCAGAGTGGCGATTTAATCTATTGCCCAAATTGAGGTAATTCTGAGAATAAAAAGGAGCACTCTTCGAAGTTATGTAGAGACTGCAGTATTAACTATGGCCTGTCTGCCAACATGCATCAGCCGTGATGTTGACGGTGACATTCCTGGGGCCTGAGCCCTCCTTTCCAAGTCCACTCAAGAATGAAACATAGATGCCTGTGTTCTATGATCATCAAGAGGATTAGGGACAATCTACATAAATTGCTTGGCCCAGAGTGCCCAACCAATAAACAGCAACATTTTAAATACTATTTTTACGGCTTCCAGCCCAAAGTTCGTTTCCTTCGTGATGTAGCCCTTCTGAAATTATAAAAAAGGGGAGGGGAGAATCCTGCATCCCGTGGCTTGATATCCAAGTAAAAACACTTAATAACTGAAGAGGAAGGAACAGCCGTGCAGGGAGAGTCCATCTGAGTCCTTTCCTGGCTCTGGCTGATGAATATAAATGATTTAAAAATTAAAAAGCCATTAGGCTATTAAAAATAGCTTCTAAGAACAATCTCTCAATAAGTTATTTTCATGCTTAAAAACCCAACTGGAAAGAATATAAATGGTAATACAGGCCATCTGAAAAGTCAATAACCAGATATAATGGTCAATTTCGCTGATATTATTGTCTAATTAAGCAATTTTGCTTCAGTCAAGATTGCATTTAACTGAGTCAGTATAGTCTAAAAGTGATGTAGAACTGATCTCTTTCAAGTAGGGGGAAAACAATAAAACTTGAGTACAAGGAGGAACAGATTCTAATTCATGTTTTGTGCTCAACTGGCTGATTTTCAAAAGTGCCATTCAAGAGCTAAAAGGAAGCCCATTAGCCCAGAGACTCAGACACTGAGGCTTCGGGAGGCAGCAGCCCTCGGTCGGTCTGTGTTCCTGGGAATGGAAAATGCTCTGTCTTCACAGCCTCTTACCCACAGAAGAAGAGGCTCTGAGTAGTTGTCTCTCAGATCAGTGATCTCAGGCTTTGGGGAGCCTTTTAAGAGTCCCAATGCCCAAACCACTCCCCAGACCAATCAATTCAGAATCACTGGGAGCGGGACACCAGCTGTAGTATTTTTTAAAGCTGCTTGGAAATTTCCAATTTCCGCCCAAAGTGGAGAACCACTGTTCTGGATGGTTCTTGAAATGGCGATAAGCACCAGTCAGGTATCCATAATTCCTTAAGAAAATGTCCTTTCCAGTTCTGGCCCCTGAGGTGGGTCAGCAGCTTCTCCCCATATCTGCACTGATGGATCCTAGGAGAATCCACACAGCAAGAAAACTGCAGCGTGAAAGAGGAATATTCCTTGTGCTGAGAGCAAAATTCACTGAAGGAATGTGGTCGTTAATTTTATGCATCAACTTGACTAGGCTACAAGATGCAAGGATACATGGTCAAACTTTATTCTGGGTACTTTTGGAGGAGCTAAATGTTGAAATGAGTAGACTGGGTAAAGCAGATTGTTCTGCCTAATGTGGGTGGGCCTCATCCAATCAGTTGAAGGCCTGAATAGGAAACAAGACTAGCCCACGTCCAATAAAAGAAAATTCTCCCTGCCTGAGTGCCTTTGAACTGAGATATCTGCTTGTTCCTGCTTTCACACTTGAACTAAAACATTGACTCTTCTTGGGTCTCAAACCTGCCATCCTTCAGCCTGAAACTACACCACTGACTCTCCTGGGCTCCAGCTTACCACTCATCCTGCAAGACTTGGAACTTTTCAGCCTATTGCTCATAATAAATCTCTTTATGTACATACATGTATCCTATTGGTTCAGTTCCCTGGAGAATCCAGAATAATACAGTGAGTTGACTCTTTACCGCTGTTCCCCAAAGCACTCACCTCCTTAAAAATCGCAGCTTTCCCAGAACTAGAGGCATAAAGAGCAACCTGCATATAAAATGCAACTTCCAAGATGTCCCCCAATGGTCCCCAGCTCCTGGTGTTCACGCCTTTGTGTAGTCCCTGCCCACACTGTATCAGGGGTTTGTGTGACCATTAATGTAAGGCAGACCCCATAGTGTCTCACTTCCTAGGACAGGTCCTGAAAGGCACTGTGGCTTCAGCCTTGTGCTCTCTTGGGTCAGTCACCCTGGAAAAAGCCAGCTGCCATGTTGTGCACACACTCAAGCAGGCCTACAGAGAGATGCATGTGGCTGGGAATCAGGCCTCTGTCATCAGACGACAAGGAATTGAAGTCTCCTGCTAATAACCAGCTAAAGCTTCAGATCATCTCAGCAAATGGCATCATCCCCCACCCAGCTCAGCTCCCACAGCAGTGAGTCCCATTAGCCTTCTCTGTGCGAGCTTAGGTCCATCCATTTCTTTGCTTTCTTCAGCCTCCTCCCTAGTTTATGGCATGGTATGTCCCACTGGGTCTCCTTCAACAGTCTCCTGAATCCCTGCTTCCACTCTCATGCCCTTCCCAGGTGTTCTCCATACAGCAGCCAAAAGGATTTTTCTGGAACAGAAGCTGTAACAAAGATTCCCAAACTTTCTCGGTGCATGTCAATCTTAGCAACTCAGTAATTTTTTTTACAGCATCCCTCATCCAAAAGGACTACCTAACAGTCCTGTTTGGTTATGCTCAAACCTAAATAAGTATTTATGTCCTAACATTTCAGCAGCCATTTGAAAAGCTAATTCAGATAAATTGAAAGAAAAAAATTAATATTTTTGTATCTCTCTTAAATAATCACAGTTATTCCCTCGTGGTATGTGTGCCCCTGTTGAGCACTGCACAGTTCATAAGACCTTGGAACCAGATTAGACCTTGCCATCCCCCTTTCCCATTCCATGTTGATTTTGGCTTTTTATCACAGCAACTGCCAACCCTAATCGTAGGGTTACATGTGTTCATCTCAGGTCTAATCACGCTGTTCAATTCTACAGTGACTAATATTTACCTAATAGTACTGTTGTAAATGCTGTTTGCAAGTTCTCGGTTTTTCTCATCAACCTATAGTCAAAGCCTAGAAGGCTTTTTCTATGGTTTCAGAAGAGAATGCCAGTCCTAAAAACCCACAAATGCTGAAGTGATATAAGGGGGAGGGAAACGAAAGGACAGCAGCATTAACCATCTAAGTTCATGGATCAAAATTACTTTGAGAGTATTTCATTCAGGGTTACGGCAGAAACCGATAGGAGAGCTAAACGCTGAAAGTCAGTTGAGTCTGTAGCTGGAGTCACTCTTCATTTCTGTGCACCCTTTTGTATCCTGAGAAACCATTTCTTAACCACAGAAATGTTACTTTTCTAAGGAAAAGAAAACCTTCCAGATGGGGTTCCAATACCCTCTTTCCCAAGCCTTCCTTCCATCCACCCTCCCTCCTAACAAACAGTTTAGAGTGACTATTTCCTATGAGCCAGGCATGGTGATCAACTGCAAGGTTCCACTAATGCACTGCATGACATTGCTGTCCTCTTCTGGTGTCATTTCTCATATGGTTCCTCTGCACAGACTCCACAAATAGGCTTCTAACTCCTCTATCTTACTCCTTAGCTTCTAGAAAGCAGACTATGTCTTAAGTCTTATTTATATGTACGTCTCCTCTCTGTGCCCAGGTTGAAGCCACCCTTGGAAGATACACTGTAAGTACGTGTTTTATGACCCCAAGTCCATTTGGCCACAAAAAGAGAGACTGAATATTAGGGAATGAGGTACTTCCTCTTCTCCTTGAGGGCAGTGCTTGACTTTTATACATACTCAAGTTATTGGAGACTGATAGATGCTAACAGATACCTGAGTATGGGATGCGTGAGTGGTTAAGTGAGTGAATTCAGCAGTTAGAGGGAGAATCATCAAGAATCAGAATACTTATTCTTGCAGAAACAATCCAGGAATGCTCTTTTTTTTTTAATTTTATTTTTCATTAATCTTCAACATTAAACGCTTGACTATTTTGTCTGTATGTTTGTACCAGGTGTTCAAAACCTATAGTATTTAAAGGAGGTCTTTGCTAGAGACCACCACACATTCATCGAAAGTGTTCATTTGGATCTGAGTTTGTCAGAAAAAAGAAAAAGTTCTTGACTTACTTTTCTGTTTTTGTTTTAACTTGAATGGGTGACAGTACCCAAGATTTCAGGAGCAGCCAAGACAGCATGCTCATATTCTCTCTCTTGCCCTCTCTCTCTGTCTCACACACACATACACACACAAACACACACACACACACACACACACGTGCGCATGACAGCCATCTCTCAGCCTCTTGAACCCCACTGAAAGCCCTGAGGATTTCACAGACTTTATGAAAGATTTCCTTTGTGTGACACATCTTTGAGGTCTTCTCTGAGATGACCCCAAACCCTTGAAATACTTCAGGCTGAAAGCTATTATCTGTGTTGAGTACAACACTGTCTACCTCTCAAAGGCTTTTTGACTCTCCAAGGAGGAGGATTCCATGTTGCCTTTGGAGCGAGGAGAACCTCCCATCTCTGGTGGATGCAATTAGGATATGACAATGAAAATGCTCCAGCAGCTCCTACTGTACTGACCAGAACACATTTCCTCTGCAGGCCCAGGTCCCGCAGCAAAGTCCCATTTGCATCTGTCAGACATTATTCTTTCCTGACCTCAGCAAAGGACTGGCAGGAAGGTCGCTAGCTGCTGCCATTTATCAAACCTCTGTTCTGTATCAGAAACTCTACTACATACATTAGGAACCTCAGACAGGGGTCACAGTGTGAATGTCACCCAAGGATCGGGGATTACCCACTTGGAGGGTCTATGGGTGGGCAGCAGCACCCAGCATTTCTGTCAGCTGCCTCTTTGGTGGCTGTGCCCACCTCCTTGTCTTCCACACTGGAAGAATCAGGTGTCCAGGGTCCAGCATCTGTTCACGGTCTGGGCTGGAGGGAAGGAGCAGGGTGTGGAGGGCAGGATGCCTCCCTCACAAACAAACAAGTGTGTGCAAATTTGGAAGAAAGATCAATCAGTTTCATCAGTTCTTACTGCAGGTTCAAGCGATGAGATGCAATTCATAGAGTCCTTGTGCAGTGAGGGATCAGCTGGGTGCTAGCTTGTTCCCAGGCCCCTCCAAAGCACACATGGAACCATAGCCCTAGATGCATGGGGTGCTTTGAATGGCCACACCTTGGCCAGCAGAAAGAACCCTCCATGCACCACAGCCCCGCATGTTTTCCTCCTTCTTTCTTCTCCCATTTTCTTAATTTCCCATTTCCTCATCTGCTGTGGATGTCACCCTTTCTGCTTTGCTTGATTGAAAGGGGAGAGTGTTTGAGAAGGGGAGAGAGAGAGAAAGAACCTCAGAGGAGAGATCTTCTGGTTAGGCCTCCGGGTTTAATGTCTTTAGAAAAGAAAATACTCAATCAAATTAGATACCCTGTAAAATTTCATCCTTTGCTAACGTATCCTTGGGTTGAAGCAATCCAGAAAGGTGGGCAGAGAAATCCCACTGCAAACATCAGGTACTGTTGTTGTGTGCCTTACATATAGTATCTCACGTAATACACAGAACAGTTCTCCATTAATATCCCTCTTCCACAAATGAGGAAATAATGCTCAAACAGTTTGCTGGATCATTCTATTGTCCATTATGTTGATTATGTTTCCCTATCCCTGCAGGGTTCTGAGGTAGAGACGGCCACACAGGAAGTTGTACAAGATGTGGGGGGTCAGAAGGGAAGCGAGGGGTCTCGGAAGGAGCTCGGGGTCGGGCTGGTGTCAGACAGAAACAGAGATGTCTAATGCGTTCTAGTTTACTCTTCCTTTCCTCCTTTCCACATCCAGTTCTTCCTTCAAAATGCTGACCCTCTGGCCAACAGCAGCCCTGCCTACCACCAGTTGTTTGGCTACAGACCCACAGAGGTGGTAACATCCTGTAAATCTCTGTATGAGCTCCCCTTTGCTGTCACATTTCAGCCCCTGGTCTCCTCATCACCAGGCCTTCATAAAGCCAGGCAGTGAATTCTCAGATCCTGCAACTCCCCTTCTGGAACTGAAGTCTAATTCCTATAATATATTCCTTATTCCAATTATACTTAGTTCTGCTTCCCAGACTGAACTCCAACCAGTAAAAAGAGATTAAATAATATTCAAAGACACAGACCTAAGGGGTAGCAGAACCAGAAGCCAGGTTGGTGATGAGATCAGTGGTCAGTCAGCATGGAGAGTGGAGCCAGAGGTGGCAAAGCTCATCTAGCCCTAGGGGTTGGTCCAGGCATGTTGCCCAAGTCCGTGACAAGCGTCAGCGAGGGCACGAAGGCCCTGGTACGAGAATGTCCTTGGCCAGTGGAGAAGGAAGTTGTTCAGCATCCAGAGCCAGCGGGTGAGACCCTCAGTCTTGTGGACGCTGTACCACACTTTCTTGCTTAAAATCCTAGGTAAGCCTCTTGAACCTGATTCCGCTTCTATAAAATGGGGGGAAATGTAGTATATCCCGGAGCTGACCTGAAGATTAAGTAAATTAATAGTGTAACTGGCTAAGAATATACAGGGCTCACTGCAAGGGCTCAATCAATGCAAGCTCTTATTAAGCACGCACTGTTTCCCAGGCGAAGCCGCATCAGATGTCATCCTGACCCCATCAAGGACTGGTGGGAGCTGCCCTGTGTGCGGCAGTAGCCTCAGCACACACACCATACAATGGGCATTGTGTCTGCCAGCCAGTGAGCTGCTCCTACAGGCAGCCACAGCTGGACTCTGTTGTGACTAGAATTGTTTCCCCAAAAATAGGTATGTCAAAGTCCTACATGCCAGGACTTCAGAATGTGGGCTTTTTTTGGAAATAAGGTCTTTACAAAGGCAATCCAATTAAATAAGGTCATGGGGTGGGGCCTAATCCACTAAGATGGGTGCCTTATTAAAATAGGAAAATTTTTATTTTAATTTGACAGACACAGAGGGAAGATGAAGTGAAGACAAGCACAGAAAGAGGGCTGTGTGACTGGGGGGACACGATGCCGGGGACAGCTGGCAAACGCCCGAAGCTGGGAAAGACAAGGAAGGATTCGCCCCAAGAGCCTTCAGAGGAAACGTGGCCCCGACAGCATCTTGATTTTGGACTTCCAGCCTCCAGAACTGTGAAGTACAGTTCTGTTGTTTGAAGGCACCCAAATGCGGTGTTTTGTTATGGCACCCCCAAGGAATCGGTACAGACTCAGTGGCCTTGAGCCATGGCCAGAGATGCCTGGACTCTGAAGCAGTGGCGGGGGGGCCAACGTCCCACTTGTTGTGGGGATGGGGAAACACAGAAGCCAATCAGCAAAGAGAGCAAGACGAAGAAAATAGAATCTCAATGAAAGCAAGATAGAGAGAACACCAGTCTTGATTGCTGCTTGGTCTCTTCTTAAGAGCTGATTGAATTCCTTCCCTGAACTCTGAGAGCACCTACATGTCCCTGTAATACATTTTCCTGTAGGTCTTAATTGAGCTCAAGTGGATTCTTCCTGTTTGCAACCAAAGAGACCCAAAATATGTATTGTAACAACCAGAAGAGGGATAAAATGTAACACAGTGACCACTGTGCTTCAACACTGTAATGCCACCTCCAAGACACCGCAGTCAGAGTGTGAAAACCAAGAATGTGCAGAGGACAGAGGCTCCCTCCACCTAACAGTGGAGGGAGGTTTTCCACGTGGGTGGCCATTCTCCTACATTTTGCAGGATGCCTAAGAGCTGCACAGCAGAGGAAGCACCCCCAGCAGTGGGAATGATTTAGATTCTGGTGTTTCTTCATGATTAACACTGAGGTGGTTGACATCGGGAAAGTTTGCATCATTCCTGAGCTGGAAAACAAATCAACCTGGGGACAAAACCACTGTCTAGTTCCATGTTAAACTGAGCCAGGAATCGAGAGCTGTCCCAAATCCTCCTGTTTTTGAAAGGAAACCTCAAGTTCCCTGCCAAGAGAGACCACACCTATTGATCCCAAAGCAACCTGACTCCCCTGCCTGTGTACTGCAGTTCAGAAGCAGGGCATGAAAGATGTTATGTCTCATCACAAGAGCAGCATTCGAGCTGCCCAAATATTTGCTTTGTTCCTTGACATGCCACCAATTAAGCCGACGCATGGAGGAAAATCGCATTACAGCAGATGAAATGCTTCAGTTAGTGAGCACCTCAAGGGACAGGGGGGACTAGGAGATAGATCTCATGGTGAGACAATAGATCCGTCCCTCTCATCCCAGGATAGGATAATGCAAGTTGTTTCTTTAAAGTCAACATATATTGCAATCCGATTGACCCTGGATGTCTCTCCCACAAATCCTTTTCTTTTCCTAGCCCAGAATATCAACCTCCTATTGATCCCTGCTCTCAAGTTCTCTCTCTCTCTCTCTCTCTGTCTCGCATTTTCTCTGCTTCCCATCCTCTCTACTTTTCTGTATTTCTCGCACTTCATCTTAGTTGGGGGTCTAATGGGATAGCAGCCTCCTGCCAAAAAAGAGGAAAAGGAAACAATGAAAGCATTCTCCATCTGCTAGTGACCTCAGGGGAAGAGGAGATGGAAAAACTAAGCATGTGATTTCATTCCATTCCAGGGTCAGTCTCGCTGCTGACAGCCCTCTTCACCCCCAGCCAGGGCATCCTGCGTCCTCGCCAGGCTGAGCCAGGTGTAATGGGGAGATCAAGGACCCAGCCCAGAGCAGAGCTGCTCAGGCAGCCTGGTGGTCCTCATTAGTGTCCAACCGCAGGAAGATGACCCAATCCACCCGTGTGCACACCCAGGAATCTCAACAAACCCTGTCCTGAAGAAAAGAGAAGGAGGGGGCATTCAGGAAATCCCTGCTCCCTGCAATCAGGAAACCCCCTGACGGGCACCACCCAAGCTCTCTGCAAGTGGCCTGGTGGTCTCCAGGCCCATCCATGTCTGCTCTGTGTTAGACCCGAGAGCTGCAGGGACAAATTAGACACTCAGGGGCAGTGGGGACCCGCCAGGGCGGGAAACAGCCTTGCACACAGAGCACCCCCCACCCCATGGGAACGCATAACGTGGGCAGAACACACCATGCTGCAATAGAGCCTAGCCGGAGGGTGTGTGGGATCCAAGCAAGTGAGGGCAGAAAGAGGGATTCCAGGAGAAGGAAAAGCATGAGAGAAGAGGGAGCCCAAAATACAGTGTGGAGTGCTGGAAAAAAGCGAGAGGATCAGAGATTATCCCCTGACCTAGGGAGCCTGAACTAGGTTAGCCCACAGAGAATGGAGCCAGACCTGTGTCCTTACACTGCATCCCCTTGCTGTTAAATTATCTTTGCCCATGAATATGTTTGTAGTAAAATACACATAACATAAAATGCACCATCTTAACCATTTTTAGTGCACGGTTCAGTGGCATTAGGTACAATCACACTGTCGTGCGACCGTCACACCATCTCCCTCCAGAATTCTTCCCATCTTCCCAAACTGGAACTCCGTATCTACTAAACACTAACCCCCCTTCCCCCCGACCCCACCAGGCCTTGGCCACCGTCATTCTGCTTTCTGTCTCTATGAATCTGACTCCTCCAGGCACTTCCTACAGGCGGAATCCTGCTGTATTTGTCTTTCTGTGAGTAGCTTATTTCACTTAACACAATGTCCTCAGGGTTCATCCATGTTGCCACAGATCACAGACATTTGTAAGAATGTTTATATCACGAGCATGGAAATTCTGCAATTAAGTCGAACTAAATAAAATAGGCATGAAAACTACAAAAAAAAATTGAAATTAAAATAAGAACCGTTTGTTCCCTGAGATGGAAAACCCAGCCCAAACTGATGAAAGCAGAGCAATGGGACTTGGTGGCTCTGTGACAAGAGTCCAAGGGCACGGCTGGTCTCAGGCACTGCCAGAGGCGCAGGCTCAGCCCTGTATCACAACCTGGCTTCGCAGGGCCCCACGCTGTGCTGGATACGGGGAGAGAGGAGGGATTAAAACAAGCACTATCCCAGCCCTAACAGGGCTGAGTCCCCTTGTCATCTCTCCCAACAGCTGTGCCCGTGGCAGACATCTGTCATTGATGCCTACACTCTCTAGGCTGAGCTCAGCCAGGCCTCTGGGTCCATCTGAAAAGCCCCACTCATGGATCGGAATCGGCCCAGGAGTTAAACTCACCTGCCGTTCTTCCCCTAGAGCAGCTTGATGAAAATTACAGCCAGCGCTTATTCAGGGCTCACCGCGTGTTCCAGGAGGGCCGACAACACTAACTCATTTAATCCTCAGAATAGCCCATGAAGGAGGGACTCTGACCCTAGCCCATTTCACAGGTGAGGAAATGGAGGTGCAGAGAGATTAAGGGACCTGCCCAAAATTACAACTAGCAGATGATTCCATCCTAGACTTGAGCCCAGGCTGGCTGACTACCCTGTGGGGTGTCACCTGGAGAGCCACCCAGCCCCCCTAGCTGAGTCCTCCTCCTACCTTCAAACCCCACAGAAGCAAGAAGCACAATGACAAGTTTCCAGAGGATATTACAGCATTTTCTAAAGTGCCTTAGCTTTCTATCCAAACTCAAAGAGAGGAGCTAAAATAAATTAAATCATAATTGGACAATATGGGTTTTTGACTTGTAATTGTGGTAATTAATTTACCATCAATATAATGCAAGGAGTTAAAAATAATGGATTGAAAATGGTTGAAAACCCATTGAAAATGTAATATGTGCAAGTGAAATACTCGTCTTCCATGTAAAGTACTTAACGAAATACGACATACTCTAATAAATCTCTCTTATTCATTACAGGCTGCATATGTTACAGTTCACAGTCAAGCTTATCACTGCAGCCTAAGAGCTCGTGCAATTACCCTTTAAATCCCTCTCAAAACCCCTTTTGGCATCAGAATACATTTCACAACAACACATTTTTTCAAAGCCCCTGCTTCCCGTGCTTGGATATGAGTCCCCATGGGAGAGCTCAGTTCAGCACCCAGAGCAACAGAGTCACTTCAAAGGCTGTGGGAACACCGGCTGGGGGTGGAAGGAGTCAGTATGGAGAGCACTGTCCTGGCATCGGGCAGAGCCGGGTTCGGATCTCAGCTCGGCTACCCATTGGCGGCAGGGAAGACTTTTAGCCTCTCTCTGAACCTTAGTTTCTTGATTTAAAAAAAAAATGGATAAGTGACTTACCTTCTCAAAGGGTTGTTATCAGAATTTAGAGAGAGAGTTACCAAGAAAGCATGAGTGCAGGGCTTGGCATGTAGGAAGCACTATGATTCATCTGATCATTTTTTTAAATACTATGATCTACCTATATTTTGAACAAGCTCCAGCTTCCTCACCTCCGCAAAGGCCACCGTTCAAGTACCAGCATGAGTAGGGGAGTCATATGGACCGCACAGGATTGGAGCTGTAGTTACAGTTATGATCCATATTCGGTGATACCCTTCTAGGCACTGGGAACTGTGCTAAGACCCACTCAAAACAATGGATAAGATGAGGTTCTTGCCTTCACAGAGCTCAAAGCTTAGCATGGATGGATAACTAGGTGTGCAGGTGTCTCTGCATGGTGATGTCTTCTGGAAAATCCCTAGCTGCTGCACCACCCAGAGGGCTCCATTTTATACCTCCTCGGTGATGTCCTGTGGCCAGCATGGCTGACTACCCTGTGGGGTGTCACCTGGAGAGCCACCCAGCCCCCCTAGCTGAGTCCTCCTCCTACCTTCAAACCCCCACAGAAACAAGAAACACAATGACAGGTTTCCAGAGGAAATTACAGCATTTTCTAAAGTGCCTTAGCTTTTTATCCAAACTCAGAGAGGAGCTAAAATGAATTAAATTATAATTGGAGAAATCTGGGACAGAGGGTGGAAAGAGAAGGCAGAGCTTTTGAGAAACCATTGTGTAGGCTGGTTTAGGAAGTAACAAAAGGGAACACTGGAGGGCTGGATGGACAGGACCCTGAGCAAATTTAAATTAATATCTGGTGGGAAAAAGAAAGTCAGACCTGGAAGAGAAATTCATTCCAGATTTCCAGGACCACCAAATCCAAGGCTGATGGAAGCCATGCTAGCCTGCAGGCCCCACCTGCTAGAGCCTTGGATACAGTTCAGATGCCGTTTGCTAAGCCCCCAAAACGGAGGCCACAGCAAGAGATGCTCTCTGCTGCCAGTGGCCCAAAATAAATCCACCATCCCTGGGTTGGAGCTGCAGAAAGGGAGACCCAGCTCTGGGCTCTGTTGTTAAAAAGGGAGAGAATGAATGAGGGGGGCGTGGAAGAGAGGGAGGGAGGAGGGGAAGGGAAGAAGGAAGCAAGGACAGGCACATTCAGGGCCTGTGAGGACTGCATGCCTGAGAAACTGTGGATGAGGGGTGCTGGGAGTGACAGCCACTGTTTTTATTTCAGTGTACCCTACCCATAAGGGAGATTCTACTTGGCTCTGAATAAATCCGCATTAAGATGAGAGAGATGTCTAGACACATTTAATCCAGAAAATCCCTCTTTCTGAAAGGAAATCACTCTCTACTTGGTAGGGATATCAAAAGACAGTTGTAAGGTGATAAAAAAAAAAGCATGGATTTGGGCAACAGACAGATCTATGTTCAAAACCCAGTTCTGGTACATACTAAATACCTTTGTCCTGGGAAAGTCAGAATGTCTCTGAATCAAATCTTCTTATTATAAATGGGGATAAACATATGGACCTCCCAGGATTGTTGCTAGGATTTCGATTTCATTCAATATTCACTGAGACCCTTCCAGGTGCTAGGAACTGTGCAGGCAATGAATAAGATGAGGGTTTTGCCTTGGGAGAGCCCATATTCTAGCAGGGGGATGGATCATGAGAGGGCACAGTGACTGACATGCGTGGTGCAGTCCACATGATAGAGTCAACTAACATGGGGCGAAATCAGCTGTGCTGGAAGGCAGCGGAGGCAGGAGCGGTTCATGGAGGAGAGGTGCTGAGTGTGCCTCAGGGTGACGTTGAGCCTTCTGGTAGACCAGATGTCACTGGCATCGCAGGTAGAGACACCTGTCAAGGGCTACGCGGCCCCAAGAGCTGGAAAAGCAAAAGCAATGGGAAGCGGCAGCAGAGGGGGAGGGGCAGGCACAGACCAGCTGAAGGCGTCTCACAGGTTAAAGTAAGCAGTCCATGCTTCCCTTCACCAAGGCGATGTGTTAGCTCTGTCTCGCCTTGTTCAAGAAGGCTCTGAGGGAGCCAAGCGTGACCTTCCATCCAGAGGTCATGGAAGAGTCATACTGAAATAACATGACTGGTCACAAAGTTTGTTAATGTGTCTGGAATTAGTAAAGTGCTCAACACATCCAGGTTCCCTTCTATGCACTGAGATGGAAATCGTTTCATTTTCTGGATGTTTCCATCTTCTGAGCGTGTATCTAGTGCTGTAATGCCTCGACTTCATCTGGGCGGATCAAAGGTAGAGAGAGGGGTCATGTCAAAGGTGATCATCGGGTTTAGGTTTGCATGAAGCCTTCACCAAAGGCAAGGGAAGGGTGATGAAAACAGACCGAGCGAGCTGCTGCACGAGAAAGCCCTAAAATGCTGTCACTTCAACCAGATGGGAGTGTGTTTCACAGCCCAGGAAGGGTAGGTGGGATCTGCACTGTGAGGTCCAGCAAGGATCCAGGTCCTTATCTTCATTCTTGGTTTGAAGTTGCTGCATTTTCACATCTGCATTTAGCCATAGAACAGGGAAACTGAGGAAGTTGAGGGCAAACTGCTGTAGCCTGAGCTTAATTGCATGATGTATGAGTTGAGGTGCCCCTCAGCTGTTCAAGCGACAGCTAGAAGGTAGGACTTGAGTTCAAGAACTTGCTTGGGGAACAGGGTTCTCTGGAGCTTACAGAGCCTGGAGCCCCTCCTCTTCACATGGAATGTCACATCAGCTAATAATGTCAATGTTGTCAAATAATAATAAGATAGCCCTGGATTACAATCGCTGCCTGCCTGCTTACTAGCTCTAAGACATTGGACAAGTTGCTCACTTAACCTCTCTGAAATTATTTCCTCATCAGTAAAAACAGGTTGTGATGACGATGGAAATGTAAATAAACTATGTAAAGCACCTGGCTCATGGTAAGTCTAATGAATGCTGCCTTCCTTTCCTTTGAACAGAAGTGATTGCACTGAAGTTCTGAGTGGGACTAGGGTTCATTCAAAAGTTTTGAAGGGTTCCTGAGTCTCTCCATCTGGGGGACCTTCACTGCAGCTGCAAGTCACAGCAGAAGGTCAAAATCAGAAGCAGACAGAAGTCACAAGCCAAAAAGACTCCGTCCTTCAGCCAACATCACTGAGCGCCGGCCCAGCAGCCGCCCTGAGCTCCTTCCCTCGGCGGGAGGGAAAAGAACGGCTCTGCGGGCAGAAGGTTGAGTTCAGTTCCATTGTGCCGTCCAAAGGTTGAGTGGCCTCAGAGAGTCACTGGATCTCTCTAGACTACAATTCCTTTATTAATAAGTGGCCATAGTGACATGTGCTGCTGGGGAGGGTGGGGCTCACGTGATGGGATTAGTGCCCTTTTAAGAAGACCCTAGAGAGCTTGCTCTCTCTCCCCCTGTGAGGACGAAGAGAGCCCTCCCCAAGGATCTGATCTGCTGGCACCCTGACTTGAACTTCAGCCTCCAGAACTGTGAGAAATGAACGTCTGTTGTTTAAGCCACCCTGTCTTTGGTGCTTAATTTAGCAGCCTGACCTGACCAACACGCTTCCCTAGTTGCATATTCGACGAGTTGCAGCAAAGGGATATAAGGGGCCTAAGTCAGAGCTGGCGCATGTAGGTGCTCAATATAGAGTAGCAATGATTATCATCATGATGATGATTTCCACCATCATTGTTATCCTGCAACCCCTGCCGACAAGGAGCTCACAGTTGGGAAGAGGAAGCAGACGTATAAAACTTCTTTGGGGCACAGTAACAGAGGCATAACTAGGCACTTCAGCTGTCCTTGGGGGTTTCAGAAGGAAGGACATCTTCCCCTAGGAAGAAAGTTGGACTCATTCCAAACGCCATGTAGACTCTTCTGCTGTACCAGGACCAACCCAGTAAGGCTGATGTTGGAGATGGGGGCTCCCAGGCAGGCAGGCGGAGCTGCAAGAGGCACCCTGCCCCTCGGCCTTGCAGCCTGCTGGGTGCAGCTCGCTGGGTGCAACTCTTGGCATACGCAGCAGGCATAGAAATGCAGGCCGCCTCCCAAGGTGTGGTACACATTGGCATCCTTCTGGGCACACAAGCTGTCCCACTGCTGATGCCAGAAACGTCGCCGAGGCAACGACACATGGAAATGCGTTTGCTCCCTTCCCCCCCCCCACCACTACCACCATGCCTGGCAAAAAATTAGCTGTACTTGATTCCATTTGGGTCCATATGCCACCTCAATTTCTGATCAGAGGTATTACAAATTACAGTCTGTCTCTGCAGAACATTAAAGTAGGCTCATTTCTCTTTCTATGTCAACACATGAGTTTCAATTGTTTGAGAGAATGTGCTAGATTGTGTTCTCTTCGTTCAAAGATAATTTCTTTTCTCCGCTCCCCAGTGACAGGACCCCGGGTTAAGCTGTTCACCTCCCGCCCACCACCTCCTTACGTCCTGCCCCCACACGATTTAATCTGCCCGGCGCAGGCAGGTTATTTGCAATCTAAAAACTGGAAGAGAGATGAATTAAGGAAGAAAGGATTTTCTCTTTCTTTCTTGTGGGTTCAAATGCTTCTTTAATAAGAGGAATCGTGTCAATCAAAATAAAGGAGTGGAAACCAAGTCCCAGGTCCCCACCCCACCCCCGCTGCCCGCCTGCTCTCTGCAGTCAGGCCCCAGGCACGTGGGTCTGCCTCTGTGCCCCCATCAGACGCCCTCAGAGAAATCAGTCGGGCGCCCCTGTGGGGATGAGATGGACAGAAGGAAATTTAAACAGGATTTTTATAAATTTCATCAATACTAGCACAACACAGAAGCAGGACAGCTTTATTGATTTAAACATTAAAATAACATGCGCTTTCTTTGCATTTTCCCAGAAGTGATAATGTTTCCTATTTTTAATCTAGATTGAAATCTCAGAGACTTTCCACAAGCGCCTTGTGGTGATTACCAAAGATTAGTAATAACATGTCTAATTAGTGTAGAAAGACATAAAAATCAATGGCAGTGTGAAATGTTTCACTGGCTGGCTGACAGCGCTCCGAGGAGAACCAGCTCACGCCTCCAGAGAGACCGGCTGCACCTGGTGGCCCCCTGCTCAGCTCCCACCCCAGGGTCAGCTTACACCCATCCTGAAGGAAGCAGAGGGCTCTGCAGACGCTCCCAAGTTCCCAGACACTCTTTCTCTGAGCTTCCGTTGTTTTTGTTGAAGGCAATGATAAAAAGAACATGATTCACTGGCAGGGGTTGAAAACTAATCCAGCAACTGCCCTGATTCTCAGTTCTGCCTTTCAGTGCAGTTCACCAAGCACCCCCGGGAGCAAAGAGGGGAAAAAGCCAGCCCCTGGCCTCCACGAGGCCCTGATCACTGAGCAAGAGAGGGTCCTGAGGATGGTGGAGCCCTGTGTGCCCCTCTGAAACTCAGAATGCAGGAGGAAATTCCCAGGTGTTCATTTGGTTCCATCCAGGCGGCAGGTGAGGGTCCCATTCCATTCAACAGGAGACAACCGACCTCCACCGGCTGTCCAGCGCATCCTCTGAGACCCTTCCCACCTCCTTTCCTGGCCTCCCTGCCTCCCTTCCCCAAGGCCCAGGGTGACCTAAGCCAGACATCAGAAAACAGCCCTGCAGACTCTCCAGAGGGATTCTTCCTCCCACACCCAGAAGAGTGATTTTTCAGAAACTCTGTTTCTGCTTCACCACAGCAGAAGAAAGTGGCTCTGGGGATGGTAGTAAGAGAGACAAAGGGAGTGAAAGACCCCGAGGACATCCAGATATAAATACCTGGATCACAGATTATACATAGAGGGCTCACCATTCAACACGCTAACAAATAACAACACTCTTGTTATTTGTTTGTTTGTTTAATGTTATATACCTCTTCCTATACCTAAGAAGTATAATGAACTGTCAGGAACACGGATGAAGGGCGGGTTAATTCTGCCTAGGCTGCGGGATACAGAAAAGAGCTGAGCTTGGAGATGGGCCAGGAAGGATGTAGAGGTGGGAAATGGAGAGAGGGTTCATAAGAAGCCCATTTACACAGTAGAAGCATCAAAACAAAGGAGAGGAGAGTGAGGGACCCATGTGGTTAGAGCAGAGACTGCCTCCCCTTCCCTCCTGCCTCACCCCTCTCCCATCTCCCCACAATCCACCTCCCCATCAGGACCACCAAAGGCTGGCCTGCAGGCAGGGTCCCACCTTTATTAGGTTGCATCTTGCTACTGCATTTGACCCTGACAACTCCCTCCTAGAAACGTCTTCCTTAGCTTCTGTAGCCCTGTGGTCTGTTGGATTCCCCTATTTCTCCATCTCCTTGTCTGAGTCTTTACTTCTCTCCCCTATTGATAATCCCTGTGGCTCCGTTGAGAGTGCCCTTTGAATTCTCAACCTTTGGCCTTTGGAAGACATTGCTGGGACCCATGGCTTTACCTCCATCCTTTATCCTCGTAAGTCCCAGGTTTCCCTCACCAGCCCATTCCTCCCTTTTCATCTTCACACCCAAAGCTTTGCCTGGCATTTCATCTAGGATATCCCACAGACAGCGTCCACGACCAAATTCATCTCTCTCCCAGATAAGCCCTCTGTTAAGCCTTCCTGCAGACCAGCCAGCTGGCTGCCCAGCCAGATCCCGCAGAGCTCGCTTTATCACCCAGCATCATGTCACCCCACCTCCCACCACGGTGTCTGCCACAGGCCCTTCTCCTCGGCCGCACACAGACAGCCATGGCTCAGCTTCTCTGCTATTTGCCCAAACGCCAGCAAGAGCCTCCTATGGATCTCACTGTCTCTCCCACTCTCCTCTCCCAGGTGGCCCCCACACTGCTGCAGAGCTAGTCCTAAAACACAAAAACGCAACTGCATTATTCTTCCTGTCAAAATATTCTGAGGCTCCCCATTGCCTTCAAAATAAAATGAAAATTCCTTGGTGCACAAGGTTCTAAGTGACCCATCTTGTGCAGTTGCTGCCCACCCCAAACATGGGCACTGCAGCCAGACAGAACCACTACTTGCATTGGCCCTAATATATTAAGCTGTTTTGTTAATTCATCACTCTTTTAAAACTGAGAACCAGCATGTCCCAGGCACAGAGAACACAGGTGACACTGCAGAGAAGGTCCTTGCAGTCTTGGAGCTCATAGACCAGCACGGACATGCAAGCAAGCCAAATGGAAAAAATACACAGTGAGGTACACCACCGTGGAGGTTCTGGGGTTCCAGTCCTGGAAACACATTAAGGGGCCCAAACTCAGACTTAAGATCTTCAAACTTGCAGCTTTCCTAGAGATAAATGTCCATCCTGCCACCCATATACCAGCCAGTACCTTTCGCCTTCCAGGACTCCAGGACTGTCTTCCCTGGTGACTGGGTCAGTGACCTCTTTCTCCTGTGCACCTGCGGCATCCTGTCCCCCAGAGCCCTCACCTCTCTTGATTTGCTTCATGGCCTCTGGCCTAGATTTGCAATCAAGAACAGTGTCTCTCTCTTTCATGCATCTCTAGAATCTAGCACAGAGCCCAGGACAAGGCAGGCACTTGATAAATATTTGTTGGAAAAAGTGAATAAATGAAGTGTCACAGGGTTCAACTTTTTTCTCTTGTCTGATGAGAGAGGGGCCAGAAAATCATATTGGAATTGCTGCCCCTTCCAGAAGGGCAGGTGCGGACGTCTCGGAATTTCTTGGGAAGTATCCTTTAGAGGACTTATCCCTGACAGTCTCCCCTCAGCATGGGAAAGAGGAAAGAAGAGCTCCACTGTCTGGAGTGCTTTGAAGGTGAGAGTCCATGGAGAAAAGGTAGAGGGTCCATGAGCTGTGAGACGTCGGCCCCAAACCCAAATCAGGGCTTCCAGGGTGAGACGGGCTCTAGAAGGAGGCTGTGGATGTGAGCTGAAAAGGGCTGAGCCCTGAACGACAGTCTCGGGGAACCAAGGATGCAGCGTCTTCAGCCAAGCTGGGGACGAGGGAGAGACTCAGTCTCAGAAATTCCCAGGGGTTTCTGCTGAGATTGGGACAGACCCAGCCTGGGAGATTATGCAGGAGAGTGCCAACAGCGACACCATGTGGCCGCGAGGAACAACAGCAGGCTCTGTTTGGATGCTGAATGTGGATGTGGTGAAACCATTTTGGGTTGTGATGCTTAAAACCATCAAGATTGGGACAAGCTGCAAGAAGGATATACTAATTTCCTTGAAATAAAGCATGTTGGCCCCTAGGGATCGCTTGGGAAAATAAGACCTAAATGTTTACCCGCATTTGGAGTTTGGGGAACAATTCTCACTGGCTATAGAGAGTAGGGGTGTGGAGCTGCGGAGGAAAGCCTGGAAGGTGACTGGAAGGTAGCCAGGGCCTGTTGGCAAGAGGCAGTGAATGCCACTGTGTAAAGCTGAACTTCTAATTTTTAATTGATTTTTGAACTTCGAAATAAATTCATAGATACTTTTTTTTCAGCTGCCTCAATAGTACAAATAACCCCCATATACCCTTCTCTGCCTCACCTCCTGTTAACATCTTATACAACCACAGATCAGTGATCCGATTAGGAGATCAGCATGGACACGAAACTATGAATTAATCTACAGACCTTACTCAGACTCGCCCGATTGTTTCACTAAAGCTCTTTTCCTGATCCCGGCTCCTGGCCAGGATCTCATACTGTATTTGCTCATCTCATCTTTTCCAGTCTCACAAAGTTCTGACTCTTTCCTGACCTTGACATCCGTGAAGAGTATTGGCCAGTTATTTTGTAGAATGTTCCCAAATTTGGATTTTCTCCAAGCGCCTGCCCACCCCTATGTCTAAATTCAGTATCTTTTGGCAAGAAACCACAGAAGTGAAGTCACAGTCTTAGGACACCAGGTGGGGACACACCTGGGATCATCATGCACCTCGTCATTAACGACCCTCACTTTGGCCACTGGAGAAAGTGGGACCGGCTGATGTCTGGTTGTTTGCCTGGTTCCGTCACTCCCTCTACATTCAGTGATTAGAATTCTAGAGCAAGGAAGCTCTTCAGGCACTCTTCAGTGTATTGCCTTAATTATTTACTGATGTATGTATGCCAGGGTGGGTTCCTGGAGATGGATTTTATTCTATGTATTATAATCCATTACTATCATTATTTATTTTATCGGATTTGGTCACCGAGAGCTCCTTCAAGCTGGTTCCTGTATCCTTTTGACGTGGCCCTGTCATCTTTTTAAAGCAGGTTCTCATTTACTGGCACCAAGACACTCAAGGGGCATCTTGTGCTTTTCCTGCCCCAGCCCTGGAACCAGACACTGGCTAATGCAGTTACAGCCAGTAATACAGTTATCACAGCTAGTGGGCAAGTGTTCTGAAGACACACCCCATTGTATGTTATTGTTCCCTCAGCACCAGCATAAGGTCCTGGCTTTGATAATTTACTTGCTCCATCGATTATTGATCATTGGGTGAGAGATTCCGTGGCATTTAATCATGGGCTCAGCCAGAATGCACCAAGGACTTACCGTGCACGGGGTCCTGTGCTGGCTGTTCAAAATAGAGATTAACCAAGCCTGAATCTCCCTTCCAAGAGCTTAGAAGCCACTGGGGAAACACGAAAACCCGTCTAGGCTGAGAAGAGCATGCTGCTGGAGCAAAGGAAGTCCAAGACAAGTGCAGAGCTTACCAAAGAGCAGTCTAAATTTCAGGAGTTTAGCAACTCCTAAACCTCCCACCCATACCAAGAGTTAAGAGCTGGAGATTAGAGAAGTTTTATGAAGACAGCTTCTTTGGAGAAAGCTGTGCTCAGTCTCAGTCCTCACTCCACCTCCGAGAGAAAGGGACACTACCTCTTAACGCAAGTCTGGTGTCAAAGACTTAAAGGAAATGAGATTAAGGAAGAATTTTTAGAACCAGCTGTGGGTGTCTTGTGAATCTCACCTTGAGCTTAGAGAAGGGGGTTATGAGGCTTCAACAGGAGCCCCCAGAGCACTTAATACATAGTCCCTAAGTTGGAAGACATAAAGGGCTTGTGTCTGTTTCCTACCTAAGAAAAATCAAGGGCGAGAGATGGATCAGCTGATATAGACAAACCCTAGGTGGTGGCCTTCGGGTTCTTCCCCTCCTCGTGTGCCTCCCGTGGACCAGGTGTGGTTTTAGACTATTTGGCCACTTAGAGGCCACTCAGCAGAGGGAAGTTAGAGACACCCCTTGAAATATATGGACCAGATAAAGCATAAGCAACAGGTGAAAAATCTTTCACTACCATCAGGGAACTTTGGAGGTCTTCAGAAGTGGGGTGAGGGTCTCTGAGGAAGCAAAAACCCACAACAGCACCCCCAAGGGAAAGAGCCCCTTCACCCCATTGGGGACAGGGAATGTGACATCATGGCCTTCATGGACAAGGCACACAGGATGTGGCTTCCCCTTACCTCCTGTCCCTCCTTACCCCCCAACCCTGTCAGGGTCAGAGGCTGGTGCTAGAAAGACCAGGCGGACAAAGAGGAGAAGCCGGTAGAAGGGAAAGAGAGGGGATGACAACCACCCCGGTCCCTGGATTTCCTGTCTGCCCCAGGCCCAACACAGGACAGTGTGGCTCCATCACCTTTAAATCAGTGGTGACTTTTGATTAGCACGTGGGACTGAGATTCTCTGTTATAACTTCCAGTGTCCATGAGAGTGTTTCTTCCCTGCCAGGACCAGAGGGGTCGTGGGCCCCAGGAGACAGGCTGGCCCCACAGAGCAGACTTAAGAGGACAGGCAGGCCCATGAAAGTTCCTTGAGGATGACAGCCCAGGATGTGTGTGACTTGCTGAAGAGAATGCATGACCAAAGCACTATAAAAGCGCAAAAAGGGAACTTTATAAACAGCCCTCAATTAATTCCTGGGCACCTCCGTGTCCTTATTCAAAAGCAGGAAGAAAGTAAGAATTTAGGATCTGGCTCTTCTTAAGAAGATAGTGAGGAGGAAGGGATATCCATGGACCACGTGTCCACACTCTGGGCCGGGCCTTCTGATTTCATCTGTGCCTAAAATCTGAGGATTGTGGGTAGATGCCAGATAATGCCGGATAAAAGAAAACTATTTGTCTCAGCCGAATGCCTCCGCACCAGAAATCTTCATTTGTTGCTCAGATGCTAGGGAAGGAAGAACAAAAGGCTCAGGACTCCTGGATTCAATCAACTTATCTTCTTTTTTTTCCTTCAGGAGCACTTTTCACCACCTGGCAATATTTCTCCTTTTAAGCCAGGATTTGTGCTTTTAAAGCTTTATAAAATGTGCAGTTCAAGCTTCACTTCTCTGGCAGGCAGACTATTCCCAGAGCCCACAGTCCCCTGTACCAGTTCTTTCTAACGGATGTCACCATGCGGGGAGGCAGCGCTGTCCCCGGCCCCCAGAAGGCATTCCCTGCAAGCTAAGCCAGTAAAAGGCTCTCAAGGAGCAGATGTTTCTATTTGAGGCTGATAGGAACTGCACAGCCCATTTTTCTCCCCATCAGTTTCCAAGTGCAAGAGGCAGCTGTTTACCAGGAACACAGACCCAGATCCTGATAAGGTTCATGGCGGAGCCGGGCCTGCCCAACAGAGGCCTGACCAACACCAGAATGAGGTTATTAATGGACCCAGGGAGAAAGCTGGCAGTGGGACACTTTTAAATCATCTGGAGGAGAAAAGTCCTGGTTTTGAGGATGCAGTCTGATGTTTGAAAAAGCATAATCAATGGAAATTGTTGATTTACTCCAATTTCTATCAGGGACTGTTACTCACCTTAAAGAAAGGGCTGCCGATTTCTCAGCGTATTGTTTTTAGCCCAGAGTGCACAACCCAAGGGACAGAGCATCATGCATGGCTTTCCCAGAATGCTCACCTGAGGCAGGTTGGTGCTAAGCAGTGTGACTCACCCCAGCTTATGGCCACCCCCTCCGGCTGGCACCCGCTGCGTTTCTATTATGACTTTGGGAACCAGGAGGCCTGGCCCCTCTGCCTATGGGCATGCTTCTTCTCATGAAATGTTTCCCATACTCCTTCTAGCCACAGAAATCAACATCGGCTTTGCAGAAACCCAGGTATATTCAAATAACCAGATGTCACCTTCCTAACTCAAATTCTAGTTCTTGCAACTTTATGCTATGCTCACTTTAGTAGCAAGAGACAAATGTTTAAGAGCAAGTTTCTGATGTGGTTTTGGAGTGGAAATATTAAAATTAAGAAATTCTGAGGCATTGACTTCAATTTTTCTACAAATTGGAAAATGGCCGCAATTATTCTTTAAATAGAAAGTTACAGAAACAAACCTTTCATTTTGTAACGAAAACCCCACGGACTTAGAATAAGATCCATCTGGGCAGAAAAAAAGACATTAATTCAAATTCACTGTAAAACAGAACAGCTTAATATTAGAATCTCTCCTATGTGCATGTTTTGATAAGGGAGAATGTATCAGAGATAATAAAAGGCATTGCATTTATTGAGTGATTAATAAATGCCTTAATATGATCAGGAGCTCTCATACATATCCTGTTTCATCTGCACCACAATTCTGAGAGGTTGATATCATTATGCAAATTTTGCAGATGTGAAATGGAGGCTCAGAGAGGTCACCTAATTTGCCTAAGATAATACAGCTAAAAATAGTTAAAGTTCAGAGCTTATTTTTTATTATTTATTTCTAAATCTGCTTACATAAGTGGTAGCTATACATAAAAAACACTGAAACTCACTGAGAAGTTACTTACCATCAACGACGACTACCTTTACTTCCATGTGTACATGTG
This sequence comes from Smutsia gigantea, assembly GCA_032199065.1. Lineage (NCBI taxonomy): Eukaryota > Metazoa > Chordata > Mammalia > Pholidota > Manidae > Smutsia > Smutsia gigantea. The sequence continues at coordinate 59,817 of JAVSCE010021509.1, forward strand.
TCCATGCACACACTCATATACACATTTAAAATGGAATCATATTATTCATACCATTATATATCTGCTTTCTCATTTTACATGATATAATCATGACTGTCTTCCACACTTTTTTTCATTGTCCCATAATACTCCATTGCCTTGCTGCACCAAATTATATTTCACCATTCCTCTCTTGGTTAATTAGGTTGCTGCTAATTTCTTTCCATTGTCAACAATGATGTGATGAATATCCTTGCAAATAGATCTTTGCTGTACCCAGGATTCTTTTTTGTTTAAATTCCTACAAATTGAATTTCTAGGTCAAAAACAAAGCACATTTTAAGGCTTTTATATGTATCATAAAATCACACTCCAAAGAGTATACCAGGTTAAATCAGTGTCCACAAAGGCCCCTTTCCTCAAACACTAACACTGCTGTTGTCTTTTTCAAAAATGCCAATTTTATAGTTTAAACCAACATCTCATTTAAATTTTATTTCTTTAATTAGTAGTGATACTGAGCTGTTTATAGTTGTTTCTGGCTATTTGCCTTTCTTCTTTTGTGAATTGCCATTTATGTCTTTTGCCCATTTTTAATCAGGCCAATCATCCTTTATTTTATTGATTTGTAAACACTCTTGATACATTAAGATTATCACATTTTTTTCCATAACCTTCGTTGCAGATCGATGTGCTAACTCATGTTAAGCTACTTTTCTAATTGTGGTAGTAATTTGCCAAACTAAAACTTTAAATTATCTTTAGTATGTCAAGTGTACCATTCTTTAAAATCTCATCTTTGACTAGACATAAAAATCAACATATGTATTATTCTAGTGTTCTTACAGAATTTTTAAATAAAATCTTTAATGCATCCTGAAATTTTATTGTACACTAAATTGTTACACATACTTGGACCTGTGTGTGCACTTTATTTTTTTTTATTAAGGTATTATTGATATACACTCTTACGAAGGTTTCACATGAAAAAACTATGTGTTTGTGTGTGCACTTTATACTCTGTTCCTTTGATTTGCTTGGCTCTGAGCCAGAGCCACCTGCTTGATTCATTGTAGGTCACTGGAATGGCTTCTTTCTGCCCCCAGAGCCTATGTTTTTCCATAATAACTCATCTGGGGGCTTGGAGAAGGTGACTGTTACCATGATGGGGTTGAGAAGAAAAACCCTTACAGAAACATGTCAGTACTTCCCAGTTGTCACCAGAGCTGGTCTTGCTAAGGACAATAAAATGAACACAAGACTGAATGAATGGCAGATATGGAATTGAGGCTATGTTTGCGGAGAGTCAAAGGATTCATCCCATTTTAAAAACATGAATGGAGGTTGATGGAGGGTTACTGTGTGCTAGAAATTATGCTAGGCTCTGGGGACATGGAGAAGAATAAGATACAATACCTGGTTTCAGGGAGGCCACAAAGTGGTGACATGTATAGAAATCAGACACACTGACCTCACCTCAGTCTGTGACTCTTCCCAGCATCTCAGCTGGGGCCGCCAGCCCTGAGCTCAGAATCAGCCCTGCCTTGGCTCCTGGTGAGGCAGGAACTACCTAAGCGGTCCAGATTCCCTCCTCCAGTGAGTCTGCTATTAAATCAGTCCTCCACTTTTTGCTACGTGCTGAAAGATTTTAGTTTTGTGTCTTCATTGTTAACATGGATCAAACACAATAAATAAAAACACAATGGCAATGCCAAAAATAAAAGTTAAAATTTTCAAAAGAAATGATGGGCTCCCTATGAGCTTTCTCCAGGGGAAAAGCAGTTCCCCCTTCCTGCAGGCTGCAGCTCAGAACAGTGCTGGCCTTTCCCTGGGGTCAAAATTCACCAATGCATGCCCTGCCATACAGAGATCCAGGCTCCTGCAGCTGAGGATCTCCAGATCACTCTAGGAGTTCAGTCTCCAGGTTTTTGCTTCCATTCTTGTACAGACACTGTTAGTTGACTGAACCAACCTCCTGTACCTCTGGCATTTCCCACGTCACCTTGTTTGATGGACCTATGGGTGATCATCTGATCCAATTATGTTGTTGATGAGGGGGACTCCAGGAAAGCTTATTTTAAGAGCCTGTCTCAGGTGGGATGTCCCTTCGACATTTTGCAACTTCTTCTTCTTCCTCCTGGAACATGAATGCAATGGCTGGGACTGTAGCTGCTGTCTTATGATTATGAGGCAATAAAAATGAGTGCAAAAACCTACACCCTGGGAATAACGGAACAGAAGAAAAGGAGTTTGGGTCCTTGATGTCAGATAAAGTCTCATTTATTCAAGCTGTTATAATTTTTGTTATTTGGGTAGCCAAAACCATTGTTATTATGATCCTTATTCTGGGGTCTCATTCCAGTAACATGACTGGTTTTCTCAGTGCACTTGCCTACTTCTTGTTGCAGATGAGAGGTCAGATGAAGTACTTTTTTTTTTGATTGAGGTAAAATTCCCATGATAGAAAATTAACCATTAACTATTTTAAAGGGTATAATTCAATGTCACTTAGTACATTCACAATGTTGTCTAACCATCATTTCTGTCTGGTTCTGAGACATTTTCATCACCCTAAAAAGAAATACCATACCATTAGCAGTCACTCCGCATTCTTCCCTTCCCCAGCCCCTGGCAAACACTCTCTGCTTTCTGTCTCTGTGGATTTGCCTATTCTGGATGTTTCATATACATTGAATCATACAACATGTGGTCCTTGGTGTCTGGCTTCTTTCACTTAGCATGTTTGTCAGGTTGGTTCATGTTGCAGCATGTGTCAGAAGTTCACTCCTTTTACTGGCTGAATGATATTCCACTGTGTGGATATACCACCACCTATGCTTACCCACCAGGTGATGGACATTGGGATTGTTTTCACCTTCAGGTTATTGTGCATTATGCTGCTATCAATGTTAAAGGTTTTGTTTGAACATCTGTTTTCAATTTTGGTGAGTATATACATAGGAGTGAAATTGTGAGTCATGTGGTAATCCTATGTCAAATTTTTTGAGGAAAGGTAACCTAACTCTTGGCAGCTCTTTTTCCTCATAATCCTGGAGGATGCTCCCTGAATGCCAAACTGGGGACTGGAGCCCTGAATGCCAGACCAGGGACCAGTCTGTCTGAAGACTCTACATGCTGTCCAGCTGGGGATCCTCCCCCAGTTGTGGTGCTTCCTCCACAAGTGGTCATCCCAGGACTTCAGCTTCAAGGCCTGGATAACCATGAGCTACCTTCCTGACCAGCGGTCCTGTTCCTCTGGAACACAGTGTCCTCCAGGCTAGACCATCTCTCCAACCCCAGGTCCTGGGAATCGAGCACTTCAGATAGAAAAGAAAGGAAAGAGCAGAGGTGGACCAGTGAGTGTGCCCAGCAATCCTGGATAAGTGGACTCTGGTCGAGGTCTCCAGGATTAGAGGAGGGGCCAGAGAGAGGAGGACTGGCAGAATGTGGGGCCAAGAAAGGTGAAAGAGCAGGCCCAAGAAATAGCTGAAATGACCAAAAAGTGGAACGCTCAGCTCTCTCAGCTGGACCCAGAGGCAGGAAGCAAGGAAGAGGCAGAAGAAAAACAATGCTCCAGATACTGGACCGATTCCTCAAATGCCAGACATTTCAGGGTGTCAAAGACTTCCACAGCACTCAGACAGTACGCTTTTTTCATGCCCAAAAATGTGAGTCTGGGCCTGAAGCAATTCTTCAATCTTCCACTCGCACCCCCTCCTTGCTAAATTGGGTTAGAGGCTCTAAGAAAGTCCAAATCGCAGTCAATCTTTTCAATGAAAGGTGCACATAAGAGCAGTAATATGTTTCTGCTGTGAGTAGATATACCAGCACATTTTTCAGAGTATAGATGCAAGAGTTTCAGGGATAGATCTTTGCTTTATGTAATCAATAAATGCTAGGAAAGAGTGTCAAAATTTAGAAAAGGTTACACACATTTATGTATTAACTCAAAGTGGTAAAAAATGAAAACCCCAAAGTTTCCTCTTCTCTTTGTTTCCAAGGAGACCAGCAGTTTTGTATCTCAGTATTCTATCACTCTTTAAGTGAGAGAAGCAGACACACAGTACTCCCTTCCTCTTAAAGAAATAAAGCCCATCGCTCATACAGAAGAGGATTTGGGGCTGTGTTCTTCATTTCACAGAGCAACAAGGGCCCTCAGAGCCTGATGGGTCCATTCAACCCATTTTGCAAATTGAAAAGCTGGCCCCCCATAAGGTTAGGTGATTGTTCAAGGTCAAACACAGGCAGTTAAGCAAGGGTGACAGCTTGAGCCTTTTCCCATCTGTTGCATTTTTTTTAATTACACAACAATATTATATTACTAATACAGGACTGCACTAATATATACAGCAGTATAACAACAGTAGACCTCTTTTCGGGTCCCAGACCTGGTTCTGATGTGTGTTGTGGGGAATGGGGTGCTGGTCTTGCCGGTCACAAGCCCCAGGCAGTTCCCTGTGCTCCTGACCTACCGGCTACAGGTTGGAGGTTCCCATGACCTCCCCCTTAGGTTTGATTAATTTGCTAGAGTGGCTCACAGAACTCAGGGAAACACTTAGGTTTGCCAGTTTAAGAAAGGATACCGTGAAGGATGCACGTTAACAGTCAGATAAAAAGATACAAAGGGCAAGGTCCCAAATAAAGGAGCTTCTATCCTCCTGAAGCTTGGGGCCTAGCTTGGTGGCACATGGAGGCATTCTAGTTCCCCAAGTGTGGAAGCTCTCTGACTGAGAAGCCGGATCTTAGAGAGCAACAAGCTCTTCTCCAGAGGGTTCTGCAAGGGCTTCATTGCATAGTCATGTTTGAATAAGTCACTGGCCACCGGCTGATTCAGCCTCCAGCCCCCGCCCTTGGGTGGGGTCCAAAAGTCTCTCCGGAACATGACAGGACACCCATTTCACCTTTAAGACTCTGAAGTGTTTTCAGGAACTGTGGATGAATACATCAGGGAAATAATATTTTTGGTCATCTGAATGACGACCTATGTATTTTTATGAGTCATTTTACTGCACCATCACACTGCTTCCCTTCTTGCAGTTTAAGCTGAGATTCCAAACAAAGAAAGGAAGCGACCGTTGCACCCCGGCAGGCCTGGGGCTCCTGCTTCGCCTTTGTTCACAGTATAACTGCCAAAACTGATGGCTCAGAGCTCCTGTTCCAAATCCTGTCTTCTGGTTAGGCTCTGATTTTCTTCCTCCTGGTATAATTACCCAACTTACTCAGAGATGTCTGACCATAGGTGCTTGTGAGGGTGGGATGGGCTACTGCAAGAAGTCTGAGGCTCCAGGCCCGTAGGTTGAGGCTGTAATAACAACAGTACTAACGAGAGCTGACCTTGTAGCTGGCACGGGCCTGGCACATCATACAAACCAACTCCTATGAACCCCCACCAGACCATCGCAGCAGCTGTGACCCACTCCTCATCTAATAAACTGAGGCAGAAATGCTTGTCCAAGGCTACATTGTTAATGAACAGCAAGCTGAGATCACAAGCCAGGGCCTCTGACCTCCCCAGGGCCCATGTCCTCAGACCCCCACCCCCCTGGGGGAAACATAAGGGAGTGGGGTGGGATGGAGGCCGTTTACTGATTTGTCCCCTTCTCACCGCATACTGTTCACAGCAGCAGAACTGTTGCACCAAGAATGGACGCACATCACCGCCCTGAAGGCCTCCTCTGACTTAGGACTTTTTAAAAAGGAAAGGTTGGCTGAGAATGGTCAAACCACGTGGAATGGGAATTACGTTTAAGGCTAAGTTAAAGGCAGAATCCTATTTAAATCAAGTTAAAGACAGTGCCCAAGTCTCCAGGCTGATCTTCCCCTTCCCAGCTTTCGAGTGACTGGCTTAGAGGAAGGAACCGAGGATCAGACAGACCCAGATCCAAATCCAGCTCCAGCTACGCCATAGGCAGAGGGGCATGGCAGCACTTGCTGCTTATTCATCCCTCAGCGGAGAGGACCTGGCGACCCCCAGCTGACGGGGAATGGGAGAGCCATCTCTGTGCTCCCTGCCTCTTTTCACCGCACGATCCACTTCTGAGGTTGCTTAACAAGGCGCCCCATGCTTTCCTTGCCCCAGGCCACTCCAGGCTGGGAGCACTTCTCTGGTACTAGGAGTTTGTGATGACTTGCAGAAGTCACCTTACATCTGTGCTTATTTACAGGCTCAAAACATGTGCTTGTACTAACTTATTATCCAGAGTACAGCTGAGGAAGCTGATTCTGCCCAAGGCAGTCTGTGAGCTAGCCTCCTGCCTGTTTCTGCAGGCGTGGCTCTTCCCTGGCTGTGGAGCTTTGGTTCACAGTATGACTTCCCTCAGCTGCGCTGTGCTCTGTCTCTGGTGCCAGAGGGTATTTCTACCTGCTATCCTGACAACGTTTACTACCACTGCTGACTGCCCACCCTATGAGCCCTGATGTGTAAATACTGAAAATGTCATTCCCCTGCTCTGTGACTTGCCATAGCACTGTGCATACACACCTGCCTACACACACAAAAAGACTCTTAGCTTCTGTGGCTGAGAACTCAGAGCGTGCACAGCCTTGACCTGGATCTGTCTACAGAAACAAATATATAGTTTACACGTGTCATACAAATTTTGCAACGAAGAAATGGTGATTGAGTGGAGGATCTCACATGAGTGGGTGGGGACATAACCCCTCCATATGCTGACAGTAATTCATCAGATATCCTTCCTGGGGCGCCGTAAATACAGTGGAGTTATTGCGCAAGCAATTCTGGTTGTTACTGGTTCAATTTACAGAGCATTTAAGTATGAAGGAGGTACCCACCGGCATTTGGAAGGACAGATGTCCCTCTGGAAGGACAGACGCTCCCCACCCCTGCCCTTTCCATCACCCCTCCGTTCCCCACACCACCTCTCTCTACACTGTCTACAGTGTCTTTCTCTTTCCACATATTAACACTCTCCCCTCTCTCTCATCTTAAAAAATAAATAATCCCTCCATAATCTTAAGTAACTGTGAAGACTCAGTGAGTGGAAGCAGAAACGGCTTCATACGTTCTCCACGGCCCCTTCATGCCCCCTCTCTAGAGGGCACTTGCCAGTGGAATTCTCTGGGATGGCAGGAACGGTCCGTGTCCACCCATCCACTCGTGTAGCCACTAGACTCGTGTGACCATGGAGCACTTAAAATGTGGCTGATGTGAGAGGATCTGACTTTTTTATTTCATTTAATTTTCGCTAATTCAAATTTCAATCGCCGTGTGTGGCTTGTGGCTACCATTGTGGCTGGTCTCAGCCCACTGCCATCACCTTACGAGTCACCTTCAGTGGCAGGAAGTCTCATCTTCCTATGGGAATGTCTTCCCTGGTGTAATCATCACGTCGCTACAGTCAGGTCTAGGGCCATAATGATATTCCACACTTTTATCCACGTGACCCCCTCCGCTCTGCCCACCCAGGCCCTCTCTCTGGAGTGGGTGGTGTGTTTGGCGTGGTTCTGAGCAGCAGTTTCTTCTGACCTGGTTCCACCCCTTGTCCTCACTTCTCATTCTCCCAGTCTCACGGTAGTGCAGACAGCCTACCTGGACCCCTGCAGTGGTGGTCCAGACGGGGAGCACCTGTGGTTGCTGACCCTTCTGCTTCTAGGACATATTTATGGGGGATTTTTATACCCTCAGTCAGGCCACTTAGCTCAGTGCATACCCCTCAACCCCCAGCTACTCCCATGTGGACCTCGTGGGGGCTTTTTTAAGACAACACCACATGGGCTTTGGCCCTCCAGGACTACAGCTGGTCTCAAGCACAGTCCTCAGTGGAGATGCCCCCCAAGAGTTTCCCAGCTTGCAGTCTGCTCTCAACGTCCAAACTCCAGGGTCCTGCTGCACCCCGTGCCCCACCCCGTTCTGCCACCCAGGTGTTCAGCTCCCTTTCAGATGGCAACAGCCTTCCCCCACGGCTGCAGGAAAACACCCACAGCCTGGCTCCGCAGCTCACGGCCTGATGGTAGCTGATGCCTCCTTCTTCCTCCCTCATTGTCACCCTGGCTTCTTCTAAGGAAAAGTATGTTAAATTGCCAGGCCTCAGAACAAGGAATTATGACCCGGCAGAAAGAAAGCACTCAATTTTTCCCTCCGATCTGCTCTGACTTTGGTCCTGAGATTGTTGAGGTCAGCCTAGTTGTCCCAGGAGTTTGGAGACAGATATGCTCACAAAAGTTGTGATACCCTCAGTAAGAGTTGTTATGACCATTGTTATGGAGTGTTGCAGGAACACAAGACAGCAGCTAACTCTGCCTTAGGGAAAGCAGAGAAGGCTCCCTGGAGGAGGTGACATCTCAGCAGTGTCTTGCTGCAGGCAAGAGCAGGAAAGTGGGAAGAGGAACCAGCTGAGGCAAAGACCCACAGTCATAACAACGTGAAGCTAATCAGAGAAGACCCACGTTGTTCCCATGGGACTAGATCGTTGAGAAATGGAAAAGGATGGGTAAAGATTTTTAAGGAACGAGCATGTCATGTGGTTGAGTGGCCTCATTGGTCACATAGGTGGTTACCAACTATGCCTATGTGTCAGACTAGCCCTAAGAATCTGATTCTTATTAGAACTATGCTGTTATGAATTCATAGCATCTTTAGGGCTGAGTCTTTGGAGAGATTCAGAACACCCCACGCATTCACAGATTAGGAAATTTAGGAACAGAAAGGATAAGGGACTTGCAAGAGGCAATACAGCAATTTAGGATGGAGCCAATGACCCTGAGTTGGTGGCCATGAACTCAGGATTCACACATCGGGGACACATGGAAGCTGTACAGGTAAACGTCACAACCAAGAGTATTGTTGGACATGAAAGTCGTGTTGTGACTATGAGTGGGTTTTATTATATTTTTATACTTCTTCTATTTGCCAAAAAAAAAAAGTTCCACAATGTATGTACATTACTTCTGCAATGAAAAAAAAATGTACATATTTGTAAGGGAAAAAATAAGTCTTTTTAGTACCTTAGCCATTAAGAGGCTTGGATTATGGTTCACAGCCTACTTGCCCTGAAGTGGATTTAACATGACAGGGAAGAGTGTTCAGAGCAGGTTCCCACTAAGTGGGAAGGAGAGCCAGGGGGTCAAGTTTTTGTGGTTCTATTTATCTCCACTTGGATCTTGGCTACCTTACACTTTGAGATACATTCTTTGGCTTCTAGCTGACTCCTTTCTAAAATAAGATAGCTTGGTGTCTCTTTAAATAGAAAGATTGCATGGTTCTTTAAGAAAGTAAAACACAGTGGCTGTGACATCAGGGTATTTACCAGAGAGAATTGGTAACAGAGCTCAGAAAATTTTTTTTTAATCCCATCTGGGTATTTATGCTATGCAAATAATCAGAGAGTGCACAGAGGTTGTACACAGGTCACTACAGCATGGTGCCTGGTGACCCACTTGTGGTGAAGGAAATAAAGGAAGAAGGGAAAAGATGGGAAATTGCCTGAAATAGCTAAATGTCCAATAATCAATGATGGACTAAACCATTATACATGAATATCCTGTTATAGACTGTTTATGTCTATGTATATGATGTGATAAATCAGAATGCAAACACTGTGAATGTTGTCTTCAAGGATGTCTGCGTGTGTTTCATATGCTCAGAAACAGAACTGGAGCACATTCCGTGCTGATTTCTGGGTATGGGAATTACAGGTGATCTTCATTTCCTTCTTCATATTTCTGTATTCCTAAAGTTTCTGCAATAGACACCCTACTTCTACCATCAGAATAGTCACAAAATGTGACTAGAGCATTGTTTGCACTGGTCAGAAAAATGTCAACAAAAATAAAATTAGCTTTTTGTGTGTGTGCTGGGCACCATGCAGTGTGTTGGGGATACAGAGAAGAGTCAGATGCAGTTCCTACGTCCTTGAACCCAGAGACCATTGGAGGAGACAAATTTAGATAAATGCAGTGCAACATAAAGTATTGGCTAGGTTGATAAATAAGAGGGCTGAAGAAATGCAAAGGGAAAGCACTCACTCTGTCCAGGGAAGGTGAGCAAAAGCACCACAAAGGAGGGGTTATTTGAACTGGGCTCTGACGAGCAAAGAGGAGTTTGTCAGGAGGCCCTAGTCACAGTAGGGGCATTTCCCACAGCCAGATGGGCAAGAACAAGGGAAGGAGAGCTAGCAGTCATCAGCATTGGAGAACAAAGAGGGAGGCGATGAAGAAAAGTCCCGTATGGCCACTAACAATTCTGGGCTCCATTCTGTGGGAATTAAGGACAGCCTCAATCAGACTCCAGCTAAGAAAACTTACTTGAATCATTTTTTAACAGTTAGTCGTCTTTGGTGTTTTGTTTTGTTTTTTCATTAGGATGATGAAATTATGGGTCACTGCCTTTTTTTCTATTCTCTCCTTTTTATATATGCTGTCCTGTTGCTAAATTCATTTCGTAATTTTAAAAATTTGGGAAACATAGTTTTATAGAGTGTCAACCAACTTTTGCTCTGCAGATGCTATCTCTTCTTATGATTGAAAAGTATGAATCAAGTTGGAAATGTCTTCTCCCAGAAAAAATTTCCCATCAACCAGAACATTGAAAACTTCGTCCGCAAAGGAAATCATTGCCTCTTCTCAGTGGGCTTCCAGTCATTCGGCCATGCATCTTCTGTGTAGGTGTGAACAACATGCCGGTGAACATATCTGCAGCCTGCCTTTTTCACTTACCATAAACATTTTCCCATGCTGTCATCCGTTCTCTGAAATGCTCCATCAAACATTCCTTAATCGTCCATGAGCAGATGCTCCATAACTTACTTAAATATCCCCCCACTGTTGGGCTTGTAGTTTGCTTCCAATGTGCTAAAATAAGTCTCTCATGAACTTCTTCATATGTCAGCTGATTTCTTGGAATCAGCTATTAGAAAAGAGAATCTGGGGTAAGGACGAATAGAATCAGTCTCAAAGGAGTTAAGGAATCTGGACGTATCTAAGACCCTTCATACATAACGCCAAATTGTTTCTGCGCGTGGGGTGTTTCCATTCACACTCCGTGTGCAATATGGTTTCTAGCTGCTGCTCTTTTTCATGGCAGCTGGCCTGGATTTTAGTTCTGTATCTAACAACCAGGGGCAAGTCCCCCTTCATTTCTGTCCTTCAACTAAGGAAGGGTGGGGGTGGGGGCGGGGAGGGGTGGTCTTGCAGCTAAAATGCTTTTTTCTATTCTCTATGACTAATAAATTTGAAATTAAGAGTCTGTGCTATTATTTTGAGCTTTTACACTTAAACACAACATTTATTTACAGCTGCCCTTCTTCGGCCCCATTTTTTTCAAGGTGAAACCAGGCAGGAAACAAATCTATACAGCATTTCTCTCACACCCCCCTCCCACAACTCTCATTTTCTGCCAGATTTAAAATGCAATAGTTACAGAGTGGTACTTATTATCTGAGTCCACATGATTCCCTTATCCAGAAGCCTGGCCACCATGATATATAATTTATAAATCCTACCCAGAAACAAGGCAAAGAGGAAATGAACATGAACTTGAAGTGTCTGTGCTAATGAAATCGCTTTTCAGTTTCACATCCCTGCAAGTTCATGCTCATTTTCATTTCTCGATTTCTTCCCAAATTTGTTACCCCAGTGACAGACACTCCAATTACAGCCTCCTTCCCTCACTGGCTCCCATGTTATCCAATAAATGCCATGGCCTTTCACTGCGCTGTGCACTTATTTCCCAATTACTGTGGGTAAACAGGATGAACAAGCAATTGAATGGAAGCTTTTCAATCATCTGATTTGGTCCTGAGCAAAATTTCAGAGATTGAGCCATAAACATCAAGGCATCATCTACAGAAATTGCAAGTGTTGGGAGAAACAGCCTGAATAGGCCCTCTTTTGCAAAAAGCAGATTCCCCTGGGACTTTACCCCAAAGTGACTTCACGTTCCAAAAAGACATGTTTCCATGTCTGTCGTAGTGACGCCCTCATTTGTTTCAGTTCCAAGCTAGTGCCCATCAGCGTCTTTCAATCTCCATTAGCAGGTTGGGAATTTATTTAGAAAGCCGACAGGTACTATTTGGGGAATTAATGACCACTGATTTATGAATATTGAGCAGCATTTCAATAATCGGAGCAGAGTAATCACTTGTGGCTGCTGCAGCTCTCCTTGCCATTACAATCTACAGCAATCACTCAAAGCCAGTTAAATGATTCTGATTTATGACCTTAACCTTCAGGGTCCACTCCATTTGCTCTCTCAGTGTGTAAATTCTAAAAATGCAATTCCTCCCACCTCCAGAGAGCCAATTTAAGTCAACATTATGCATGAACCGAGAATGCAGGAATTCTCAGATCTCTTATTTCACTCATTAAATTTGCACCGAACATCTTGCAATTAAAATTTCATATAGATTTCTTGTGATGATTGACAATTGGCCTTGATAAAATGAGTTCAAATTTGGTCTCTCAGAAGACTTAGAAGGAAAGGGATGGGTCTGGACGTTGTTTTGAGAGAGATGATGACGGGGCACTAACGCTTTGATTAGCATTTTGAACAGACCCGTCCGTGAAGGGCTGCCTCCCCCACACAGTGGAAGACCCGGGGAGCCAAGCGAGACATGAGACGCAAACCCAATCTGCTTTGAAAACACCGCTCGTTTAGTTTGGCAGCAATGAAACAATTCGAACTTGAAGAGCAGGAAGAAGCCTTACAAATCTCATAGATCAGAGCCTCTGTGTTTCAGACACAGAATCTGGTGTTCAGAGGGGAAAGGACTTCCCCAACCTAGCAGAGATGTGGGTGCTCATGAATCTCTTCCTCCTTGGGCCTCCCTTGAGGTGTGACCATGGGGCCAGATTCTGGCCCACAGAGTATTAAAGACGGTAAAAACTGCCACCTCCAGGCTGGCCCATGAAACCCTTCCACACCCAGTCCTCACCCTCTTTCCCACCCTACTGAATGGACAGCTGGGTGCATGAGAAATAAACATGTTGAGTTAAGCCACTGAAGTTCAGGGATTGCTTTAGCAGTTAAACCATTCTAACACATCCTAAGCTCACTGTGGATCAGTAAGCCTACGCTTGAGTAATACACCTAAAAGTGCACAGTGGGTCAGTTGGTCCACCCTTGACTTAAACACCCAAGGGCACCCACCCTTCCCCAGATGATCTGTGCCCAGCAGACTGCAGACAAGGAAGGTGGGTGGCAGAAAACACACGGACACATCCTCAGCATAAGGATGTTGCTGGGGGACACAGGAGCAGGTCAGAGGCTGCAGACCTGGGATTTTGCAGGTCAGGGAGAGAAGGTGGCATTTTCTGGGCATTCATGTTAATACATCTTCATCTTTACCTACAGGCTGCTGAGAACTGGGCCACTTCAGATCCCCCAGAAGGACAATACTGACATTTGGAACAAGAGATTTTTTCCCAGCCTAGAAGTCACTAATGTCTACTGTATATTTGGGGGAAGGGTGACCATCAAAAGGAAAAAGCACACAAATGTCTGGTAGAAAGTGAACTGGAATTTGAGTGAGAATACCTGATTCTGGTCTCAGTCTTACTACTTTGCATCTCACATTTCGATTCTTCAACTGTAAACTAGGAAGCAGGCTCCCTGGAGTTCAAGGTTTCCCATAAGAGTTCAATGAGACTGGACAAGTGAAGCACCTCCCACCCAGAGGTCATCTCATCATCACATAGAGGATGTGAGTTCGGTTTCCAGAATAATTGTCTCCCATCTGCACTAAAAGCTTTGCCTGTGATGTCTGCTAACTTCAAGCCAGTTGGAGGCAAAACAGCATTTGACTTACCCACCTTCCTCCTGGTTGGCCCAGGGGACCTGCAAACCCAGACCCGAACCCAGAGCAGGCTGGGTAGCCAGCCACTCAGCTGGCCTGATTCAGGACAACTGTTGTTTACAGACTCAATTCCAAATGCCACCACACAGAGGACACGGGCAGAACTCCAACAGACAAGGGCCCATCAGGCCGACAGACGTGTCAAAAAGCCTCCAGCACAGCAGGTGGAGCCCTGCTCCTGGGAATCATGCCCACTTGGTACATCTAGCCTGGAGCAAAGCCAGCTGTAGGCAAGGCAGGGAGGGAGCAATGCATTCCCATGGAGCAGTTCTTCTCCATGCCCCTTGCTTCTCTCTGGGTGCCATCCCTTCCTCCACCTCACCAAGCAAAAGTGGACATAATAATGGGGTAAAGGAAGGCTGGTAAATATACGACCCGGCGTACCACTCAGCACACATCCTTCATTCATGAGCCTCATTAAGTGCCTAGGTAAGTGCCTAGGTCCCAGGCACAGTGTTAGGAACTGGAGGACACAGGCTATATGGGGGGAAGGAGGGCTGCCATCTAGTAGTTCAGGATGAGAGGAGCAGAGAGGCAAGAAGACCCATCTGTAAACAGATCACAGCACTGAGAGATTACAGATCCCAGCCCATTATATAGATAAGGCCTGGTGGGAACCCAGAGCGGGCCCAGCAGGGTGGTGGGCAGGGCAGTTCATCTGATGGGGGAAGCCTGGGAAGTGCTCCCTGAGACGTGCATCCCTTAGGCTGAGCAGGTATTCATGAAGCAGTCTGGAGGAGAGCAGTGTTCAGGGCAGAGGGCACAGTGCAGGGAAAGGCATGGATGCATGAAAGAGTATGGCAGTTCGGGAGCTGCTGATAATTCAGGATGGCCAGAGTGTTGTGGGAAAAGTACAGTCCATGGGAGACGAGACTGGAGAGATGGGGAAAGATGACGAAGGGGCTAACCTCACCCTGACCCCAGCTGCAGACGTACCCCACGGTCCTCTAACCAGCACAGCTGTCAGCCCTTCCTCCACAACCAAAGAAAATCATATGCACATGGCTTGGGACCCAGGAACTTAGTGAAGGAAGACAGGACTGAGAGGGGGGTGCATCCCTTGGCGGTGGGGGCATGTAGGGAGGGAAGGGGCAAACCCAGAGCATATCCCTGGGAACCAATTATCTGGGCCATGCCGCTGTCTGGCAACATGATGTGATGAGCAAATGTGGTCCCAGCTCCTGGGACGCACCTACGGCGCCCTGGATATTGGCTCTCAGGGGGAACATAGATAATCACAAGCTGTCAGCACTTGTCCATGACATCAGCCATCCTGTGATTTATCCACCTGGTGTTATACTCGGCGAGATCCAGTAATGGGGCACTTGCATTGCACAATGCCGTCCCTGCTGTACAGAGCTGTCGCATCTGCCCACTGACACTAATAAGTAGGAAGAATGGGGAAAATCATTACAACAAGAATGATCTCACCCTGCATCCTGACGGCACCTGCGGCTCCTGACACACTGTGATGCACATGGCCTCAGTTTCTCGGGCTCCTGAGGAAGCAGCTTGCACGTGCTCAAATCAGACCCCCTGCCGTCGGGATCGGGGGGCTCCTG
The DNA here is from genome assembly GCA_032199065.1 of Smutsia gigantea. NCBI lineage: Eukaryota > Metazoa > Chordata > Mammalia > Pholidota > Manidae > Smutsia > Smutsia gigantea. The sequence goes on from JAVSCE010021509.1 coordinate 75,169, forward strand.
AGCCCACCTCTCTGTCCATTACAGCCTTGTATCTTCCCCAGTTTAGTTTAGTGCTTAGTAAGGAGCATGTTGCCATCTCATAAAAAGGTGCTACTCTAATAATAACCATCCCAGCCATAAGATCCAGTGCTAATAGACACTGTGCAAAAGCATATGAACGACGTTGGCATTACTGTTCCCATTCAACAGAAGAGAAGGCAGCTTCTGAGGCAGTTTGTCCAAAGCTGGCCAGTGTGAGAACTGAGCTCACCCCAGTTTTGTTGAATGTTGTCTCCTAATAATCAGGAAATTAAGTGATCACTGCTAACTACATCAGTGCAGACCCTAAGACAGCCCTGCACAGCAGCACACCCCTTCAGTCGGGGTGCCCTTCTCAGTCGGCACCTGGGCTGAGAGAATGTGAAGGGGACACACCATGCCATGAGTGGACTCTGGCAGAGCTGAGTCTAAGCTGTCCAGACCTCTGAGGAAAAGAGTATTAAACAATCTCTGTCAAAGACTCAGAAGAGCAGAGAGAAAGAATACATGTGTGTTTGAGTGTATGTGTGCGTGTGTGTTTACAGCTGACAGAGAGAGGCAGAGAAAGAGACAGAGAGAGCTCTAGACTGATCAAGAGAAACAAAAGACATCTCTGTTTGCAAAGTAATATTTAGGACCAATTATTACACATTCAACATGCCTCCTTTGGTTAAAGTGAATACACTGAGCTCTCAGCTGCAAAACATTGGAGCATCTCAGTAACAATCTGAGTCGTCAATCTGTGTGTATCCCTGTCACAGCTCCAATTGTATTCTAGCTAGAATCTTACCACACTACATCCATCTGCTTCCAAAGATCATGTAGGTGGAAGATTATTCTAAGTGTGTTTCTGAAGGGTAGGATTTCCAGCTTGTATATCACTCCACCCACAGTGCCCGGCAGAGTGTCAAGCTCATAGTAGATACTCAACAAGTATTTTTTGACTGAAAAGTTCACATATCTGTCAACACTGTAGACAAAGCAAGGACATGCCCAAGAGCAGACCAGAAAGACACCTGTGCACCCATGTTCGCAGCAGCTTTATTCACAAGAGCCAGAAGTGGCATTATGGATGAATAAGCAAAATGTGGTCTATCCGTACAAGGGATTATATTATTCAGCCATAAAAAGGGAGGAAATTCTAACACATCCTACAACAAGGATATGCCTGGAGGACATTGTGCTAAATAAGAAGCCAGACACAAAAGGACAAATATGGTATGATTCCTCTTATGTGAAATATCCAAAAGAGGCAGATTCATAGAGGCAGAAAGTAGATTAGCAGTTAGAAAGGGCTGTGGAGAGGGACGAATGGAGAGTTACTGCTTTAATGGTCCAGAGTGTCTGGGTGATGAAAAATTTTGCAATGAGATAGTGGTGATGGCCGGGCAACACTGTGAATGTAATTAATGCCCCTGGATTGTATACTTAAAAATAGTTAAGATGGCAAGTTTTAGGTTATATGTATTTTGCCACAATAAAACAAAAATTTCCCCCAAAAAAGAAATCAAGGATTGATGAATAGATGACACTGGCAAGTGTAATGTCTGGGTATTTTCAAAAAGAAAACAGTAGATCAGAGTAAGGAGTAGCTGATTCACTCCAGAGCATCAGAGAGGGCTTCTAGGAGGAGGTGATGTCCCAATGTGCAGTCAAAGGCATTGGTCTGTGCCAGCCTGAGAGGTCAGTTGGGAGCTGCAACAGCGCACAAAAGGTTTTGCCTCCTCCAATTCTTGGTAATTAGATATATATGACCTGCTGAACCCCAAGCAGTGCTTTATGTCCCCCGCAAGGGCTCTCTGGGTTCCAGAAAAAGGACCATCTACCACTCCCAGGGAGTCCACTGTCCAATCTCAACACCACTCAGAACCTGCACGCCTCTGCTCAGCGCCTCCTCCACAAAGTCCTCCTCTGCCCGTTCTGCACCAACTCTCCCCGCTCTGCATTCTGTTGTGCTCCCAAGCTGTTCCACTCATTCTAAGAACTTAATTACACACTGCTTAGTATTGCTTCCTAAGTCAGGGTCCCCAAAGCCATTCTGTGACTTAGCAATCCCCTCAAATGCTCCATGAGCAAGAGTTTCCAAGGTCAGATCACTTAAGGAAATCTAGCACACAGTCTCTCCTCCTTGAACCACACACAGCACATGAACTTCTGAAAGACTGAGAAACTCCAACCATGTTTAACTTTGTTTTGTGCTTTGCAAAATGATTTGTCCACATGGCTCTTTTTTATTAGCATCAGTTAGTATCTTGCTCTCCTCTTGCTCCTCAGGGCCTATATAGGGACATTCTGCCCTGAGAGATTCACAAACCAACACCTTGTCTTCCCAAGTAGAATGTAGGCTCATGGAGGGTAGGATCTGCGTTTGCAATTTCTTTTCTCCCATCCCCTCCCGGTGCCAAGCTCAGCACCTCACGGTACATCCTGAAGGACCCTGTTTCCTTGACGACCAGCCCGGAGCTGCTATTTCAGGATTTTCTCTCCATCTTTGGAGCCCCAGGAAAGCAGCAAATGCCATAAGGTATTAGTCTGAGTGTGCAGTATTTTCAGCAAGGTGGCATTAATAATGTTCAGTGCATCTCATCAGCCAGGGCTCCCCAGGACAGGCAGGACAAGATGCTGCCGCTGCTGACATATCACCAAAGCCACCTCCTCGACAGCCCACTGCTAACGGCAGCGCCCCCTTCTCTTTTATTTGTCCAGCTAATTTGGAAGGTGGGAAGTGGCACTGCATTGTAATATGGCCCCTCTGGTGAGTAACTCCAGCCTCTGTCACACCATCTGTTTTCTCGTTGTCAACAGCTCCACTGGGCTTGTGGAGCGCTTTACAGGGATACCAAGGCCCAAGGGTGTTCTTCCTGTCTCTAATTATAAGGACAGCGCAATTGCCACCAGGTCCTAGGAACAGAGGCATAGATGAGGCTTCCTCCCTCCTTAGGTAAGAGCTGGCTGGAGCTCCCCCTATCTGGACCCTCAGCTGTTTCCCCTTCATTCTGCCCTGAGCCTCTGGGCTCTGCCTGAGATAGAAAGCAGCCCAAAGGTCTTCCCTAACCACACCAATCTGCCAGCACAGCTCAAAGACACAGACTTGGCTTATGAGTCAAGGAGGTATCTATGACCAGATGACTAGGAACGGCCAAGTAACTGAACCGTGACAGATAAGCACTGTTCCCAATAGACTTTGATCATAGGTTAGGTTTATTTCTTCAGTCTACAAGCCAAGCCACAGAGGGCATGGCTTCTTAATAAATGGTCCCAAGACATGGAGGCGTCAACAACGATCATTAGCTTTGCTTACAAATCTTCAGCTTGGGTAGGGCTCAGTGGGGTGGCTCATCTCTGCCCCATGCATCTTGCAGGATTCAGCTCCAAGGTGGCACATTAACTCCGCTGGCAAATGGGTGCTGGCTGTAGGCTGGTGGCTCGGTTGGGGCTTTCCTTCAAGGGCCTTGATCCTTTCCGCACGGCCTTGCTTATTTCTCCTCTGGGCTACTTTGGTATGACTTGGTCATTCCAGCCTGAGCCCTGGAGCCCCAAAGCACTTCGCCCATGGACTCTGATAAAGGCATGTGCCCCAGGCCCTGTCTCTCTCTCTCTGCCAGCACTCTGTCTTGAAGGCTCGTGTCTGAATGTTTGTTGAACAAACGCTCACCATCAGACACTCTGTAGCTCTACTTAAAGTGTTAACAAAGTCACACCACCATGTCAGAAGGTAGGAGGAAATGAAAAACCCACGCATGGGCCATGACTGAGGCTTCAAAACATCCTCTCATTTACATCTCTACCGCCAATTACCCTGGCCATGGAGATTTGCTCCTTCCCTTTACGGATGAGGAGACTGAGCTCAGAAGGGTTAAGAAAGGTCTGGTCACACAGCTGGTAATGGGTGAAGTCAGTATTTCAACCCAGGTCTACTTGGTTTCCAAGGCTCTGCTTGTCCTGCCTTGTCCGGGACTGCATACGTCTCACCTGAACCAGGACATCTTTTTGCTCATCTTGGGGCTCTCCACTGAGGACTCCTGACAGCCCTTCTGAGAAGTGGCTTGGTCCATGCTGCAGGTGTCAGGGCCACCCCCTGGCCCCTCCCCTACCTTCACCCCCAGTCATTGTTCTGGGGATACCTGCTACCCGTTTCCCTAGGTGAACATAGGGCTGAGTTTCGCTGCTGGCCTTCTGGCCCCCAGGAGGCCTGCAGGGGTTCCAAGCCTTCAGACTCTACCACCTCCCATGGCCTGCTTCAGGGCCCCCCTTAGCACTCCTGCCCTAGCTCTCAGGTTGGAGACCTACCCAGATCTCCAGGCTTCCTAGCCAGAACCCCAAGATCCTGGCCACCTCTTCCCAGTATCCTTCTGGGTGCAATCACTGATACAGGCTGCCCGGACTCTCAGCACCTGGCTGGGGTCCTTCCACAAACGGTCAGGTAGTCGCAAACCTTACCATGACTCTGGGAGGCCTACCATGGCCTCTGCTGCTTGAAGCCTCCCACCGCTAAGACTCACTGCCAGCTTGCAGCTGTGCCCCGTGAACTCTGCATCTGCCCCATCCACACCTGACCTCCCTCTACCCCGCCTCTGTTGCTCAAGGATACGCACAGGATCTTCTGCAGTGTGGCTAATGCTCCCTGACCCCAGCCAATCAGCCAGACCACCCAGCCCAGTGCTGGAATGCCTCAGGGATGGAAAATGGCATGGAGGGGTAGGGGGGTAAAAAGGATTTCTAAGCTGCAAACACACAACCCCCAGCCCCAACCCCCTCCCCCACTAGATGGCCCCCAACGGATTATCAGTAGCTGCCTTATACCACCCCCCACCCCACTGCTTCTCTCTCTCAGGTATCACCCTCCCTCCCTTAACGGCTCATCCCACAGGATTTATAGGAATCCTCCAGTCTCTCCCATCTTACAGTTCTCTCCTTCAGTTCCATGTCCTCCTATCCCTTCCCCTTCTGAGCCAACATGTTTGGAAGGATTCTCTATCCTCAGTGCCTCCAGCTCCCATCCTTCCAGTCACTCCTCGGTCCACTCAAGCCTGCCTCCCTCCACTTCACTGAAGCCACTCCTGTCAAGTCCCCAATGGCCGCTCCCCACTACATCCAGTAAGTGAAATCCAAAGGTTGCTGGCTAAACCCCACCCACAATTCTCCATCCTCGTCTTTGGAGAACTGGCAGGCAGTGACAGCCACCCTCCTGCTCTAAGCGCCCCCTCCTCCGGCTGCTGGGACGTGACTCTCCCACCTGGCTTCCACCGCTCCCCATGCATCCCTCTTCCTCTGCCCAGCTTCCAGTGCCCTGCTTCTGATGCCCACGCCTCAACGCCTCTCTCCTTACGCATCCAAACCCAGAAAGCTGACAACGTGTACCTTTGCCCCACGATCTCTCCACTACCCGAGCCAGAATCCCTAACCCCTCCCTCTCCCTCTCCCCCTCATCCCTCCAGGGGCCACACCTGCCAACACAACTTCCTCTCTCCGGAATCTGACTCGTTTCCCGCTTCATGGCCACAGCATTTGTTCTCAAGCCTTGTCATCTTTAGGGTCACATTCCTGTAAAAAACTCCTAACTGGTTTCTGCATCATGGGAATCTCTAATCCATCACGGCCAGGGCTCCCTTTCTAAAAGGCCGATATGATCGTCCCACTCCAGGCTTGATTCCATCCATGGCTCCAGGACAGGCTTTGGAAAAACTCCAAATTCTCCACGACCTGGACCCTGAGTGTCTCTCCAGCCTCCCCTTTGTCCCCCACCCCCACCCCACTCCTCACACTCGGAGTCCCTCCAGGGGAACTGGCCGCCTAGCTCAGTGTGTCCACCCTCCTTCGCTCCTGCTGTGGCTTTTGCTTAAAAGCTCTGCCGTTCCCTGGCTCTTACTCATGTTCTCAGACCTGTAACAAAGATAGTCCTCTAGGGCCTTCCCTGACTGGCACCCAGGCTGTCTGGTCTGCATATCCTCTGGGTCCATGTCCATGGCTGGGTCCTGCTCGGCTGCCATCTGTTAGGGTATGCATCTCTCCAAGGTCCTTGAGGGCACAAACGGCCGAGTGCCCAGCACCTCACTCGCACACATTCACTAAGGGTCAGACACATAGGTGACCGACGTACACAGCAAGGGACTCACAGGCAAGGCCTGTAGCACAACAAGGCACTTGCCTGGAGACCCAGCAGCATGGAGAAGTGGCCAGTGTTCCTTCCAATTCCAGCAACCCAGTGTTAGTTCTGGGTTTGACTCTTGTCCATCTTTTTCCTGGCAGCTCTGTTACAGGGGAGGAACGGAGGGGAAGATGTCGCCAAGGGTGACTGGTCCTCCTTTCTGCTGGGGACGGCTGCGGCAACATGACCTTGTCACTCCCAGTTTAAGTCTGTGTGCTCTAGTCCTGCAGACCCGGGGACAGCAACCCCAAGGACAGCCACAGGGCATGTAACTACAGTTCCTCCTTCCTGGGAGATGCATCTCTGTCTTTCAGTTAATATCCATCTCACTCTTTCTCTCCCTCACCTCCTCCTTAACCCAAATGGGAACCGCAGATTCCCTCCCAGTCTACCACTGGCCCCGTTGAGGCAGAAAGCCCATGTGTATTGCAGGCCTCCCCGAGCAGGCACCCCGCCAACTGCTGTCCATCCGTGAGTCACTGAGCCTCACAGGACTCCCGAGGAGCAGGGGTCCTTAGTCCATTGCGCAATCGAGCTGAATTTCAAGGAGGTTGTGTCACTTGTTCAAAGTCATGGGTTAATAGGTGGTAGGGCAGGAGCCCAGAGGAGTTTGTTCCTAGAGCCCATCCCCTCCTATCGACCTCCTAAGCTGTCCCTCTGGCCCTGGACCAGCTCAGGTTTCTCCCATCTGAGCTTGATTGAACTCACTTTAATATTAATGTCACATTACCACCGAATCTGCTTCTCCACTGGCTTACTTGGGACCCCACACCTAACCCCCATCAGTCTTCCCCAAATAATCGCAAGAGTTCCCAGTAGGGTGAGGTGTTTACAAGATCACTGCCAGTACCCACACACATCAATGCCACCACACACTGTTTAGGCATGATTCCAGCACTCCACAGACCCCTGCACACTCTTCGAACCTGGGAGGATAGGGTTGGGGTTGAAGTAAATCAGAGAAGTATCTGACTTCCCACTCCAGTGTTCTCAAATACAAATCCCAGGTGCCCCCTCTGCACAGTGGCTGGCTGCAGACATAGTTGCTTAGCACCTCCTGGCAGGGCCGGCCTAGGGACTGAAAATCAAGTTCTCAAAGGACAGCACTGTCCCTTGAATATGGTATGTACTGAGTAAGTGAGAACTTATTTTTTAATTCTTCTTACCTTCATTATTTCTATCAAATGGTGAGAAAGCAGGCAGAGTGGCTAGCCTTTTTTTTTCTCATAGATAAAGGAATCAGCCCTGATGTGGCAATGAGTTGGATATGAAGCCATTACCAAAACATCCTGCATTGACTACTCTTTGTGAGAACAGCATTTTTCAGAAGCGGGAATGACTCACACATCAGCTGGGATCCATGCGTATGCTGAGAAGCTCCCACCCCTCAGGCTGCGGAGAGCTGATGCCCAGGGCGTAGCTGTAAGTTGCTGGCACAGTGCGGCTGTACTCCTCGCCTGCCCTCATCTGCAGTGAGGACCTCCGGGTCCGACAGTGCCCAATTTCCACCTCCTCTCTGCCTTCGTTTTCTCTCTAGCACACCAGTGACCACAGCTTGCTTCCTTGGAACTTTTGTGACCTTCTACCAATTGCCCTTCTTTGTTCATGACAGTCCCGCATCCCAGTAGCCTCATTCTCCAAGCATCCTATTCACCGGAGGAACTTGAGAAATGAGGATTCTCATGCTGCCTCTCATACAGACTGAATCAGTCTCATGGGATGAACTCCAGGATCTGATCCTCACAAGATCCCTAGGGCCTCCTTAGCCACCAAAGTTTAGGAGTCACTTCTTTAAACCCTGCCTGTCATTTGAAACTCAGCTTCAATCTCACCTCCTTCAGGAAGCCCTCCCTGCTGCTACAGTGAGATACCCTTCTATATCAGAGAATAGGTAGTCCTAGCAGGAAATAGTGCCATGATCGATTTCTCATGTCTGCCCTGAAAGAAGGAAAAGGTGAATAATGTCTCTCATGCCATCCACTATCCCTGGGCTGGGTGATGGCTACAGAGCTTTCAGGCCTGGTCTTCTAAGACTCTGTGTGTGTGTGTGTGTGTGTGTGTGTCTGCTGCTTTCTCTCCCTATGAGAACAGAGCCTGAATCTTACTACAAAATATGTATGCCATTATTGTAGCATTATTTCCCTCTGTCTTACAAACTTTTGGTCCTGTTGAATCCTACACTACAAGGCAAAAATCCACAATAGGTGACCTTTTCTCAGTCAATGACAGTAATAGCTAGTTAAGTGAGGGCTTCAACTCATTAGCCGATAAACATAAAGTGGATTTTATTTTTTCCCATTAGTGCTACAGTTGTGCTATCAAGCCTTCCTTCCTCCTGGGCTGTGGGCTGCTCTTTTAACAACGTGTAATTCAATTTCATAATTTGTGATTTAGCTCCGTTCAGTAAAACAACATTGTTCCTGTCCTTCAGGTGGTCCTGTTCATTCAACAGTGTCACCCCTATATATATTGCTAATCTCACCTCTTTTCTCCCTTCTTGGTGCCAGCTGAGACTGGACGCCAAGATGTCTGGGGTAGGAAGGGTCTGTGCTCACCAATGTGCCACCACCCACCTCTTGCTGGAGGAGTCTGCTTATCAGCAGGTGGCCCACCCTGGGGATAGTTGGTACCGGAAGGCTTAGATGTGGTGGTCCACTTGGCCACGGGGGAGCTCACCACTGCCAAGCCAAATAGCAAGACTGCCTCTGCCCCCCACACCCCAGCTCCAGCCCTCCCTCTGCCCCTTCCTTTCTCCACTTGCTCTCTCTCCCCAGTAGCTGGGCAGGTGGGAGCCACATCTGAGCCCCAGACAGAGTGGTGGGAAGTACTTCAAGCATCCCAACCACATGGGAAGAAGTGGAAAAGGCAAGAAAATTTTCATGATGCATGCCCATGGGGAGTGATTGCTTCTTCCCCAGAGAGAACTCCCTGCTCTCCCGAGAGGCTCTAGGAGACCTCCATGCAGCCTCTTTGGTGGCTGGAGGGTGTGAGAGAGGGTGGGGCACATTCTTCTGTGCTGGCAACTGTCAGCCAACCGCAGGGTGCAGGAGCTGGCTCTGCACCACAGTCCTCTGAACTCCAAATTTGGGTACTAACCAAGCACCTTTTGTTCTCATCTGTGGCTTTAACAGGCAATTCCAGGAGACAAGGATAACCCCCCAGGTACCACAGACCATCCTGTCCCAGGTCTTAGTTACCTCCCAGCACACATCACTGGTGGGTGGTGGCGGGGAGGGGGCTCGGGGTTGGAAGAAGCCAAGGAAAGGCAAGGAGAGTGTCTCAGGGGGTACTGGTGACTGAAGCCAAAGGTGACAGTCTGGGCCAAATGCCTAGGGTTTCTAACATGAGCTAGAGGACTGAGGTGGGAACAGGACGCTCAAGTGTCCATCCCCCACCAGTGGCAGCCCTTGGACTTGCCTCTCCGTGATTGCAGGAGGAGAAAGGCAGCCCTAGAGCCCGAGCCCGGGACCTCTGCTCACAGCCTCTCAGCTGACCCTAAGACTTGCGAGCTCGACTTGTGCCCCTAAGATCCACATGCTGAAGCCAAAACCCTCAGGACCTCGGGACATGATTGGATGTGGAGATAAGGGCTTTAATGAGGTAGTTAAGTGAAATGACATCATTAGAGAGGACCTTAATCCAATCTGAGTGCTGTCCTTCCTGGAAGAGGGCATCTGGACCTACCAGGGGACACCAGGCTTGCGTGCCCAGAGGAAGGGTCGTGTGACATAACAGCGACAAGGTGGCCATCTCCAGGCCGAGGAGGGAGGCCTCAGGAGACACCAGCCCTGCTTGAACTTCCTGATCTCCATCTTCCTGAACCCTGATCTTGAACTTCCAGCCTCCAGACTGCGCGACAATACATGTCTGTTGTTTAAGCCTCCTGGTCTCTGGTGCTTTGCTACAGCGGCCCTAGCTGACGAATACACTCGGGAATGGGCAGGGTTTCCAGTTACTTGTATCTGGTAGCCTTTGGGAAAGATGGGAAGGACAAGATAGTGTGCAAACAGGCACAAGAAAGGCAAAGGCAGCTTCCCCAGGGTCACCTCAGCCACCCAGCAGACGGCAGGCAGGGCCTTTCACCGCCAGGTGGCCGAGGGGTCTCCCGGGCGCCACCACCCTGCTCCAGCATACCCCAGCCCAGAGCGGTGCTGGGTCTCATGGCCAGTGCAGCCCAGTACGGGTGTATTAAAGGACTTAAATTCTCTCAGAGCAATACATCACCACCCTGCCATGACAAATGCACAGAGAAAAACTATCTTTCTTAAGGGTCTTGAGTGTTCATTACAGAAAACCCAGACCCGACTCCCCTAAAGCATTATATTATAAAGTATATTTCAGAAGACGTCGATGTCCCAGGTGCACTGAATTGCTCTCCACTCCTTTGCTTATCCAGAGAGGTAGCTGTAGTCAATAAATGAATAAATGTCAAAACATTTCCTTTATTCTCACAATATTTCTTTTACAGTTATGTCGAAAACTATACAATACTTATGAATACATGTAGGAAAAAAGGTACAAGACGCACAGGAGGAACAGCCCATGTTCATTAAAATATATAAAACAAATTCTGAACAAATGGAAAAATATACAGTCAATGTTCCCAAAATTTGATATATAATTTCAGTGCTATTCTGTGTAGAATCCTGATAAGGGGTTTCTGTTTGTGTATGCACGCATTCGTTTTTGGAATTGTGTGAATGTCTTAAACACTAATCAATCGATTTGGACTTGATCGAGAAATGGATACATCAGTGGAATGCAGCGGAGAACCCAGAAGCAGATGCCTTTGTATATGAGAAGTTCACACATGGATGACAGTTTGAGTCAAAGGGAGATGAATGGATTATTTATAAAACATGCCGGAAAATTCCCTATCAATCAGAAAAAAGGTGGAAACAGGCACCTATATTAGCTCCTGTACAAGAACAGAACAACCACAGCAAAAGAACTTCCAGATGTATTAAATTCATAATTACAAAAAGTAAAAGCTGGCATGAAACCCATCAGGTCAGATTGGATTAGGGTCCTCCCCAACGACCTCATTTCACTCACCTATGTCCTTAAAGCCTCACAGCCACATCCAGTCACATTCTGAGGTTCTGAGGGTTGGGCCTTTAGCATATGGACAAAACCTGGCCAGGAAATCTGGATGACCCACGTATGATCTGAAAGTCAAAGTAAATCTCCTAACTCCAGAAATCCAAGAGCTATAAATTAAAGATATACATACTTACCTATGTAAAATGTCAAACTTCAGTGTGTGAACCAACCATAGGTGACATTGAGAGAAATTATCAAGCTGGAAAAAGTGTCGTGGTACAGATGCTAGACAAACGTTAATATCTCTGATACACAAAGAGATTCTGGGAATTAAAAAAAAGATAAACACCACCCTATAAAAACAGAGTCAACCACATGTTCACAGACAATCCACATAAGAACAAACCCACATGGCTGCAAATGGAAAGATGCTCACATTCCCTGCTATTCAGAGAAATGCCAATTAAAGTCACCTCAATTGCTAGCAGAGAAGGTGTCTCCTAAGATGTGAGCTGTTTCTGCCTTTGAAAAACACAGTCTGGTAACGTTTATCAGAAAATGCAAAAATCAGATAGCCTGTGACCAAGATTCCCACTCTGAGAAGTTTTGCCGCAGAAATAAAAGCAGCAATCAGTTAAAGACAGCGTTCCTCATATGGCAAAAATCTGGAAACAGAGTGAATGGTTCATAAATGAAAGACTAACTGAACGAATGATGGTCCGTCCACACCACAAAATAGGATGCAGCCTCTAAAATGAGAAGCTCAGAGTCATATCATGGGATGTGGAGAGTGTTTCCCAAGCTTTTCTTCATGATCTGCCCCATGAATTTTAATACCAAGATATACTGTACATCTGCTGATGTCAAATAGAATTTAGCTTTGGCAGACCATACAGACCACTGCACTACCTAAGATTATTTCACCTCCCAAGAACCGGGTTTCATCCCATTGGGGTCAATACGGCTCCCACTAAAAATGTCTGATTTAGAGGGATTTCCACAAGGCCCTGTCGAGTTATACAGAGAAGCATTTATAAAAAAGATATCATTATTATTACAATAGCCAAGATATGGAAGCAACGTAAGTGTCCATCAGTAGATGAATGGATAAAGATGTGGTACATATACACAGTGGAATATTATTCAGCCATAAGAAGAAAACAAATCCTACCATTTGCAACAACGTGGATGGAGCTAGAGGGTATTATGCTCAGTGAAATAAGTCAAGCAGAGAAAGACAAATATCAAATGATTTCCCTCATTTGTGGAGTATAACAACGAAGCAAAACTGAAGGAAAAAAACAGCAGCAGACTCACAGACTCCAAGGGACTAGCAGTTACCAAAGGGGTGGGGTGGGGGAGGGTTGGTGGGGAAGGAGGGAGAAGGGGATTGAGGGGTATTATGATTGGTGCACATTGTGTGGGGGGTCATGGGGAAGACAGTGTAGCACAGAGAAGACAAGTAGTGACTGTGGCATCTTACTACACTGATGGACAGTGACTGCAATGGGGTGTGGGGGGAACTTGATAATATGAGTGAATGTACTAACCACGATGTTTTTCATGTGAAACCTTCATAAGAGCGTATATCAATGATACCTTAATTTTAAAAAAAGGAAAAAAAGATATCATTATTTGTAAAATAAACAGCGACCAGAAAAATTTCTATCTATGTGTGCGTGAACATCTGTGTAAAGTTAAATACATACAAACCTAAAGGAGAATGCACCTGGTTAGTAACGTGGGGTGTGGGAAGTGGGCAGGGGGTGGGGGAGCAGTGGAGGAAGAAGCAGGGCAGGGAAGCGGTCACATGATTGCATGTGGGGAGAGAGCAATATAAGCAGGGGAAAGGGGGAAAAGAGGTTTTTTAAGTATATGAATGGTTGCATTTATGAATTGTGCAAAATGATGCATATATGTGAAAACACAAATAAAGACTGCAAATTAAAATAATTACTATTTTTAAAACTGTATGGACTCATTTAACAGCGTTGAATATTCCTTGAGAGAAATCCCACATGTCACTCGCCTGAAGTTGCCTACAGTCCAGCTACATCCACGTCTCCTTGATGCCCAAACAGGAGGATCCTTTCAGAACCTTGTGCCTTCATGCATCCTGTTTCCTCAGCCTTGGACGCTGTTATGGGGTGAGCTGTGTCCCCTTAAACTTCATATGTTGAAGTCCTAACCCCCTCAGAATGTGACTGCTTTTGGAAATAGGCTCTTTACAGAGGTAACTGAGTTAAAATGAGGTCATTAGGGTGGGCTGCAATCTAATATGACTGATGTTCTTACAAAAAGGGGAAATTTGGACACAGAGTGATATAGACTGAGGGAAGGCAATGTGGAGACACGGAGAAGATGCCATGTGACGATTGGAGTTATACTTAGCACAGGTCCAGGGCTACCTGAAGCTAGGAGAGAAGGCTGGGGCAGATCCTTCCTGGAGCCTTTGGACGGGCACGACCCTGGGGACATGTTTGATCTCTCACTTCTATTCTTCAGAATTATGCAAAAATAAATGTCTGTTGTTTAAGTGACTCTCTGGCACTTGGTTATGACAATTCTAAGAAACCAAAATCCCTTTCCTCTTCTCTAGCTGGTGAAATCCTATGCATCCTAAAAAGGACCTATGTAAAATTTCATATCCTCCACAAAAGTTCCCAAGTCAGTCACTCTTCTTCTATGTCTCAATATTTGTGCATACCCACCCTATAGGAATTATGTACCTGATTTAAATCATTTAATAATTTATATTATATTTAAAATCATTCTTTTCTGCTAGATCTTGACCCCCTTGAAGACTCAAGGCATTGTGTGTTTGCCTCTGTTTTTGCATCCCCATAGCCTCATACAGAACTGAGCACAGATTAAGTGATTCACAAATATTTAGTAAAGGAATGGAAAACATCTGAAATAAAGCTTTCCACTGTAACATCTCAAAGCAGGAAAAGACACAAATGAGAGCGGGGAGCCTCCATGGACAATAATTCTTCTGTCTTGGAAAGGCTCTTCAATTCTAACAAATTGACTTAATAATGAAAATGTCTTTAATGGGGGCAATATGGCAAAAAATAATTAGCTCCCTAATTGAAATCTAGAACTTTAAAGGTAATTAATGGGAGGGCCAAATTGTCCTTCACAGCAAGAGTGCAGGAGTGATCCAGCAGCAGAGGGATGGCAGGAGAAGGGCTCCATCTGAGCAGACCACGCCCACATGATGAGTGCTCCCCTTAATCAATGCGGAGGCGCCATCCACCAGGGATGGCAGGTGCCACTTTGCTCTGTGAGAAGGAACATTTTTTTTAATGAGCAAAAATTTCCATCACTCTTTCACGCTTGTGTGCTTGGAGGAAGGGGGAGGAGCCCCTCCTTCGGAGTCACTGAGCATCACGCAAATGCCTGACTACTCGAGACTCGCGGAGCCTTGGGTTCCTGGCGTCCTTCCATCATCTCGGAGGCTCTGGAGTCCAACCGGACTGTGGGATTTTCTCTGGCTTCTCAATGGCTGCCTCCCCCGGGTGTACCGCAGCCTCTTCTCTTTGCCTGCAAGGAAGCAACCGCTAAGTGGGAGATCAGCGATAACATATTGCACGGCAGCAGATGGCATCTATATTTAGAGGCCTTTCAGAGGAAGGATTAATGCCATTTAGAACACACCACAGGCCAAGAAAATGAGAGCTGAGTGTTCCAAATGAATCCTAAAAAACCCTCCATTTGTCCCCTGTTACCAGCTGAATTAAAGAACCCCCAAAAGTTCATATGTTGAATTTGTGACACACACACACCCCCAGTGCCACGGCATTTGATGGTATTTGGAGACAGGGTCTTCGAAGAGGTGATTAAATTAAAATCAGGTCATCAGGTGGACTCTGTTCCAACAGGACAGGTGTCCTTACAGGAAGAGGAAGTGGGACACAGACACACACAGAGGGAAGACAACGTGAGCACACGGGGAGGAGGTGGCCATCTGCAGGCCAAGGGGAGAGGCCCCAGGAGAAACCAACCCTGCTGACGCCTTGTTCTTGGACTTCTAACATCCAGAACTGTGAGACGACACATTTCTGTTGTTTAAGCCAATTCTTCAGGGCAGCCCAGCAAATTGCATACGACACCACACCAGGTACACCTTCCATAACACCATCTCTCTAGCTTGGCACACGTTGCGCTGGATAAGCTGGCCCCACCTGCCCTTTTGGGCCCCTTCTGCTCTTTCCCAGGTCTTCCCTCCTCCGGGCACAAGGCCCTTTTCCCTGTAACCTCAAGCACATCATGACCTTTCATGCTACCAGGCCTTAGCCCATGACCTCCTCTCTATGGTATTACTCTCCTTGCTCCCACCCTCCTCTGGACAAGTCCTGTTCACCTCCGAGACTCCATTCAAATGTTTCCTCTTCAGAGACTGCCGCAAACTTCCCACCGCCCCACCCCCTTACCCCGTCTACCCACCCTCCCACTCCTACACGGGAATCACCTGCTTCCTGCTCTGTATTCTACTTTCGCCTCATGCCTCCAGTCTGGCTGGAGCTCACTGGGGGGCCAGCTTGTGTCTCTCTCAACTCTGAACGCCCACATGTGATCACTCAGTCAGTGTCTGTGGAACGAGAGAACTCACTGGGTAAGGCCGTGTCTTATGAAGGAGTCACGCAGTGAGAAAGGGGAATCAGCAAGCGGCCAGTCTTTGCCACCTGTTGTGAGAGAAACAAAAACAAAAACAGACAGCTGATGTAGTGACAGAAGCCACATACAAGCAAAGAAAAGGCTTTGGACTCAGAATTAGGAATCCTGTCTTACTTCTGACACTAATTTGCTATGTGGCACTTAGCATGCCACCCAACCTTTCTCTAGTCTGAAGCTGGACTGGTTCATCTCCAGCTCCGAAAACAGTCCTAAGTGTTTGTGACTCTATAGCTATAGACAAAATAAGATTAAAAGACCTTTCGCCCTTCCACCTCCACATGTGTTCATGCACCACTTTATTGGGCACTTATCGAGTACCCATAACTTTCCCAGAGAGTTAGAAGTTTCCAGGGGAAGCAACATTTGAACAGAATCTTTCGGGAGACTAGAAGTAAAAGAATGGCATTTCCATAGAAATTACATTTCCCAACTTCAAAGAATCCTTCCAACTCTTAAACAGTGGTATGTGTTGCCAGTCCAAGTACAGAACAATAATTCTGAACATAAGTAGTGGAGGAAGTAGGGACAAGACTGTTCCAGGGGTGGGAACTGCCCACAAAGGGCAGAGGAGGGGGAGCAGAGTGCATTGGGGTGCACGAGAGCCACCTTCTGGGAGAGTGGGGTACTGCAGGGAGAGAGGGCGAGGTCATTCTGTTTGTGGACACATTTGTAGGGGTTTAAATGTTAACCTGAAGAGTCTTTACTTTGCTCAGTGGCAACGGGCAGCCCAGTAAGGTTTCTGAGCAGGGGAGTGAGCTAAGTGTGTGTTGGAAGTGGGATGGTGAAGATGGTTCTGGAGGCATGAACCAGTTCAGAGACCAAGGAAATGGCTCGGGGACACGTGATGGATGGATCCTGGGACAGCCCCAGACTGGGGTGAAGAGAGGCCATTATAGGCTCATACAGGATTCCTGAGTTCTCAGAGACCCCAGGCTTCCTCTTGCCACTGTCTATGTCTGAAATTAGGACAGGCCAGCTGCAGTGGACCTGACCATTTCATCTGATCCAAAATCCCTAGGGGAAATGAAAGAGCGTTAAATTCAATGAGCAACTGGAATGCATCTCCTCCCATCAGCTCTGATCCACACACATGTGCGTGCAAGTGCATACCCGTGCACACACGAGTGCACATGGGTGCACACATACACAGAGCTTTTGTCTTTTCATGGGAAGCCAGAGAGTTGTGTAGCCTTTTTTATTTAGTTTAGAGAAGATCTATGTGATTTAAATTGGAGGCTTTGGACAAATTGCATTTAAAATTGAAAGGGGGTACCATGGACATACAATGGGGAAATGACAGCCTCTTCAACAACTGGTGTTGGCAAAACTGGACAGCTACATGTAAGAGAATGAAACTGGATTACTGTCTAACTCCATGCACAAAAGTAAACTCGAAATGGGTCAAAGACCTGAATATAAGTCATGAAACCATAAAACTCTTAGAAGAAAACAGGCAAAACTGTCTTGAATATAAACATGAGCAAGTTTTTTCCTGAACGCATCTCCTTGGGCAAGGAAAACAAAAGCAAAAATGAACAAGTGGGACTACATCAAACTAAACAGCTTCTGTAGAGCAAAGGAGACCATCAGCAGAACAAAAAATCATCCTACAGTATGGGAGAACATATTCATAAATGACATATCCAGTAAAGGTTGACATCCAAAATATATGAGGAACTCACACGCCTCAACACCCAAAAAGTAAATAACCAGATTGAAAAATGGACAGAGGATCTGAACAGACACTTCTCCAAAGAAGAAATTCACATGGACAACAGGCACATGAAAAGATGCTCCACATCTCTAATCATCAGGGAAATGCAAATTAAAACCACAATGAGATATCACCTCACACCAGTAAGGATGGCCAACATCTAAAACACAAACAACAACAAATGTTGGCGAGGTTGTGGAAAAAGGGGAACCCTCCCTACACTGCTGGTGGGAATGCAAATTAGTTCAACCATTGTGGAAAGCAGTATGAAAGTTCCTCAAAAAACTCAAAATAGAAATACCATTTGACCCAGGAATCCCACTCCTAGGAATTTACTCTAAGAATGCAGCAGCCCACTTTGAAAAAGACATATGCACCCCTATGTTTATTGCAGCACTTTTTACAATAGCCAAGAAATGGAAGCAACCTAAGTGTCCATCAGTAGATGAATGGATAAAGAAGAGGTGGTACCTATACACAATGGAATATTATTCAGCCATGAGAAGAAAACAAATCCAACCATTTGCAACAACATGGATGGAGCTAGAGGGTATTATGCTCAGTGAAATAAGCCAGGCGGAGAAAGACAAGTATCAAATGATTTCCCTCAACTGTGGAGTATAACAAAAAAGCAAAAATGAAAGGAACAAAACAGGAGCAGACTCACAGAACCCAAGAATGGACTAATAGTTACCAAAGAGAAAGAGGTTGGGGAGGGTGGGTGGGAAGGGAGGGAGAAGGCGATTAAGGGCTATTCACATAATATAGGTGGGTCACAGGGAGGGCAGTATAGCACAGAGAAGACAAGTAGTGACTCTATACTATAGCATCTTACTATGCTGATAGACAGTGACTGTAATGGGGTATGTGGTGGGGACTTGATAATAGGGGGGAATATAGTAACCACATGTTGCTCATGTGAAACCTGAGTACAAGATTGTATGTCAATGATACCTTAATAAAAAAATTTGAAAGGAAGCAAAGTACCAGATGTATCATCAATTTAGGATTATAACTGGAGTATTCAGTTGCTACCATAGCCTGTTTTTATCCACTGTTGCTTAAAATAAAAGACCACAAGCCGAGTAACTCTCAATTTCTCAATCTGGGCCTTTGACAGGAAACTGAAGGATTCAGCTGCAGAATTCTTTATTTTTCATCAAGACCCGGGCCTTTTCTTTCCCCGTGAATGAAGATGGTATGTCTGAATGGCAAGCATAGCCTCATTCTCTTCTCCCCTCCCAGCAGAGTACATTTGGAAAATGGGCTAGTTAATTAGGTTAGATGGAAGGAAAGCATAGGACTAGGGTTTCTGAGAACAGCAAGGATGCGAGAGATCCAGGAGACAGCCTGTCCAGCCCAAAGAAGGAAAACAGGAACTGTGAGTCTATGCAAGCACTGGACTCAGAGGTCCTTGAGCAAAGGACAGCCCCTTAATGTCTTGTGATATCTGTAAGAGCATCCTGGAACCTGTGAAACAGTTTGCAAATGTAAAATATTACTGTTACATATATTGTTCTGAAAATGTTTATCAGCAAAGGACCTCTCAGAAAGATGGGACTCTAACTTTATCCAGAAGCAGGAAAAACCATATTTCCCTCCTGAAATGTCAATGTCACCATTGAAACACCTACTTCTTTATGATGTGAGTTTTAGATCTCCCAGTACATCAGATATTAGAGTCTGAGCTGCAGTCTCAGACAACACGGGGTTGGAATCCAGGTCCAAACACGAAGGAACCTTTCCGATTCGGGTTCTTCATTTGTAAGTTGGAATAATGATGGTGCTGACATCCTCATGGGGTTGTCTGAAGACTTAAATGAGGAAAAAAAAGTTTCTCTGGTAAAGGTTGAAGGTGCAGCATGAAGTGAGTGCTCAACAAATTATAGCTATTACTATCATTACTGTTTCTTTCTTTTTGGTATCATTAATCTACAATTACATGTGCAACATTATGGTTACTAAACTCCCCATATCATCAAGTCCCCCCACATACCCCATTACAGTCACTGTCCATCAGCGTAGTTAGATGCTATAGAGTCACTACATGTCTTCTCTGAGTTGTACAACCCTCCCCGTACACCCCCCAACATTATGTCTGCTAATCGTGATGCCCCTTTTTCCCCCTTGTCCCTCCCTTTACACCCATCTTCCCCAGTCCCTTTCCCTTTGGTAACTGTTAGTCCATTCTTGGGTTCTGTGAGTCTGCTGCTGTTTTGTTCCTTCAGTTTTTTTTTCTTTGTTCTTATAATCCACATATGAGTGAAATCATTTGATACTTGTCTTTCTTTACTTGGCTTATTTCACTGAGCATAATACCCTCTAGCTCCATCCATATTGTTGCAGATGTCTGGATTTGTTTTCTTCTTATGGCTGAATAACATTACATTGTGTATATATACCACCTCTTCTTTATCCATTCGTCTACTGATGGACACTTAGGTTGCTTCCATTTCTTGGCTATTGTAAATAGCGCTGTGATAAACATAGGGGTGCATGTGTCTTTTTCAAACCAGGCTGCTACATTCTTAGGGTAAATTCCTAGGAGTGGGATTCCTGGGTCAAAAGGTATCTCTATTTTGAGTTTTTTGAGGAACCTCCATCCTGCTTGCCACAATGGTTGAACTAATTTGCATTCCCACCAGCAGTGTAGGAGGGTTCCCCTTTCTCCACATCCTCGCCAACATTTGTCATTCTTTCTGTTTTGGATGTTGGCCATACTTACTGGTGGGAGGTGATATCTCATTGTGGTTTTAATTTGCATTTCTCTGATGATTAGCAATGTGGAGCATCTTTTCATGTGCCTGTTGGCCATCCGAATTTCTTCTTAGGAGACGTGTCTATTCAGATCGTCTGCCCATTTTTTAATTGGATTATTTGCTTTTTATTTGTTGAGGCACGTGAGTTCTTTATATATTTTGAATATCAACCCCTTATTGGATATGTAATTTATGAATATATTCTCCCATACTGTAGGATGTCTTTTTGTTCTACTGATGGTGTCCTTTGCTGTACACAAGCTTTTCAGCTTGATATAGTCCCACTTGTTCATTTTTGCTTTTGTTTCCCTTGCCCAGGGAGATATATTCATGAAGAAGTCACTCATGTTTATGTCCAAGAGATTTTTGCCTATGTTTTTTTCTAAGAGTTTTATGGTTTTGTGACTTATATTCAGGTCTTTGATCCATTTTGAGTTTACTTTTGTGTATGGGGTTAGACAGTAGTCCAGTTTCATTCTCTTACATGTAGCTGTCCAGTTTTTCCAACACCAGCTGCTGAAGAGACTGTCATCTCCCCATTGTATATCCAAGGCTCCTTTATCAAATATGAATTGACTGTATATGTTTGGGTTAATGTTTGGATTTTCTATTCTGTTCCACTGGTCTGTGGGTCTGTTTTTGTGCCAATACCAAATTGTCTTTATTACTGTGGCTTTGTAGTAGAGCGTGAAGTCAGGGAGTGTAATTCCCCCTGTTTTATTCCTCCTTCTCAGGATTGCTTTGGCTATTCGAGGTCTTTTGTGGTTCCATATGAATTTTAGAATTATTTATTCCAGTTCATTGAAGAAAGCTGTTGGTATTTTGATAGGGATTGCATTGAATCTGTAGATTGCTTTAGGTAGTATAGCCATTTTGATAATATTTATTCTTCCTAGCCAAGAGCATGGGATGCATTTCCATTTGTAAGTGTCCTCTTTAATTTCTCTTAGGAGTGTCTTGTAGTTTTCAGAGTACAGGTCTTTCACTTCCTTCATTAGGTTTATTCCTAGGTATTTTATTCTTTTTGATGCAATTGTGAATGGAATTGTTTTCCTGATTTCTCTTTCTGTTTGCTCTGCTTAACTCTCTTGTTAAGCTATTATATATACAGTCTGATGATTCTTTATTTCTCTCCCTTCTTATTCTTCCTCCTCCATTCTTTATATATTAGGTGTTTTATTCTGTACTCTTTTCCATTTCCTTTGACTCTTTTTGTGGAGAGTTGATTTTATTTTTTGCCTTTAGTTAGTATTTGGATGGTCTGCTTTCTTTGCTATGATTTTTTTTTTCTCTGGTGACATCTATTTAGCCTTAGGAGTGCTTCCATCTGGAGCATTCCCTTTAAGATATCCTGTAGAGGTGGTTTGTGGGAGGCAAATTCCTTCAACTTTCACTTGTCTGGAAATTGTTTAATCCCTCCCTCAAATTTAAATGATAATCATGCTGGATACAGTATTCTTGGTTCAAGTCCCTTCTGTTTCATTGCATTAAGTATATCATGCCATTCTCTTCTGGTCTGTAAGGTTTCTGTTGAGAAGTCTGATGTTAGCCTGATGGGTTTTCCTTTGTAGGTGATCTTTTTTGTCCCTCTGGCTGCCTTTAATACTCTGTCCTTGTCTTTGATCTTTGCCATTTTAATTATTATATGTCTTGGTGTTGTCCTCCTTGGGTCCCTTGTGTTGAGAGATCTGTGGGCTTTCATGATCTGAGAAACTATTTCCTTTCCCAGCTTGGGGAAGTTCTCCTCAATTATGTCTTCAAAGACACTTTCTATCCCTTTTTCTCTCTTCTTCTTCTTCTGGTACTCCTATAATGTGAATATTGCTCCATTTGGATTGGTCACAGAGTTCTCTTAATATTCTTTCATTCCTAGAGATCCTTTTATCTCTCTCTGTCTCAGCTTCTCTGTACTCCTGTTCTCTGATTTCTATTCCATTAACAGTCTCTTGCACCTCACCCAGTCTGCTCTTAAGCCTGTCAATCGATTGTTTCATTTCTGTAATGTCCCTCCTGACTTCCTTCCTTAGCTCTTGCATATTTCTCTGTAGGTCCATCCGCATGATTATGACTTTTATTCTGAATTCTTTTTCAGGAAGATTGTCTAAATCTATCCCACCCGGCCCTCTCTCTGGGGTTGTCTGGGTGAGTCTTGACTAGACCATATTCTTCCGTCTTTTCATGGTGATAGAAGTGGTTGCAGGCACGTGCCACGTGTGTCAGCTGGGAGAACAAAGTCCCTTCCTGCTTGTTGTTCTCCTTGCCCTTCTCTGCAGCCTGTGCCGGTTACCCCCACACTGGGAGGCAGTCTCTGGGATAATCCCCTAAACTGCTGTGGATGGGCTAGCCCAGAGCACTGCGGGGGTTTGCAGCCATGCCGGGTGCGTTTTGCACCCCTTGGTGCCTTTCGGCCCTTGCTCTGGCTTCTGTGGCCCTTCCCAGTTAGCTGCACACCAGCCAGGAGGAGATTCTGTGTGGTTGTTGTGGGCGGGCCGCTCTCCCGCTGTTCCGCAGCTGTGACAGATCCGCCGCAGTGCCGGCCGGGGGGGGGGATGAATGGCAGCTGCTTATCTCCGTGAAGGGCTTTGGGGCTGCTTTACCTGGCAGCCAGTTAGGGGGCCCTAAGTTCCTCAAGATTCACAGCCTCCTGGATTGAGTGTACTGGGACGATTTTGTTCCACTGTTGGGCCCTTACCTTGTCTCTTTAGACTTTTAAGAAAGCTCCGCTTTTCTTTTGTCCCAGGGGAACCGGCTGTGGGGACCTGCTCACAGTCTCCGACTCGGATCCTGCCCTTCCGTTTCTCTAATGTCCAGTACACCATGCGATGTGTGTCTGTGCTCCCGGGGCAGATCACCAGGGCTGGTTATTTAGCAGTCCTGTGCTTCCACCCCCTCTCCACTCTGATTCTCTTCCTCCTGCAGGTGCGCTGGGGTGGGGGAGTACTCACATCCCACCAGGTCACAGCTTTGTATTTTACCCACTTCGTGAGGCACTGAGTTCTCGCAGATATAGCTGTAGCATGGCTGTTGTACTGTACCTTCTGGTCTCTCTTTTAGGAATAGTCGTATTGTATGCTCACAAACGTATATCTTTTGGGAGATTTCCACCACCCTACTCACACCGCCATCTTCCCGGAACTCCTCCATTACTGTTTCTTTTTATTAAATTTGGAAGAAAAAAAAACTTGGAATCAAGTTTAAAAAAAAAACTAGAGCTAGACCCGTTCTCAGCTCTAAGTGTTTAAAAATATTTAAAATGGAAGGCAGAGTGGTGGGAGGGGGAGGGAGGACCGAGGCATCTGGGAAGGAAAGACATCACAGATGGCCCATGAGGAGCATCACAAAGTGTCACATCCAGAGGCACCTGGCAGCTCAACCAGGGATGAATCTTCTATGAGGACCAGATGCTACTAATTGGCAAGGAATCCTGTGGCTGCCACCCAAAGAAGAGAACAAATTCTTTGCCACCACATGCTTGTTTTTTCCCTTCCAAGTGGAATGTGTTAACTCTTTCAAAGAGTCGATCTCCAAAAGCTCACGTCCACATTTAGAAAATTCTTAAGAAAGAAAGACACTGGGGCATTTATTTCAGTGATTCTGATTCCCTGCAGCCCTCTGTCCTAGCTGATCCTTGGGAGGACGGTTGATGAAACCTTCTGGGTGGAAATTCAACTCAGTGTTCCCGCGTGGGATATAGAAACTCAAAGCTTCTGCTCTCTGACCACCCCTCTGCGTATGCCTTGCTTCTCCATGTTTTTCTCTCCCTGCCAAATTGTCACCTCTTTCAAAGACAAGAACTAGTCTTCACGCCCTCTACTGGGGACTCCCAGAGCCTAGCAGAGGACCTGCCACATGGAGAGCTTTGCTCAACAAGTAGATAAATGTGACCTGGGCCCCAGTGACATTTTCGGCATTTCCTGCCTTCTCAATTCCCACACCTCAAATTAACACCATCTGCTCCTGTCTCATCAAATTATTTTACAGCTTTTGAATACATCACGCACTCCCTCCCTCCCATCCATGCCTTCCGACACACTCATCTTTCTGTCTAGAATCCCCTGCATGGAATAGGCCAAATCTGTCAAAGGAGAATATTATAGAGCTGAGGTTACCAACACTAAAGCCTGTGACTCCTGCCCACTGCCTGTTTTTGTCAATAACATTTTATTAGAATACGTCCAAGCCCATTTGTTTACATCTTGTCTTTGGCTATATCCATGCTGTGACGGAAGTTGGGTAAGCTACTCTAGAGATCGTATGGCCTGTCAAGCCTTAAATATTCACTTTCTGGTCCCTTTGTAGAAAAAGTTGTTATCCCTCATGTTAGAGGCAGAAGCACAGGCTGCAGAATGAGAGAGACTTCAGTCTGAATCCTGGCTCTGCCAAGGATCAATAAGTAGCCATGAGAAAAGTGGTTATTTCTCTCTAAGAAGGAGAAAATGAAATCTCCTGGCAAGGTGATTGTAAAGACAAAATAGAATAATATGTGGAAAAGGTCCTCCTGTGGTTTCCAGCAAAGGGTATGTGCTCAGTAATATTCCCCACTCTCTCTCCTTTCTTCTTTCCCATCCGTAAGCTCAGACTGCACAACAAAATACCACAGACCAGGTGGCTTAAACCATTAGAAACTTATTTTCTCACAGTTCTGGAGGCTGGAAAACTATGATCAAGGTGCCTCTCTCTTTACAGATGGCCGCCTTCCCACTGTGTCCTCACACAGCCTTTCTTTCATGTACATCAGGAAAGAGAGAGAGATCTCTGGTGTCTCTTCCTCTGCTTCTAAGGACACCAGTCATATTGGATGAGGGACCCATGCTTATGACTTTATTTAATCTTAATTACCTTCTTAAAAGCCCTACCAAAAATAGTCACTTTGGGGGTTAGGTTTCACCAGATGGATTTGGGGGGTAGGGGGCACACAGCTCACAGTTCAATCCTTAACATGCTACTTGATTTGCTTTCCTTTTTCTCCTCTAAACTTCTTAGAAATACACCTGTGTTAGGTTGTATTAGTCACCCCTTCTTATTTACAGTCACACAATTCCTCACACTATAGATAGACTATAGCCTATCTCTCTACCCTTCAACTGGGGGTTCAGTCATGTGACTTCCTTTGGCCAAAGAATGAGGTGAAATGGTAATGTCCAAGCTCCAAGTCTAGACCTTAAACCTCACAAACTTCTGCTTGCCCTCCTGTCTTTCATCACCATGAAAAGAACATTCCCCAGACCAACATGCTGGTCCCAGTAAAGAGGCCACTTCCCTTAACCCCAACCCGGATCAGCCAGGCTCCAGCCAACCCAGGAAACATCACTGAGTCCCACTAAGGTCAGCAGAGCCAAACAGCCAACCTTATTCTGTGTCAGCCAACCCCCAGATGACCCACAGATCTATGAGAATAAGTCTTTGCTTTAATCTGAGACTGTGGGTTGTTTGTTACACAACAACTTTGTGCCAGTGGCTAACTGATACACCACCACTTACTCTTCAAGATAGAACTCAAATATCACCTATTAGGTTCAGATCCTAGTTTCCCTGTTTACTAGCTATGTTGCTTTGGGCAAATAGGTTAGCCTCTGTTTCTTCCTCTCTAGAATGAAGATAAGAACATAATACTATAGTTGTTGTGAGAGTAAGGAGCAATTATTTAGGTATGATGATACACAGTCGGCACTCTGTTACTTTGCTTACTCCTTCCCTCCTACTCCAGGAAATTTCTTTCCAAGAAATGCTGGGACAGAAGAGTCATTTCTCACACTATATTTTTTACCTCCCTCTGTGCACATTACTTGTCACGAAGTCTGCTCCCCTCACTACTTTGCACCAGGGTTTTCAAGCAGTGGAAGCCATCAGAATCACCTGAGAACAATTTCAAACACGCCAGTGAACAATCTACACTCCAGTCCTGCTAAACGCTTATGTTTGCATTTAACAACTTATATATAAATTCCCAAACCACATATGTATATATTCACATTCTATATACATTCTCTTCTAGCTAAGAAGCAATGAGCAATAGACCTATGTGAGCAAAGACCACATCTCAGGATGACTGAATCCCTGGGCTCCCCACCTGGCCTGTCACAGAGAAGATGCTCAGCAAATAGTTTTTGAATGAATGACATTTTTAAAGTGCACAACTTTATAGAAAATCACAGCATTTAAGAGCCAAATGAAGCCTTGATTTTCCAAAGCATAAGCTGAAGTCTAGACTTAGTATTAGAAACATATCTCCTAATGTCAAACTGAGTGCTCTTTCCAAACAGAACAGGCTGACTTCAGAAAAGTCAGGGAATCTCCCTTTCTCAAATTGCCTTTCCCTGGATGTGCTGGCCTTGCCCACCTCACAGCCTTAGCCCCTCAGTGGAAGTGCAGACTGCAGGGATGGGAAGTCCCACTTTGGGGTCTAGCAAAAGGAGGTCATCTGCATTCACTCAAAGATGACCATGGTCCCATCGAGGGCTGAAGGACATAAGGCAAGGTGAACCCTTTTAAAAAGAAACAGGCTATTTATAACTGTGGACTTTCAGGGTGATTTAAATTAGAACCTCCAATCCTGCTTGAACTCATGGGTTCCCTGGCCAAAGGAGAACCTGAAAGTGAAGCTTCTGATCTGCATCCCCACACTCGGGCAAGGTTGGTAACATCCACAGGCAAGTGGCAGCTCACATGAGAATCAAAAATGATATATACACATAAGCAATGCTTAATTATAAATGCAATAGTTCCTGAGAACAGCAAACATCATATCTCTTTTTCCATCTTGGCAGAGCTAATTGGTGCCCCCCAAATATTCATGCACTGCCATACATTTCCCCAGCCCCAGAATGTAGGTGGAGCCATGTGACCATTTCTGGTCAATGGGCTCTGAACAGAAGAGAGATAAGTGATATAAGCCCTGTCCAGTCTTGGAACTTGAAAACATCTCACGGCATACTCCAGCGGTCACTGTGGACACCACGGAAACCATGCATCCCACATAGCACAGCTTCAAGATGGAAGAAACCAAATCCCTTAAAGCAGGCAGAGAGATGCCCTGGAGAACTGAGAGACCCATATCAGAATCTCTCAGGAGCAGAAATAATGTATTTTGCTTGAGCCACTGAGATTTCAGGGTTTATTTGTTATTGCAGCATTGCCTAGCCTTTCCCGTCTAAGGCATCTCCCAATCACAGTAAAAGCAGACCCACAGATTCCGCTAAATCCCATTTATTTTCTAAGTACTCTATTGGTACTGGCAAGTCATGATGATGGGCAGATGGGCCATACAAAAAGTTGGCAATCCAACAAAAGGGAAAAGAAAAGCAAATCTCTATAATCGCAAAACGGAATACCTGTCATAAGGAAGAGACAGAAGTACTATTAGCAGTCTTCTGGGAGTGGTATGAACCGTCAGAGAGATTGAAAATCCAGCCACTACAAAGTACCTTAAAATGCTGGATTAGAGAAGAAAAACATCTTCTTAAATAAACAGCCTAGTAGTCTAGAAAGTCAAGAAATCCCTCCAGGCCAAAAAAAGAAAGAAATGGGAGCAGAAATCCAGGAATGCAGCAAAAGGCTGAATCCAGCAGCTGCCCTGGGATATCTTTCAATCCCCCCAGGATCCTTCACTTCCACTTACTGGACATACAGGGAAAAGAACATGGGATGCATACAGGTTGGGGAAAAGGATCAGAATTCTTGTATAATGCCAGGCTCTGTGGGGACTACACATTCAATGAGGCGAGAACTAGAAAAGAAATCTCCCTTGTGAGAAAAGATGAAGAGATAAACTGCCTGCTAAGCCTTTCTTAGAAGGAAGGAGGTGGGCGCTGTTGCTTAATCTCTCTCGAGAATTCCCAGTCACAAGTATGTGCTCACAGGGATTTGGGGACTGAATTTATCCTATTTGATTTTTTTTAAAGCACAATTCAAGAATTTAGTTTAAAGTGGTCTTGAATTGGTAGTGACTCCAAGCAATGGGTAAATGTCCCCAAGCGAACTGAAGCACATACACATTCTCTGAACACACCCTCAAAGAATTATCACAGATACGTATTTCAATAAATACGAGTTTACAACTAAAACTCACAAAACTTAGGAGGAAAAAGTATGAGAATCAACAACAGCAAAAAAAATCCTTGCAGAATCAGAGCCCAGACAAGGGCTTTGCTGCACACACAGAACGTCCTGTAGGGGTGTCCCATACCTGGCAATCCCAGGGGATAGTGAGGAGGCTCAGTCCAAGAACTGAATGAATAGGAAGCACCCAGAAATTGGGCTGAGGTCTGGAGTGCTGTTCCTAGCGGGAGTAGGGGTGTCGCCTGTCATGAAAGAAAAGCAGAAAGGGATTGGAGGCTCATGGCAGTACCTGGAGTAATGGCCCTGCAGGCAAAGGAAGCAGAATTTGCTCACAGGTTCACGGGATGCCCCAAACAGGTTAAAGAGGTCAACATCTACCCTCAACCTCTGTCAGGAGACTAGCCCACAGCGGTGTGGGCTTCTCCACCTGACACGGGTGCATTCCACCCTCTTCTGTGTCAACAAACATAGGGGGAAAAGGAAAGGCGGCCCACCAGCTATTTGAAAACGAGTGAACAGTTCAGGCTGCCATAACAAGAACCATAGACCAGGTGGGCGGCTTAGAAACAACAGGAATTTATTTCCCACCATTCTGGAGGCTAAAAGTCCAAGATCAGGACATCAGTATGGCCAGGTTGTGGTGAGATCTCTCCTCTGAGCCGCAGACTGCCAACTTCCTGTGGCATCCCCACGTGGTGGAAGGAGAGAGAGCGAGCTCTTCGGGGTCCCTGTCCTAAGGGCACTAGTCCCATCCATGAAGGCTCTGTCCTCATGACCTTATCACCTTCCAAAGACTTCACCTCCTAATAGCATCACACTGAGGTTTAACATTTCAACATACAAATTTTGGAGAGATGGAAACATCAATTCATAATACAGGTTTATTCGACTTTGGGTGGACCGTAAAGTTGGAACCATGAAAGGAATAAAGTCAGTGAATGATGAAAATGAATTAACCAAACCCTTTCAAAATTAAAGAGGCAGAGAGACAAAGATATCTGAGTTTACAAGTGGCTGAGATCCAGAGTAAACAGTCAGCTTCACAAAATTACCCCTTTCGGTTTCAGTCTCTTAGGCTTTAATCATCTCCAGCCGTGGACGCAGTTCTTAGCATGAAGACAAGGGCTCAGAATGAACACAAGGATAATGAAGGTGAAATACTATTATATTTAACACTGTAATATCATTAATGCACTGCCGTCAGAGATCAAGGACTTTTCAAATTAATTATTTCTTATTCCAACACACACCATGAAATGGGCTTTCTAAATCAGAATGACACATCCCAACCTTTTCTTTATTAAGACAATTCTATTTTATTTCTTGGATCTTTGCAGCCAAGGCCAGTTTTATAAATATTTAAGAGAAAAATTAGGCAGGAAAATGCTGGATAATGCATGAATAACAATCACTTGACTGAGCTAGAGGTACGCTGAGGGCATGCTGTAGACTCTCCCTGCCTGCAGTATACAAATTCTGTAACTCTCCACAGCCCTTTCCCTTTTTGGGAAGATTAGCAATCCCTGCAAGTGCACTGAGAAACTGTGTGTCCTTCTTGATTTGCCTTTTCTGTTTTATTGCCAGCCTAAGAACGGAAAGTCACTGCTTGAAATATGCTCATTAAGACTGAATTGAGTCTTTATGGTCAGCAGTAAAAACATAGACAAAATATTGATAACTTGCCTATTAATGGTCTGCTCTGGTGGGCCTCCAGTTGCATGAATGATCACCTGCAGAAACCACTTTCTCTCCTCATTTTGGTCTAAGAAAGAAAATCTACATGTGCACAAAGAAATCTAAGTGTGCACGAAGACCTTGGTCCTTAGGAATATTTGAGGAGCTTGTTACTCATCCACACAGAGCAATTCACATGGTGTGGCGAGGGTCCTGTCCATAAGGAGAGTGACAGCCATCTTCATGGCCGGCATAGCATTTTCACGAGCACATTTGCTGATTTCCAGAAAGAGACCATTAACCTCCCCACACCGAGGTATTTCTGCACACAGTGAGGTTGGAGAGCTTCTTCACATGAAATGCTTTCTGTGAAATGCTTCCCCAGCTGACGCTTCACAGTTGACTAATTGCCAGGATAATCGGTTCTAACCATTTACCTTGGGAAAGCATCACTCTTGACTTGATCATTTAATTCTCAAAACATCTTCGACTGATGGGAAAGTATACTATTTTACTTGCAAAGCTGATTGCAAATTATTTTTTGACTGCAGGTTTATTTTGTTGGTGACAAATTGTTTCCTGCTAATTGCTAAAATAGTCTTGTAGGCACTTTTAGTTGAACACCTAATCTATTAACCCAGGCTAGTTTCTCCCTAATCCCTGTTTTTATCCTTTTATTTATTTTAAACACCTAGTTACAGGATCATTAATCCTCATCAATATTGTCTGGAATCCTCGAGCAACTGCCAGGGCTGTTTCTGCAAAGAAAACTGTACAGTCAATGAAGACATTCCACAACCAGCCTGCCCACCAACTTTCCTTCCAGGGGCACGAGGGTTGAAAAGAAAAGCCCTCTCAGTTTGATCCACAATGGGCAATGGAAAGCAACACAAGTGGATCTTTCTGGTCAGTAGAGAAATAGCCATTCTTCCTTTGCCTCTGTCCAGCCAAAAAATGTAAAAGTGTCAAATTCTTATTTTGAATATACACAGAGCAGTAAGACAATATCCATCCACAGTTAGCATTATTTATTATTTTAAGATATATTGACCTAATATTGAGCAGAAAGAAGATAAATACAGACTCATCAGACCGAAAAACAATAGTGGAAGAAGTGGCCAGCTCACTTACTGTAAGTGAAAAACCGAGGCACAAGGCCATGGAGCAATTTGACCCAAGATCCTGTGCTAATTAGGATTGAGTTGGGTTGGAGAATGGAAGCTTGCTTCAGCTCAACCACTTGAGTTTAGCTTCCATCCTCCAGATTTCGTCTTGGTTATTTTGCTTTTGAGATGAAAGGAAATAGTATTGCACATAAATGCTGCTTTTCTAGGGTCTTGTGCAATAATTACAGAAGATAATTGACTTTTACCAAACACTCACCATGGTGATGACAGTTTTATTTCTTTAAATGCTGCAGAAGGTGAAAGAACATCACATCTGAACCCGAAGACCTGCCTTGGAGATTGTCTTTCCAGGTGGTCTCTTGACAAATGTCAGTCCATGCCAAGCACCAGACACCCTTCTCAGCACTGTCTGTGCCTCATTCAAAAGCCCAGCAAAGAGAAGGAACTCAGGTTTTGGGTTGAATAAATGAGCATTTGACAATTTCTTTATTAGGAGGCAGTAATTCTCAAGAAAGGACTTCTATCTGACTCTAATTTTCCCAGCTCTGCTTGGCCAAAGGTCATGTCAAGTTGACCTTAATTCATTTACCTTCTTGGATATGCTTCAAGCTTAGCTTCATAAACTCTTCCTTCCTGGTGGGCTCCCGTGCTCACTGCAAACCCCTTTTCTGGATCTGGCAGGGAACTGCCTATAATTACCCTTAACGTACTCCTGGAGCAAAGACATGCATGTTAAGAGCCAAAATAGAAGGTTCACTACAAACTGTGCAGTAATGCAATTACCTCCCAATTATCCCTTTCAACGCTTAGGGAATGAATAGGAGACATTAAACCCAATTCTGCAGTAGAGTCCCTGGTTATTGGAGGTGGGGGTGGAGGTGAGGAGCAGAAGGTGGAAGAAAAATAAGAAAGGCTGCTGTGGGTGATGAATGCCAGGGAATGCTGGTGACACCTTACTGAAATTATTCCTATTGATATTGAATTCCTTTCAAATTCTTCTGGTTACTCCACCCTGCAGAAGGTGGATTTAGTAGAGTATCCCATATCTATTTGACTAAGACACTCTACTCAGCAATGGTCTAGTGCAAAAGTCTCTAAACATATAGAGGGGTGCATTAGCCCCAGAAGTGCATATGTACAGCTTAGCAAAGACGTCTGAGACAATCAGCTCATCAGACCTTAGCCAGTCATTACTTTTTGACTGGGATGAATAGGGTACCTTTCCTGCCCAGGTTGAGCTATAGCACAAAGTAGGGACCCTGCAAAACAGGAGAGACCTGAAAAAGGAGTTTAGCCAAGCCTAATTTTAAAGCCAAGAAAGGGACTCTAGTGCAGATAAATGGCACGATCATTTCAGAGCTAAATCCATCCAGAGAATGCTGGCATTCCTCTTTGACTACAGCACGGGACCAGGGCTTGGAGATGGCCTAAAGGAGCAGTAAGAGTTGGGGGATTAAAAAACCATTTGTGTGCCAGCTTTACCAGCATTCACATGCCATCGATGTCAAACGTGAGGTCAGCTGCTCTTTATCCACTAGGACTTTTACCATTGGTTAGTGGCAGCAAGCGAACCAATATTCAAGTCATAAACCCTACTTCCTAAGCTTCCTCTTGTTCTTTCTTATCCAGTTCACAGAGATCATTTTTAATCTAAATTTTACCTTCTGTGATCATATTGGCTGCTATGGCTCTGTGTTGCTGTATAATAAACCATCCCAAAACTTAGTGGATTCAAAGAGCCACTTATCACTGTATCTTGTGGTTCTGCAGGTGGACCAGAATCGAGTGGGTGTGGGTCTCTCTCAGGGTTTCTCATGCGGATGGCAGGCAAGAGGCAATCATCTGAAAGCTCACCTAGGTTCAGTGTCTGAGCAGCTTGTTCATGCACCCAGCGGTTGGTGCTGGCTAGCGCTTAGGAGCTTAGCTGGGGCTATTGACCAGGGTACCTACCTGTGGCCTATTGGGCTTAGGATTATCACTGCCTGGCAGCTGGGTTCTGAGAGAGAATATCCCAAAGATAAGTATTCCAGCAAAAGCCAAGTCTGATGCCTGAGCCTCAGAAATCCCAGAACACCACTTCACTGCATTCTACAGGTCAAATGAGTTACTAAGGCCAGTCCATTCAAGAAGAGGAAAATTAGCCTCCCATTCATGCTGTGAGAATCACCACATACATACAGGGAAAGAACTGGTGGTGGTCACCTTTAGAGACAATCTACCATGTTAGCAACAATCCCAACTTTATGACATCTGGAAATCTGATATAAATCCCTTCTTTCTTCAATTCTATCATTGAGAAAGATCAGTGATTATGCAGAACCCAGGGAAAAGTCTAATGGCATGTGCTGGAGTCCTGCTTCCAGGCTAAGGTTTCTCAAATTAACCCCATATTAGATGGAATTAGATTCCTGTATGATTCACCAAAAATCCACAAATAATAATGGCTTTAACATGATAGAAGTTGATTACTCATATAATATCTGTCCAATGGGGGAAAGCCCCAGGCAGGTTTTTACGGGTTCTGCTCCAAAAAGTCCTCAGGGACACTGGACTCTTCTGGTTCAACTCTCAGCCATCCTTAAGGCATGATCCTCAAGATTGCTTGGCGTTGGCCAAGCAGCAAGATGGAAGTAGGGGTGAAGAACAGGAGCAAAGGGCTAATGCCAGCTTCTCTTAAAGCAAGTTCCTAGAATCTGCCATGCAATATTTCCGCTTATTTCCCATTGACCAGAGCATAGTCAGACCTAGCTACAAAGAGAAGCCAGGAAATGTAACCTTGATACTGGGCCACCATTTTCCCATTGAAAATGCAGGGGTTTAGATTCTAAAGGAAGCATGATATATCAGCTATGAGGGGGAGGGAGGTTCCACTAGCACCCTCTGGGCAAATCCATCCTTTTCTGAGTAATCATGGAATTCACACACTTGGCATTCCCTCTAAGATTCTGATACAGCCCCTGGAAGGAGCTGCTATCTCTTGAGACTCTCTGCTCTTTCTGAATTCCTATTCAAGACGTTTTGATGAAACTTTACTATCTACAGTATCTATTAAGAAAGTAATGGGCATTTTGTGTTTCCAATCATGAAATTGTAATCTTTAATGCACCCTTTCAAACAGCCCTCCACTCTCAGATATTCTCATTAACCTGGCCACTGTTCCCAATACACACACTTTCCTGATTGAGAGTCATTCCTTCAGTTCAAATATAGCAACAGACTTCATTCAGAACGACAGCTCAGATCAGAAGTGGTTGCCCCAAGAGGCTCACCTGGACTCAGAGGGGTGCATCAGATTTATGTGTAATGTCCAGTTTCTCCCACTGGGAGGGTCTCCCCATTGAACCCCCATCAACGGGTGTCTGGGCTGTAACATTCTACTTCACACTGTCAACTTCTCCCCTGCCTCGTATCTGCCCAAACTTCCCAAGTCCTGTGGCCCTTGTACATCAGACTTCTGATACTCCCCTTTGGAGTCAGCTCCACAACCAGGCCAGTTTCCCAGACTCTCCTGCCTGATCCCCAATCTTCTTCCTCTTCATTTTGACAAATCAAAAACTCTAGAAACTGAGAGTAGGAAGGTTTATTGAGACTTTACAGAGGCAGTCAGATAAGGACTGAGCCCTGCAACAGGCAGTTTCTGTCCCCAGCTGCAAAGCCCGTCCACAGAGCAACTTACCTGCCAGACTCAAGAAACAAGGCACATTCATAAAGGTCTCAAGGAAAACAAAGTTTGTTAAACTCACATTGGCTACAGATAAGGAAGGTGGGCTAACATGAAGTGGGTAAGTCTGGGAATAGGTGGTTAGTCCATAGATAAGGCTCATGGATGGGTTGTTGATGATGTTCACACATTAGTCACAAAGGGTGAACGCAGTGGTTCTGGGGACCTTCTAGACTATTGAAATGACTTCATCCAGGAACACGGAGTGTCTGGTTAGCTACACACGTTGGTATTGATTGGTGACCTTCCCTTGTCTCTCTCCTTCCCTGGCCCTATGTCTCTTAATTTTAGAACATCTCAGAATTTTTCCTCATCAGTTTCCTCTTGAGAAGTTGAGGTCCCAGCATGCCTTGCAACTCAATACCAGGAGAAATGGCACCAAGGGCTGGGTTCTATGGAAATAAAGGTGATTAAAGCAAAATTCCTGCTAAGGGAGTTATGTGTCAGTGTGACTGAGACTTCACAACTCCAGTCGGCAGGTAAGACTGACAGTGGATGCGGAGCGGCGTGATGCCTCAGAGATCGGCACCTGACAGACAGGAAGCGAGCACCCGCTGGGTCCTCATGGGCACCCTGAAAAAAGTCATCGATCGTCAGGGGCCAGAAATGGGAGACATAGCATGTGGGTTAGGAGCCAGCGGATGCCAGACTGAGTGGGAAGTGAGGAGGGAAGGTGGTAACAGAAAAATAATCCAGAACACCTAACATGAACAGGGCTGGGTGTCCAAGGGCATGGAACATGTGACAAGGGGACAGTTAGCTTCACCAAAGAGCCCGGGGTCAGGACAGACGTGGCAGTCGGAAGAGAAATGACTCAGTCAGGGCCTAGCTGGGAAGGGGAGAAGAAGAGTTTATTCCAGGCAGGCCTCCATGAACTTCAAAGAGCTGAGACAGCCAGCAGCCACTTCAGGTGGAAAGCTGCCCAGTTTCCATCGAGCGCTTTTCCAAACGCAGCCCTGGGAAGCTGCGACTGGGGCTGTAGCAAAGCCAGCCATGCCCCCAGATAAACCTTTTGGAAGGCTGGTTGCTCCATTTTGTTTCACATAATTTATTGCTCAGTACTTATCGATAATACAATTGTCAGCCCAGCAGACATTTTCCATTTTAATAGTTCGCATGAGATACCACATTATCGATCCTACACCACTAAATAAAAAACTCGTTTGTCAGGGGAGCACGGAATGGCTTTAATGGACACAGCCAAACACCTGCTACTAGTTAGGGAAGAAAAATAACCATCCTGCCACAAGGATATTTGGAAAGCAGCCTTGAAATGCTCTGTTTTAGAGATTAGCAGGGCTCTTGGAAAACAGGGGGTGCCTTCAAAACGTGCAAAGGCCGACTTCCTCGTTGATAGTGGGAAAAGCTGCCATTGCCCAGGCCCCCGCATCATGAGCCAGACATTCTCATTTTCCCTACCTTATCTTTTATAGTCCTCACAGGCACCCTGCAAATGCATGCATTGCTACATCACATAGGATGCTCTCGGAAGGGAGACACAGAATACCCCAGCAAACAGAGCAAGTCATCCTAAGTGTCTGTTTCTCACTTAGCAGAAGTCTGATGGTAGATGCTTCCAGAGTCGGCACCCCTGCTCCTTGACTTCAGGACTCTACCATCTTCTCGACTTTTCTGTCAGGGCCACAAGACGGCTGCCAGGCAAGCAACCACATCTGCCACCTTCAGACAAGGGAATTGTAGGGACTGTGAGTGACCTGCGTGACTCAGCCCATATTCCATGTTTAAGAAGGAGTAAAGAAGCCAGAATCTCTGCTTGGTTTCAAGATGAGTTTTCGTGCCATGAGCAACACTTGCCACTTCATCAAACACACCATGTTTCCCTTCCACCAAATCCATATGTTGTGTCCTAGCCCCAGGATCTCGGATGAGACTGTATTTGGAGATAGCGTATTTAAAGAGGCGGTTAAGTGAGAATGAGGTGCTTAGGGTGGAACCTAAGCCAATATGACCAGTGTCCTTATAAGAAGGAGAATAGAACACAGATAGGCAGGGAGCATGCAGGGAGAAGATGGCCAGCAACGAGCCAAGGGGGTCGGCCTCAGAAGGAACCAGCCTGCCAACCCCCTGATCTCAGACTTCTAGCCTCCAGAACTGTGAGAAAATAAATTGCCATTTACGTGCTGTCTCTTCTCTCTTTAGGAATTTCCCCCTCCCAGTGAAGGGGAGGTTTTTCCTCAGTCACTAATTAATATGCAACAGTGTTACTGTGATAGGACTTATATACAATAAGGTGCACATATTTGAATTGCACAATTTGATCCATTTTGACATTTGGATTCATTTACGACATCATCATCACACTCGACAAAATGAACATCTCACTCCCAAAAGTTTCTTTGGGCTCCTTTGTAATCCCTCCTCCCTGAGCCCATCCCCAACCCAGGCAACAATTACCCTGCTTTCTGTCCCTATCAGTTTCTTTGCATGTTCTAGAGTTTTCTATAAATGGAATCATACAGTGTGTTCTTTTCTGCATGACTTCCCTCAGCATAATTATTTTTGAGATTCACCCATGTTGTATATATCAATAGTTCACTCTGTTATTGTTGGGTAGTGGTCTGTTGTATGGATATACCACAGTTTGTTTACCCATTTGCCTTTAGATGAACATTTTGGTTGTTTCTGGTGTTTGCCTATTATAAATAAAACTGCTATGGACATTCACGTACAAGTCACTGCATGGAAGAAAGCTTTCTTTTCTCCTCAGCAAATATCTAGAAATGGACTGGCTGGGTCATACAGTGGGCATATGTTTAATTTTTGACAAAACTGCCAGACTTCTTCCCAAAGTGCCTGCATCACTTACATTCCTACCAGCTGTGTATAACAATCAGTTCCTCTGATTTCTCATCAGCACTTAATATGGTCATCTTCTCTTATTTTAGCCATTCTACTAGGTGTGCGGGGGGTATCACACCATGATCTTAATTTGTATTGCCTTCAGGATGAATGATGTTGAGCATTTTTCATATGCTTATTTGCCATCCACACATCTTTCTTGTTGAAGTGTCTATTGTGGATATACGTCTAGTATCAGATATATTTTCTCCAGTCTGTGGCTTATCTTTTCATTCTATCAGTGTTTTTGAAAGACTAGAAGTTTTTAACTTTAAGTTCTATTTAGCAATTTTTTTCCTCTTAAAAATGGTACTTTCAGTGTTGTATCTAAGAACCCTTTGCGTAACCCGAGGTCAAATATGGCACAAATAAGGTTTCACTGTGCTTCACTAGCTTACAAACCTGTGGCATCTTCGTAAAATCCAGGCATGAAACTTAGCCTTTTAAGCTCAGATGGGAACACGATGTCAGTGTCCCATCCCTTACTCATCAGTGATGTTTTTTCTTACCTGAGGGCATGGGCCACACCAGGAGCGGGCATAAGTTTGAGTCAAGAGGCTTTTTGAGACAAAACCTGCTTTTCTCCCCTAAGACAGTATAGGGTCCTGCCCAGCTGAGGGGGCTCCATCTTGCCCTGCACACTTCCTTGCCAAACTCTTATTCTAAACAGTGTTGCTTCTCTTCTTACAGTTTCTTATTTGGGGAAAAACAGCATGAGTTTATGAAAATTAGGGTTATAGGAAGGATGTAACTCTTTGTGTGTCTGAATCATCTGGCATTTGTATATATTGGTATTAATAATAATAATCATAACAAGATATAACACAACTGTATTAGTAATAATTATCTATGACATACCACATCATGTCAGGTAGATTACATACTTCATCTCTCATGATTTCTTCTTATACTTCAGTGCTTTCATACATTATTTTTTTGTTACTTTTCTTACTTGAAGTATGGTTGATATACAACATTACGTTGGTTTCAAGTGTATGACACAGTGATTCAAGTTACCCACATTATTAAATCCTCACCCCAACTAGCGCAGTTACTATCTGTCAACATAGGACGATATTACAGAACCAGTGACTATATTCTCTATCCCCACGACCAACTTATATTCATACTTTACTTTAGATCTTTGATCCATTTGGAATTTATCCTGGTGTAGACATGAGGCGTGGATCCAGCTCTTTTTAATCCAGGTGGCTACCCAGTTGTCAGGACCCAATCTGTGGATCGATCTATTTTCTTCCCATGGGTCTGAAATTCCTCCATAATCATTTCCTAAGTCCTTTCATGTACTTGGATCAACTTCTGAATTTCTCACTCTATTCCACTGATCTGCCTGACTGTCCATATGTAAGCAACTTACTGTTTTTATTACCAAGGTTTAATAATATGTTTTAATACCTGCCTGCTCTTCCCCAACATACTCTTGTTTTTCAGACCTTTTCAGCATAATCATTATTACTTAATTTTCCATTTGAACTTCAGCATTATCTTATCTAGCTCCAAATCGGGAATCATGTAAAAGTACCATAGATTTCCATACTCCGCTGCAGCCCTACAAATAGGAATCTTCATGAGAGTCCAGGAATCTGCATTTTTCACAAGCACCCCAGAACCAGTCAGCCTACCAGCATGTGGAAACCACAGCTTGGGAAAGCTGATGCTCAAAACAGTGAAGTGACAGTGCAGCTTGCCCGGTGACAGCCTGACAGGTACATGTGGCATCAGATCACTGCAGGAACTTTGAATCCCTGGGAACTTGCCCAAGGCCTGACAACTGCTGACAATGCATTTATGCTTGAGGAATTAACAGACAAAAGAATGAACACAGAGAGAAAACTGACACTTCTCCCGGACAGGGCCCCTGGAAGGATTTACTGGGAAACACCTGCCTATTCAGGGAAGAGAGACCTGCCAAGCAGAGAAGGGCAAGAACAGGTGCCTTCCTCAAGGGACCAGCGGAGTCAGAAGAGGGGAGGCCCAGAAGGGGGAGCATGTGGCAAGCAAATGACACACACCTGGAGATAATTCCCACCCTGATGGTCAGCAGGTGACTGAGGCAGAAGCCACAGCTTCAGGTTGGGCACAGGGAGCGTAGGAGGAGTTAAAGGAGCTACACGACGTGAACAGTCCTACAAGGTCTAATGAATGACAGCCAGGACAGACCTCCGAAAGAAGAAAGCCCAGGGGCAGAGGTGGGTCTGTGCTTCCAGGACAAGGTGGCTCCTGCTACTGGGAAGAGGCTTTCATTCACCCAAGGAGGGCAGAGTCAGGGGCTTCTCCATGCAGCTGATTTGGGGAAGGATATTCAGAATAAAGGGGATCTCTCTCTCTCCCTCTCTCTCTATTTCCTTCTCCCTCACTCCCTCTTTCCCTCAACTCCTCCCCCATCTCTCTTTCCTCTTTCTCCCCATGTTTCTGCCTCTGTCCCTAAAGAAAATAAAATTCCTGCCCAACTCCTTATCTGCACAAAAGAATGCAGCATTTGAGGGAGCACATCTGGCCCCTGCACCACCCCTTTATTAGATCCTCTCCATTGAAAGTCCGGATCATCTAAAAGCAGATTTCCCTGGGCTGGGGGTCAACATGGACACCTAGGCAAGAGAGGCCCAGAGCCGAAGGCACTTCAGGCAGGCAGCATGAAAGAACCAGGGCGCACCAACTGAGGCATGTTCCATCTGAGAAGCTGACCTTCAATATCCCCCATCTCATAGGAATGTACTGGCATGGCTTTATATCCATTTTTGCACCAGCTGAGCAAGCAGGCACTTGGCCAGAGTCACCAAAATGCATGTATGAATGAGGAAAGTTCGCCAAAACAGTGCTGAAACCTCTCTGAGCCTCTCTGGCAAAAACGAGCTTCTTGCACTTCGTTAAAATCTTCGCGCCAACAGATGGAGTCGGCAGCAGCTTCAGGTCTTCCTGGGACCTGGGCGGCCAGGAAACTCAAGCCACCATCTGGGAGCATGCAAGGTTGTCTTCCACTTTAACTGTCCGCCTACCTTCGCGTAGTCTTTGCCATTAAAGGAATAGTACTTCCTGTAACTGTGCCTGCTGGTATCTTTCCATCAGTCAGGTCACCACCCCCGGGTGACAGTGACATAATGACAGAGGGCACCAGTGTCTCAGCTTTTCCCTCATACAGGCAGCTCATAACAGTCCTAGACTGCAGGTCAATAGGGTCCTCCCAGTTGGAGGCGCCATTACTTCCTCCTAGCAGGGCCTTGGCTCATGGGGACAGGTAGGCTTGAAAAAGTAGGAACTGGTCCACAAAGCTGTCTAATGGCTGGGAGGCCTCTGTGCTCTTGACCTCGTCCGCAGAGCAGCAGTGTCAGCTGTCACCTGGGAACTGGTCAGAATGCAGATTCTCCAAGAGGCATACCATATGGTTTCACTTAAACGTGGAACCTGAAAAAACAAATCAAAAGAACAAAGAAACAAAAGAGAAATCGACTCATCAACACAGAATAGACGGTTG
This sequence comes from Smutsia gigantea, assembly GCA_032199065.1. NCBI lineage: Eukaryota > Metazoa > Chordata > Mammalia > Pholidota > Manidae > Smutsia > Smutsia gigantea. The sequence continues at coordinate 116,463 of JAVSCE010021509.1, forward strand.
ATTACCATGGGGTGGGGAGGTGAGGTGCTGCGGATGGCTGAAGTAGATGAAGGTGATAAAGAGTTACAAATTTCAAATTATAAAATAATTTAGTCATAGGGGTAGAAGTATAGCATAGGGAATATAGCTCAAAGTATTGTAATATCTTTGTACGGTGACAGATGATAACTACACTTACCACGGTGAGCATTTAATAATGAATGTCATTGGTGAATCAGTAAGTTGCGCATCTGAAACCACTGTAATATGGTATATAAACTATACTTCAATAAAAAAATGATCATTAAAAAAATTTAATACAAGTATAGAGCTGAGGGAATGCAGGTTCCCAGGCCCCAACCCAAACAATGAATCAGAAACTCTGGAGGTGGGACTTAGCAGCCAGTGTTTTAACAAGCCCTCCAGGTGACTGGGATGCACACTCCAGGTTGAGAACCGCTGGTCTGCACGTCACGGTAGAAGCCTGTCCCTAACTTCCCCTCAGAGCTTCAGAAACAAATCCTCAACCCCAGGGACCGAGAGCAATGAAGGCACAAATAGTCCAACCAGAGGCACCCTGGTGGGCCAGGCAGGTCCCCCCCGGCGAAGGCCACACCACCTTGTGCACAGCTGCCCCACCACAGCCTAACCCGGGGCTGTGAGCCAGGCATCCCCGCCTCTGGCTGAAGAGTTGCAATTTTTCAAGTCAGAGATGGAGGAACACATTCCCTGGAGCTCTCCTTTAGAACCTCAGTGAGGCCTTTCCAGAACTGACCTTCCTATACAGGTCATTCTATTCCAACACTGTCAGAAAAGCACAATTAGAAGCCTCTATGAGCCACCAACACTCATCCCTAGCTAGAGTCTGGACCTCTCAACTTGCTGTTGAGCCAGCACCTCAGGAGAGCTGAGCAGTGTCTGGGGAGCAGGAGAAACACCCACCGGCCTTCAGTCCATACTTGCGCAGCCGGAGAAGATTAAAGGAAAAGGGCCAGTGGCTGCTTAGAAAGAGGAGAGCTGCACAGCCTTTCACAGCTTGTCCGGACACAGTGAGAGCTGGCCTTACTGGGTGCTCACCCGGGGCGAGCACTGAGCCTCCCTCATTCCCTCCCGGTACCCCCCAAACAGCTTAACCACCGTGAGACAACTACACTCTCCCCATTGTACAGATAAACTGAGGCATAGCAAGGCTAAAGGATTTGCTCAAAGTCACCCAAACAGAAAATGATGAAGCCAAAATTTGAACCGAAGTGTGTCTGAAAGCAAAGCCTGTAACTCTCATGGCCCCTGTAAAAAAAAAAAAAATTTTTATATAACTATACATACTTGAGTGAATGTATGTATATGTGGGAAAGGGGTTATAGATCACAGTTCTCCCCAGGTAATGCTTTTGGTTGCCTGTTTATAAGCTTGGGGTAAACATGCCCTAAGGAAGTGTATGGAAGCAATAAGAGAGACACTGCTACCCACTGTCAGGAGCGCAAATGGGTCATTTCAGACCAGGTAGACCAGGCGACTAGCTCAGGGTGCCAGGTAACTGGGGTTGGGGCCTATTGTGGTGAGACAGGTAAACAGCCTTTCCATACAGAGCATGCATGGCACAAAAACAAGCCCCTGCAAAGGAGGACATACACCTCCTTTATTAAGTCATTTAAAGCATAATTACATTCAGCAGGTAACTAGAGAAGAAAGCTGCCCCTCCATGAGACTCTGGGCTCTTGACAGTGATGAAATGTTCAACCTGTGAGCAATTATTTAAATATTCAGCACTTTGCATGCATGACTGGAGCTGCACTGTAATCAGAATCATGGGAACATGGAATTTTGGAATGGAACAAACCTTAGAGGCCAGAGATAATTCAATACCTTCTGATTTTCACAAATGAGGAAATGGAGGCCCAGAGAGGTCCTGTTATTTTCCTAAGGTCTCCAGGACAAGAGCCCAAGCCCCCTGATTCCTGGTCCTGTATCATTTTAGAGAACAGGGCTGGAAGAGCTGCAACTTTGTGGCTGGATCATTGTTTGATCTAATGCAGTCATCTTATAATTGAAACAGATGTCTGCCAAGTAAATGGCCAAATCACACATTACATAGCTATGATTGTATTCTCAAGGATGTATAAAACATCCCAAGGATAGAATCATAATCATGGAACCATATAACACTTAATATCTACAAAACACATATTGATGGAACGAATAATGCTTAATTTTTACAACATCTTAGCTACTTGGAATACGTAACAAAAGTGTAAACGGTTTATATGCCTTTTCATTTCACAAAAATATGTCTCTCCATCTTAATGAGTTGTCCCTTCCTCTTTCTCTTTGTTTCTCTTCTTGCAACTTCTGGTTCATGTGTATTAGATAAAGTGCCAGATGAAATTCAGCAGGTATAACTGCGATGAAAAAGAAGAAAAAGAAAGCTGATCACTTCTCAATGTTTCTTAGCTCATAATGAGCAAAAGGCCTTGTGTGTATGTTCAAAAATAGATGTGTGGACTTGTTAATTAAGTTAATCAAGACAAGAATGTTGCTTGATTTCAGCAGATGTGCATTGGCTCTGCACTAAAAGGTGCCACAAAGATTTTGTAAAATGACAACACACTGCATTGCCCAAGGCGTGGTCAAAAAGACACGCTCCTGTTCTGCCGATGGAAGCATGAGCTGGCATACCCCCAGCAACATGCTACTACTGAAGTGGCATTAATGAAGGAACTCCTGCTTGAGGCAGGTCTCCAAGGAGGTTATGGGTTGGAGAATAGGAAGGCGAAAGGTCCAAATGGAGAGAGGTGAAGCCAAAGAGAGACTGCTTGATTCCTTGACTCAGTCCCTTTCCTCCATCTTCAAAACCAGCAGTGTAGCAGCTGCAAATCTCCATCTCTGCCTCCCTCCTCCCTCTGCCATCTTTTGAGGACGCTTATTACTATACTGGGCCCACCTGTATCACCCAAATACTCTCCCTAAGATCCTTACCTTACTATAAAGTCCCTTTTGCCATGTAAGATGACATTCACAGGTTTGGCGGAATAGAATGTACACATATTTGGGTGCCGCTATTCTCCATCCCACAGTTCTCAATCTACCATGCCTCTATTTCCCCATCTGTGACCTGAGTTTGATACTATGGAACCCACTTCACAGGGTTATTGAGAGGATGAAGTGACTAAATACTACTCAAGGGCCTAGTACAGTGCCTGGCACCTGGAAAAACTCAGGAATGTGGCTACTTCTATCTGCCCATCTGAACAAACAGATAGGGGTCCCTCCTTCACCCCTGGATCCCTTAGGAGACATTCCTTTCTTTCTACTCTCTCATACTGGCTTTCAAATTTTCTTGACCATTACCCACAACAAAAAATACAATTTGCATCATGACCCACTACATCCAAAGATGTAAACATCTACACAACCTAAATAAAGGTTTCACAAACAAAACCTCACCCCCTCCCCCACCATGTGTAAAGGACTCTGATTACCTTCCGTTTCATTTTCACGCAATGCAATAAGCTGGTGGAGACCAACTTTAGACTTCAACCCCAGTATCTGAATCAACATCTTTTCTTTCTTTCCACCTGCTGCTGCCAACAGCCAGCAGAGGCTAAGCAAAGGCTGCAGGCACCTTGTTATTTCCTCCAGCCGTCCTTCTTCACTGAAGCAAGTTAGACAAACCGAAAGTAGAGGCCACACCTACCCTTGCAGACTTCTGTCTTCATACGTCAGCGTTCAAAATCTTAAGATCATTGAGCAGCTTTAAGGAAGCCGACAAGCTTGAATTTGTCAGCCCCCCTGTGTTAGCGCCGGTCGGCACCTCCTTGCCCTGCCCTCCTCATTCACGCCGCGTGGCTGTGGGGAGTCGCCGCTGGCTCATCCCGTCGACAAGGCTTCTGTGACAGCTCCTCTTGTCCACGCACAGCCAAAGCTGGAGAGGCTGTCATTCGATTTGACAAACTGACAAGACAGCGCTGTCAGTCTCCCAGATGGGTGAGGGAACGCAGTGACTGACAAAATCTAAGGGTCGCGACAAATCGGATCATCCCGTGTTCAGAGGCTGACAGCTGATGAAGCATTCCTCCAATGGTTCAAAGCCTACACATTTTTCACCTCAACTGGTCTGAGAAATATGGAAAGGTGATTGACACGCATACATGTATCACTGGGGATGTGACGGGCCCTGCGGAGGCTCATGGAGCGTCGTGCCGCCGGTGAGACAGCCAGCGTGGCCACCCCTCCAACTCGCCTCTGGCTTCCACATCACTTGATGGGATTGTGAGCTTCTCTAATTCACAGACGCTGAGATGTGACATGTGAGGGGCCTCGGATACCCAGCCCAACCTCACAAAGGGGAAATATCACCCAAGGACTCTGAAGAGTGGAGCCCAAAGGTAGACGGATACGATTAATAAGTCACGGACCTGGGTCTCCCTTGGCAGCTACGTTACGTCAACATACATACAACATACAACTATAGTCCGTTGTTCTCATCCCTGCCTGTGCACTAAAATCCTCTAGGAGCTTTTAAAAATATCCATGCCTGGGTCCAACCCCCATAAATTCTGATTCTGTTGATCTGGGGTTGGGTCTGGCATTCAGTATTTTGTAATAGCTCCCAGAGCACTGAGTCGCACATCCACGGTTAAGAAACCCCTGGAGCCTGATGGCCTGGGTTCAAGCCCAGGTGCTACCATTCACCAACCTTGTGCAAGTTACTTAATTTTTCTGGGCCTCAGTTCCTCATCTGTAAAAATGGGAGTGAGACCTACTTCTACTTGTCTCCGAGGATCGTTTCAAGATGTAAATGAATTATTTCACTATAAGGCCTTTACATTGCCTGATGGAGAGTACACAGTCAATACGTGTTAGCTATTCCTGCTTTTTAAGGATTTCCTATATTTGAAAAACAGGCTCAAAGGGGAGAATTGACCACATCGTACAGCACCGAACTGTCTTCCTGGTCTTTTTCTAATATGAAATGTGAGAGAGAGCAGGAAAGAGTGACTCTAATGTTTTTGGCCTCAGCAACAGAGGAAGAATGTTTTGTTCTGCTTCACTGTGTCTTGTTCAATCCTTGCAACATTCCCACTATACCAATGAAAAAACTGTGGCTCAGAGAAGCTAAATAACTTTGCACAAGACTTTGGGGAGCAGCAAACCCAAGAGTCTAACTCCAGGATTTCTTGCCCCAAAGTCCATACTTTCTTCCTACTCCCTCATACTGAGTAGGCTGGTGGCTCTGAGTTTGGTCTTCAAGAAGGTGATGAGTATGGATGAGAGGAGGTGGAAGGAGGGACACTCCAGTTGGATAGGAGTCATGGTATGAGATTGACTCTAGGTTCTTCGTGCCTTACCAGCCTATGATTTTGTGAAAGAGACACTGTCACAACACCAGGATGACAAGCAGCTGGGCCCAGCTAGAGGAAGGGGCCCGCTGGCAGAGAGGACCACCAGCCCAATTGGAGAACACATCAGTGAAGAGGCCCCATGCCAGCAGACCCCAGATTCTGGATGGCATACTGTAGGGAAATGAATGCATATCTCTGCTGAAAATCTTATTAAATTCTGTTTAAATGTGTTATGTTAAATCATGCAAACTGTAAAACCACAGTATGAGAAATGATATAGCCTGGATGATTTATTTTCTTCAACAAATAGATGGCAAGAAAAAAAAAAAAGGTGGGAGAAAGGGTAGATTAAAATAGCTAATGCAATGGGAGGCTTTGATTGGATGTGGATCTGAACAGCTAAAACACACACGCGCTTAAGAAATAATCTTGGAAATGTGGGTACTGACAGGATATTTGAGGAATGAATGAGTTCTCCTCTGAGTATATTATAGACTAGTATGCAGGTATAAAGAGGTAAGTCATATATCTGAATTATTATAAGACAAAGGAATAATAAATAAGAATTCCAGAGAGAAATCATAATATGCTGGAACAGTTCTGAGGCAGGAGTTTAGGGTCAGAGCAAGGAAGAGGAAAGCTCCCGTTGGCTGGGCACCATCTGAACACACTGAGAACCAGGTCCTGCCCTGAGGTCTTTTATAACCAGCAGTGGCTTTCAAACTACGCTTGGCCAAATCCAGGGGGCTTCTTAGGAGTCCTGACCCCTGGGCCATGTTGGTGACAAAGATGCAAGCTGAACGGCTGAACAGTGGGACTTCTTCAACAGGAAGAGCTTAGCTTTGAGTCTCCTGGAGCAATTTCAGCAAGAGAAAGTGTATATGACCTAAAACAACCTTGAAACACCCTGACCTATGGTGATCTCCCCTCAGCAAGCTGCCCTTTGCTCTTTCAGATGATTGGCCATTACAGACTTTACTGAAAGGAGAAGAAAGTCTGCTTTTCTGTGAGCTAAGCAGACACCAGCGAGCTCCCCTGCAGCTGAAGTCCCTGGCTGAGATCCCACAAAGTACACTGGACTTGCACACTCGTCTTTGCCTTGGTAAAAAGCGCCCTAGGGTAGGTAAATTGTATTGCAATAAATCCCATCCTTAACAGATGGCAGTCATCGATCTGCATGGTAAATCTGATGATGATAAGTTGTTTCTACTATGTACTGGGCCACTGAGAAAGGTGTGAGTCACAGCCACCAGCTGTGTGTGAATCCTGGGCGGAAGGTCCTGGAATCTTGTCTCTAAATGGAAGAGAACTGCTAAGAAAATTGGAATTTGGGGAACACACAAATAGATCCTTCCAGGTTGGACCTCTATAGCAAGAATATGGCAAGGCATGTGGGAGGTGGCAGAAGGCTCTACCCCCAACGCCATCACCGCTACTGTGAACCCCTACTCAGGAACCCAGTGACTAAGCCACCAGCCAGAAACCAGGGCAGTGAGCTCTTCTCTAGTATAAAATCTCCCTTACCAGCCAGAGCTCCTCTGCTTTCCCACCTCTCTGGGTGCTTTAGAACATCACCTCCAAAGGTGTTCCTCGTTAACTCCTATGACATTCCTTCAAAATAAATACCCATGGTCAAATACCTCTGGGGGAAAGCTGCATATAATATGCCCCCTTTTGGAAATCCATAGCACCTTTCCTCTGTACAATGGACACGCTGCTTTGTCCTGCCTCCACCCCCCAACCCCGGTCCCCTTTGCTCTTCTGGAAAATGCCCTTCCCATTTCTCCCCTTCAGGTAGCAGCTGCTTTGTTCAAGGTGACCGCTGCCCTCTTGCTGCAGTGGATTGGCTCAAGAGTAAGCACCTGAACTAAGCCTGGCCAATCACAATCCCTTTCCCAGACTCCACCTAATAGCCACATTTGATTGGTCCTGGGATGGGTAATTGATTCAAGCCCAGCCAGTATTACTTCCTGGGAATTTGGGGAGGAAACAGGCCTCAGTGTATTTCTAGTGCTCTGACACCTGCCACACTATAGGTCCCACCAGGGTGACTGGAGAAGGGAGGTGGAGGGAGAATAAAACAGATGCTCAGGAAGGAGCAGAGATGGGAAACAGAGTCTGGAGAGCTTTTGAGTCCAGGTCTAAGTACCCTGCAGTGTCAGCCTGAGTGCTGTGAGGTGCCCTGTGTCCTTGTGATAATTTCCCTTCCACAAGTTTGGTTTGTCCACTTCAGAAAGGGTCATAACAACTTACTGCAGTAGAGAAACCCATTAGCTTTGATAAACCCAGCATTTCCAAACATATTTAACCACCAAGCCCTTTTCGATAAGAACCAGTTAACTAGTTAATTGACTTATCTCTTCTATCATCCTCCCTTAGAATTTCTACTCCCTTCCATAAAATGCCCTTTGGGAGCTGTCTTACATAGGAAAACCCCCCAAAACACAATATGGCCAAAAATGAGAAGTTTCTGTTGTTTATTTCATGGTTTTGAACTGGGAACAACAGACTCTGTGGACTGTAGATCGTCATAGGTTGCTTGTAGAATAACTACGGACTATTTCAATTATCTGGGGAAAAAAATCACTTTCTTTCACTTAAGGGACCTGGTGATGGGAGCAAGAAAAAATTCTGCTAGTCGTTAAGAGCTTCACTAGATAAATGTTTGCTGTTCACCAGAAATGTGGCTATGGACTGCACATCAATATGCCTCTAGCCTAAGATCCAAAAAGGGAATTCTGGCAGAAGGCAGGCAGCTTGTGAAAGGGATGAAAGAAAATATATACACCCTGTTCATTCGCAAACACTGACCTGGGGAAAAGTCTCTCTTTTCTCAAAGATACATACAGAGGGAAAAGGGGGATCTATAAAAAGACTGCATAATACACATATGAGAACTTTTCCCTAGGTGTGCAAAGAAAGAGTTTAGCTGGGAAATCAATTGAAATAGAAGAAATGTTAGCATGCATCTGTTTTCTGATCTTAACTTTTACAAAAAATTAAGAAACTTCATGAAGCAAGTTTTGAATGATGAAATGAAAAATCAGAAATGTAGACTCAGAGGAACAAGAAGCTGGCAGAGATACAAAGAGCTCTGGAAATCTAAAAACAGTAACAGAATTAAAATCCACATTGGAGGCACTAAAAAGCCAAAATCAACAATGGGAAAAAAGTAGATTAGTGGTGAAGCTGATTAACTGTGTAAACTCAGTAAAGTTCAGGGGGATGAGAGCAGCACAAAATTAGGAATATAATGAGAGAAGCTAATACACATGGAGGCTAGAAACCCAATATACCATCTCTAGATTAGCAGTATTCCTAAGGAAGCAAGCTGAGCAAGAGGAGGAAAAGCAGAAGTCAATGATTTCATAGGAGACAATTTTCCTGTTCTTCAAAAAAACATCTGAGCATGCAAATCAAAAAGATTCCCTGTTTCACATAAAGTTATGAAAAGAGACAACATTAACATATTTTAGTGACTTGTTTAATATCAAGGCTGGAGGAAAAAAATGCCTCTGAATTAAGTAAAAAATAAAATACAATGACAGGCCACTTACAAAAGAACCAAAATATGGCTGACACCAGATTCTACCAATGCAAATATAGAAATTTTAAAGAAGCCATGTCTAAAGAGTATTAAGGGGGAATTCTGTGACCCAAGAATTCTTTGCCTATCCCAGACGCTGTTCGTGTGCTCATGCAAAGGAAAGATAATCTCAGACAGGTAATGCCACAGAAAATCCTGTTACTGATGTACTCCTCCTGAAAGCTTAACCAAAGTTATAATCTCTAAACCGAGCAGATGAATTCAAAGTAAGGACTCAAGGTCTAAAAGTTATAAAATGAAGCATTGTCACCATTAACCAGAGGTTGTCTAAATAACTGACATACATGTGGTAATAAAATGTCCAACTGTACAGGGACTCCTGAAAAACAGGTTATATTTTGTAAAAAAAGTCAATATTAATAAACACATGCATGCCACAGTGTACCTCAGATGATACTGGCATGGCCTTAAAGTTGAGCAGAATTCCCCCATTTCACAATGAGGAGTCAAAAGCTCTTGTTCTGTCCTTGCATTTCATAACAACAAATGTACAAGCAAAGCTGCTTCTGAGAAGTGTTAAATTAGCCACTTAAAAAATTAAATAGTGGCGACTTCCGGGAAGATGGCGGTGTGAGCAGGGCGGCAGAAATCTCCTCCCAACACTATATTTAACTACGAAAACACAGCAAATACATCTATTCCTAAAAGAGAGACGAGAATACACAGGAAAGCGCACAGCGTGCAGCTACACCCGAGAGGACTCGGCACCCCAAGAGGCGGGTAAGATACGGAGCCGCGACCCGGCGGGACCCGAGCCCTCCCCCACCCCAGCGCACCGGCGGGAGGAGAGGATTCAGAGCCGGGAGGGAGTGGAAGTGCACCCCGCGAAGTAGCCAGCCCCGGGGATCTGCGCGGGGAGCGCTGACCCACATTGCGCAGTGCAGCGGAGATTGGAGAGACAGAGGGGCAGGATCTGAGCGGGGAACGCGCCAGGGTGCTTGCAGCCGGCTCCCGGGAAGGAAAAAAAAAAAGCGCGCGCTTTCTTCAGCGGTCTTAAAGAGACAGGAGCCCAGCGGAGGAGCCGGATCGCCCCAGCACACTCAGCCCAGCAGGCTGGGAGTCCTGGGGAGTTTCAGACGCCTTAGCTGGCGACTGAGGAAGCGTAGCCATACTTAACACTTCTCACTGAGATCAACAGCCTCCTATTCGTTCCCACCCCTGCCAGAGCGATAAAGGGCCCTGCGGAGCGGCACAGTCACAGCTGTGAAATAGTGGGGCAATAGCGCCACCTAGAGCATTCCCACAGAATCTACGTCCGGTGGGCATTTTTTTTGTTTTGTTTTGTTTTTTGTTTTGTTTTTGTTTTTTCTTTTCTTTCTTTTTTTCTTTTTTTCTTTCTTTCTTTTTTTTTCTTTTTCTTTTTTTCTCTTTTTTTTCCTTCTCTTTTTAAAGTCTTAAAGAGCCCAGCTGACATACGTGGCAACTATCAGTGACCAATTATATAGCCATGAAAAGACAGAGGAATATGGTTCAGACCAAAATCAACCAGACAACCCCAGAGAGGGAGTCTGAAGGAATGGAAATGCACAGCCTTCCTGAAAAAGAATTCAGAATAAAAGTCATAACCATGCTGATGGACCTACAGAGAAATGTGCAAGAGCTGAGGGAAGAAGTGAGGGAACTGAGGAAAGACAATGCAGAAATCAGACAAGTGATCGATGGACTTAACAGCAGAATGGATGAGATGCAAGAGACTGATAATGGAATAGAAATCAGAGAACAGGAGTACAGAGCAGCTGAGGCAGAGAGAGATAAAAGGATTTCTAGGAATGAAAGAATATTAAGAGAACTGTGTGACCAATCCAAACGGAACAATATTAGCATTATAGGAGTACCAGAGGAAGAAGAGAGAGAAAAAGGGATAGAAAGTGTCTTTGAAGAAATAATTGCTGAAAACTTTCCCTCGCAGGGGAAGGAAGTAGTCTCGCAGTCCACCGAAGCTCATAGATCTCCCAACACAAGGGACCCAAGGAAGACAACACCAAGACACATAATAATTAAGATGGCAAAGATCAAAGACAAAGACAGGGTATTAAAGGCAGCTAGAGAGAGAAAAAGATCACCTACAAAGGAAAACCCATCAGACTATCATCAGACTTCTCAACAGAAACCTTACAGGCCAGAAGAGAATGGCATGATATATTTAACGTTATGAAACAGAAGGGCCTCGAACCAAGAATATTGTATGATTATCATTAAAATATGATGGAGGGATTAAACAATTCCCAGATAAACGAAAGTTGAGAGAGTTTGCCTCTCATAAACCACCACTACAGGATATCTTAAATGGACTGCTCTAGATGGAGGCACACCTAAGGCTAAAAAGATGTCACCAGAGAAAGTAAAATCATAGCAAAGAAAGCAGACCATCCAAATACTAACTAAAGGCAAAGAATAAAACACCTATTATAGAAGAATGGAGGAGGAGGAATAAGAAGGGAGAGAAAGAAAGAAACATCAGACTGTGTTTACAATAACTTAACAAGAAAGTTAAGTTAGATTGTTAGATAGTAAAGAAGCAACCCTTGAACCCTTAGTAACCACGAATCTAAAGCCAGCAATGGCAATAAGTACATACCTATCAATAATCACCCTAAATGTAAATGGACTGAATGCACCAATCAAAGACACAGAGTAACAGAATGGATAAAAAAGCAAGACCCATCTATATGCTGCCTACAAGAAACTCACCTCAAATCCAAAGATATACACAGACTAAAAGTGAAGGGATGGAAAAAAGATATTTCATGCAAACAACAAAGAGAAAAA